>JAKWIY010003056.1:27251653-27542318 GCA_027704805.1 Solanum corneliomulleri
AATGCAATGCAATATATCACCATGTAATGAATTGTCTCAGAATACCAGTACACACTCAACCGTATATACATGATAATCCTTGGAAATACTTCGAGAGTTCATGACCCATGGGGGACTCGCGTGGTCCATATACTGACACGGACGATCTCCACGTGTCTGTGCGTATGATCTCAACGGACCATCATAATATCAAACAATTTCCGCACGAACGGTCTCCACGTTCCCAAATTACAATCTTAGAATCTCACCATACTCAATCTCATCTCAATGCATGTATACAATATTATTTCAATATAAGGGGATAATGATGCATCTCACTCAATCAATATCAACATAATACATAACCACCTCAATTATCACAATTATACACGTGTAATAAAGAAAACAAAATCACACAAAAATTTCAAGTTAATAATATATTATCTAATGCCCATATGCTTTGGAAATTCTCAAATTACAATCCGCATTATATAGTAGATCTTGGTGTCACTAATATGCCAAGTCTCATATTCTAAGCTTCAAAACTAAGATTAAGTCTTAATTTCCAAAGCATTATAAATGTAATGATATCCAAATACATCTATTTAATTACCTATTTGCAATATATTAAAACTTCAACTATAGGGTAATAAGCTTTGGAAAATTCCAAACTTAAAACAAAAATCCCATAGCCTGGAACCTTAACAACAAAATGCACAGAAACCCATTTATGCAATAGTCTTACCTTTTGCAAATAATTAAATTTTCTATTCTTAACCAAAAATTAATTTTCCACAATCCAACCCATCACAATGATATTGGCAGTGCATTACAAGTCCTTACTATTGACACATCCATAAACTAATTATTAACTCAAGATGATTCCTTTATATATATTTTCAAGCTTACTAACAATCCAATCAAGAATAACCTAGTATTTGTATCCCACAGACTTACACATTGTATCGCCAACAAATTTTCATTAGGGTTACTTTATTTTATTTAATCCGACTGTACTTATTTATTAGTCCTAATCGAATAATCAATCAGAATGGTCACTCATGTAGCATTATTAAGTAGAACATTCAATTTCCTCCCACCTCCAATATATAAAATGACCCATCCTACGAGAACAATGCATACTTTTATTTATACACCTAGTAAATTAGTACGTACTCCATGGATTTGGGAAATCTAAAGTTCTCACCTGATTTGCGGCTGCGTCAATGCGTAGATAGGTTTTCCGCCTATGCTCTTCTTTCATTCCATATGAATAACACGTTCCCCTTTTTGTTTCTTTATTTATGACCCAAAAAAAAAATTCAATTAGTTTAGTCCACTTTTGCCTATAGTTAAGTGGTTATGGGTATTAAATGAATTATGGATATGCCTACTAACTATTAACTATATTAATTCTTCACTAAAAATTTTTTATCAACTAAATACTTTTAGTCTTCGAATAGTTTTAAAAAAAAATAACCCTTTAAATTTTCAAAAGGAGTCAAACTAGTCCTAGTTCTCAAACGACCTAGCGGGTCGTTACATGACACGTGACACTTTTACCCTCTCTCCTATTTATATATATATATATATATATAGTATATATATATATTATATATATATATATATATATATACGCACACATTAATTTTTTTAATAGAAAATACCTTATTATTTAAGTTTAGCAAACTATATATTTTTATATTATATTCTTCTGAGTTTGGTTGTTTTAATTAATTTTATTTTGAAAAAAATATATTTGTTTGACATCAAAAATCATACTTTGTTTCATTAGAAAAAAATAATAGTAAAATAGCACGTTCATTGCTTATCAACTTATTGGATTTTTTTTTTATAAAAAACATAATATTATCAACTTTTTAAAAAGAATTTAGTGCCTATAATATCAACTACTAGTAATAAACTTAATAGGTTTGAATATTTTTTGTACAACCTTCCTTATTTATTAAAGAAAAAATCACATACACATTGAATTTCAAAAATTAATAAATAAATATACTTTTATTTTATTTTTAAAAATATTTTTATTTAGAAAACAATTAGAATTTAAATATTCAGGCTTTTTTCACTAAACGATGAGTATTTTCATTGAATTGATATGTCATATCTTCCAACATGTTGATTCAAGATTAATTGTTGCTACATCTGTCATAACTTTCAAAAGAAGTTGTTTCCTTTATTGACACAAAGATTGATGTTCCACAAAATTTTTAAGGTAGATTGTTGGAAATTGAATACAAACAATAATATTGATGAGACAAAAATATATTATGTAAGCAAAAAATAAGTAAAATCATAGATGTTAAAAAAGAAATTGAGAAAAACATAGAAAACATTATAAATAATCCATGCTATACAATTGATTGTTGTTATTTTATTTATCGTGTTCTTTTATTTAACTTTTTATGTTTTTTGTGGGTTTTGATAGAGACCCATTCACAGATTTAGAAAAATAGAAACTATTAGGTGTCAAAAGGCCTTAGTTAACTATAAGTAAATGACTTTAAAGAATTATCTAACAATAATAATATAATTATCACCAAACTATATTTTAGCAGCAATGATAAATATGAGTATTTATAACCAACAATGTATATATGTAAATATTCTTAAAGGTTGTAGATAGTCTGAATACAATAACATTAATTCAATTATTACTAAATATATTTGCAAAAATAAATTTATGCAAAAAGAAAATTCTTTTCCACTAAATATCTATATTGTTTAAAGTTATTATATATACTCAAATCAAAAAATTGAATTACTAATTCATTAATATATTTTTTTCCAAAAATCTATTTGGAAATATAAGTAAATTTCAAATTTTCTTTTATATTTTGGAAAGATGTATAACGGCCTATTATATTTGAGTTTATTTGTCCTTGTCGTAATACATGAACATTTTTCTGGCCATTACTTTCATAAATAATGATGAAAGTATTGTCAGATGGATCTTTTTGTAACGACCTGTTTAGTCGTTTTGAGCAGCAGAACAAAATTCTGGAAAAAACTGGCTGAAACCACGGACCCAACGACGGACCGTACAGGCTCGACGGACGTCGTGGGTGTTCCGTTCCATGACACTTAGAGTGTGAAAATCGGGTACTGAAAATCGACTCTCTGTAAATTGTGACGGACCTGCAGGACGTGCCGTCACATCCACGACGAACCGTCGTGAGGTCCGTTGCAAAACACTTCAACGTTTGAGAATTTGGTTCGGAAACGAGTTTCTGACCGCCATGACGGACGTGCAGGACGGACCGTCACAGGCGGGACGGAGCCGTCACACAGTCGTCCGTGGTGACAGTGGGGATTTTTGGGCAGGTGCGACGGCCATCGTGACGCCGTCGCAGGTTGGACGGCCCGTCACAGTCACGCAGTCCCAGACAGTTTAGGATTCCTCCACACGTTTTAAGGGCGTTTTTTGATATTCTTTCCTTAATTATAAGGATTGAGGGGGTACATTAATAAGTCTAATTACTTAGGGGTTAAAAGGGGTAAACCTTAAGTTAATTAGGGGGTTTATTTGTCCTCTTTTAGTCTTAATTACATGATTAATTAGGGTAAGGAAGAGGGTTTGAATAAAACAAAAGAGAAAGAACAGAAGGGAGAGAGAGCAGATCGCTCGAGAGAGAGGAGAATAGCAAGCTTGGGAGATTTTCTTGTTGATTCCAATCTCTCGGTGGAGGTAGGTTTATGGTTTTATGTTACGATAATCGTAGTAAACTCTTGATAGTGTATGATATGTATTGATGATGTTGTAAACCTGTCTATGTGCTTAAATTGTATGCTTGCATGATTATGATTATGAGATTGTGATTAATTAAAAGCATGACGAAGTTATTGAATCCCAAATATTGAAAGAACCCTAATTCACTTGATATTTATATAATAAGATTGATGATGCCCTTAGTATGATAGAAGGCTTGATATATTATATAATGAGAATGAGGATGCCTTAGTGTGAAAGAAGGCTTGATGAATTAGGGGATCGGGTGCCACGTTCCGGTACCAGGATAGATAGAATATGAGGATCGGGTGCCACGTTCCGGTACCAGGATAGAATGAATATGAGGATCGGGTGCCACGTTCCGACACCAGGATAGAATATGGATCGGGTGCCACGTTCCGGTACCAGGATAGAATGAATATGAGGATCGGAGTGTCACGTTCCGACACCAGGATAGAATATGAGGATCGGAGTGTCACGTTCCGACACCAGGATAGAATATGAGGATCGGGTGCCACGTTCCGGTACCAGGATAGAATGAATATGAGGATCGGAGTGTCACGTTCCGACACCAGGATAGAATTTGAGGAGCGGAGTGTCACGTACCGACACAAGAGGAAGAAAGATAATGAATATACTCAATCTAATGAACTTAATTCCCAAATGAGTATGGTATTGAGGCTTGAGTCCTCATGTGTGAACTTGACGGAAATTGTTAATGATAAAGTAATTGCTATTGCTACATGTTAAGTATTTTAGTGGATTTACATTGTTATTGATATATATTGTTCCCTATTTTGAGTTAACCGATGATATCTACTCAGTACGTGTGGTTGTACTGACCCCCTACTTTATGTTTTTCTCTTGTTATTTGTGTTATGCAGCAAACGTTCCGTCAACTTCGACTCAGCAGTAGATCAAGCCAGTCTTCACTTCATCGGAAATTCAGGGTGAGCTAATGCGTCTAGCTTGGACTGGGTCTCCTTCTTCAAGTCTTGATGCCTTGAACTTCCGGCATGGACTAGTTTTTAATTGTTTTTAGCTTTTTAGACATTCTTAGATTAGTAGTTTGAGATAGATGTTCTTGTGATGATGACTTCCAGATTTTGGGAATATTAATAATAGTTTTGAGTTGTTTTATTAATAAGTTTAAGTCTTCCGCATTATTTTCTGTTGAAATATCTTGAAATGTTAAGGTTTAGATGGGTTGGTTCGCTCACATCGGAGGGTAAATGTGGGTGCCAGTCGCGTCCCCGATTTGGGTCGTGACACTTTTATAGTAACATTTTAAAGCTTAGTTTAGTAAATAGTTACACTTACTTGTGGTAGTGCGATTTAATAGATAAGAAGGAAGTTTTTTTTAACACTTTGAACTTTTAGTTGAGATATTTACTCAATTTATTATGGTATGAGAACACATAAAATAACATCTATAAAAATGAATAAATAAAATTAAAGGAAAAACAATTGTATTCCCAATATATACATTTGAAAATTAGTAGATGTAATAACCATGATGAATCAGTGTGGACTCAACCTCTAATTTTTTATATTAAAATTGAATATTAATTAAACATGAATACAATATTAAATTAAATATTTTAGGGTAGGTTTTAACATGCGATATATAATCATGATGTGATATTAAAATATTCTAAGATGTCATATCGATAAATCACATATCTCCGTGTATTTTTCATAAACAAATGTTTTTTGATTACAAACTTATTAAGAATATAGTTAATTTTATAAAGAATCACTAGTCAACAACAATAGTAATTAGTAATTTTATTTAATATAATATTTTAAAATAGTACAAATAATCTCTTCACGCCGTTCATGAGTTTCTTTTTGCGAAATTCAAAATGATGATGTCCAAAATATAAACTTATAGGTCAAGTACTGTTGCAATTTTTTAAATTTTAAAATCACTATTCGAAATTTCAAATCATACTTTTTTTACATCAAAATAAATGCATTGCATACCATTAAACATAAATATTTTCTCATTTAATCATATGGCTAATTATGTATTACACCTAAGCCTAAACCTGGACGTGACCGGCATTCGAGAATCATTGTTGGTCCCTAAACGAACCCTCGGTCTAGCTCAATTACTGTGTAAAAGACTAACTCAAGAAAAATGATGACTCAAAATACCTAACTTAACTCATATAGTCTCAATAAATTTCACTCAAAAAAATGTTTGAAAATACTTAATCAAGCATAAGTAATTAACTCAAAGGAACATCAACAAGGGAAATGGAAAAAGATTCCTCAACTACCACTATCTATGAAGCCTCTAAATACTGTGACAGAAGTCAGAACAAAACCCACGACCACCTAATAAAATAAACTCTGAAACCCTCTGGAATCAAGGAGGCTCCCAAAGGATTATCTCAAATTTGATAGGATCAACCAAGTGCCGGTTGATGACCTTCGACACCTATATATGCATTTTGAAAGGATGCAGGCCGAATGACGTCTAACATTGAATGTAGGAGCATGTAAAAGGAAAACAAACACACATATATATAAAGTTGAACTAATAGAAAAGGGAAGACATACTTTCCTCACTCTAAATCAATTCACTATGAAAGCAATGATAATAAGATGCAACATATAAAGCCTTTAAAACAGTAGATAATAACTCAAATGTATAAAAATAATACTAACTCTTTTACCCTTTATTTGAGATATTCTCTAACTAACAACTATCACTATGAGCTACGTGACGATACAACGTCTGACCCACACTCTAAAAACTGTCCTATACCTTGTCGGGGTATAGAAAACGTCAATTAAGTGGGTCCACAAAGTTATGATTAAAAGCAATAAGAAATCATCTAAAAAGTATGAACTTTTATCCATGTTGGCGTACATGGTTTATGAGAACAGTGAGTTGTTTGAACTCATCCTATATCGTTGCTTAATACTACTCCCCATAATATATATAACTCATGCTCATAAGTTTATAACATAACACTTTGAAATAATTACTCAAAGGATTCTCTTAAAAGAGATAATGATACAAAAACTCATAAACTCATTTAGAACTCAATGTTTCTCTCATTTTAAATATGAAAGAATTATACTTTGGAACACTTTTGTAACACCTCAGTCTTAAAAAGATCTACTTTTACAAAGAACTAAATTGAAAAAAAGCTAATTTGAGATTTGTGTAAGATAGTCTTTAATTGTGAGTTTTGGGTCAACTTCAAATGGCCACAACTTTCAGTACATGATGAGTTAAGTGTCCTAGAAGGTATCAAACAAAGATCTTTAAGTCCTCTGTCCCACACCGCCGATTTGGTAAATTCCGAGTTCGAATGACGCGTATATGCCCATTTTAGTTCAGCCTTTCTGTTTAACGAAAGTTCATCCAAATTAATGAGGGGTATTTCTGTATTATCCTTACCCCTATGAGACTAACTAATTTTTAGAAATATTTTAAGAGTCTACACTAACTTAGATCAGTTTTCACTATTTATAAACAGACTTAGGGTTTTAGGGAGAAGTTCAATAGGAGAAAGAAGGGAGATGTTCAAGTGTTCATTCAAGGTTCTTGCGATCTTCCAGGAATTTTGCAAGGATTTGATCCTTACGCGGTATGTAAGCTTTCAAAGTGATCGGTTCGTTCAACCTCACGCCAATCATGAGTTTCCTTCAGTTAATTTCATCCATGATAATCCATACATTGATGTTCTTAATGAGTTTCTTACAGTTTTGTTCTTTAATCTTTAATAATGGGATTTGACGATTTCTTGAGAAGAATGTTATGAGTTTGAGAGTTTTTTTGAGTAGATTTGTGCTTACTTATGTTGGGTATTTGAATATAAAGGAATTTAAGAGAAATCAATCGATTCTAAGTGAATTAGGATCATAAATTGAGGTGATAAAATTATCGGAATGTTTTGGGAATTGTCTAGGAGGGGGCACGCCAGATGCGGCTGGAGGACTGAGGCCCTGCGTCTATTGCGCACCAAAAACCAGGCCCGCTAAGTAAAGGGCTGGTGCGTCAACTGCGCACCAAAAACCATCATCAACACACTTTCTCTTCCGTTCTTCGATTCATAAAAATGTTCGTTTCAGTCGAGCTTTCATTCCTTTCTTAACTTCATTAATCATCGAGAGATCTCATATATCACGAATAATAACTCTTGTATTCACTTTTCAATTTCTAGAAAAGATTTACAATCAAGTTTGAGAGAAGCTTTTGAGTCGTTTTGAAAAATATTTTTACAAATTCTTAACAATTATTTTAGGACTTGACTATGAGGATGAGTAGTATAGTTTCATTTTTAAAAATGAATATATGGGAACTAAGTATTCCCAAGAGTAAATGTTTTTACATTTAAATGAGAAGAAACTTTGGTTTGCAAATGAGTTCACGAGGAGTTTTGAGCATAATCTATTTTAGAGAGCCTTTCGAATAATAATCTCAAAGTTTCAGGATGAAAAAATGTTTCTGAACATATGATCAAGAATTATATTTTTGGGAGTAATATTGAGTACCGATAGAAGGATGAGTTCAGAAAACTCAGAGTCCTCATAAATCATGTAAAATGGTCATACTTTTTATATGAGTCCTTATTCATTCTTTAAATACAATATTTTAAGGTCATCAAGAAGAGTAACGTTGATACCACTTGCAATTACAGAGTCGACTTTGTGAGCCTCCTTGCTTACGGAGGATTCCCATTAACTTTTCCATTTTGTTAGGATGTCATGGGTCTTCTCCCAACTTCCATAAATAGTAGTAGGTGATGATTTTTTTCCATTTACTTATGATGTTCTAAACCCTATGATTTAAACACTTATCTTCATTTAAGTATAGTGATTAAACTATTTTACTTATGATATCTTTGTTTTGAACTTTATATTCATGAAAAAGTTGTGCTAGAACAAGGGTTCGCTTGGGACAACGATGGTTCCGACTGCCAGTTATGCCCAGGTTGTAGGCTTGAGGCGTGAAAAACTTGGTATAATAGCATACAATTCAAGAATCCTAAAGCGTAAAGGAATTTGTGTTTTTAAAGTCTTAGCTATCTATATGATCTACGTGATATCTATAATTTCTTTCATACTCTTTTTGTGCGATTAGGTTCATCTATATAAAAATTTCTTCTAATTTATGCTTGCAAATATATTTCAAGTCATGCCTTAACATAAAGTTGTTCAAGTTTGTCCTTCTAGGAGAAATGTTGATCCCCAAGATCAAGGGGTACCGAGTGCACCAGAAGTGCAACCCAAGAAGAGGTCACTAATGATGAGTTCAAAGATGTTATTTGAATGTTGAGTCAAGTTGTGACTAACTAAGATGGGCAACAAAGAGGGAATCAACAGGATGTGGATAATACACCCAGAATTCATGAGTTCCTAAGTGTAAATATTCCAAACTTCACCTATTCAAGTGTAACCCAGGATCTGAAATTTTTTTGTAGAACAGTTGTAGAAAGTGTTTGAGATGATGCATGTTGCAGATGTTGATCATATGGAACTAATTGCATACCAACTAAGGGTGTTGCTAGAATCTTGAATGATCAATGGAATAAGAAGTGTAGAGCTAAAAATGCACCAATCATGAGTTGGGTTGTGTTCGTAAAGTCCTTCCTAGGGCTTTTTTTCCCTGGGAACTAAGAGAGGTAAAGGTTAGAGAATTCATAACTTAAGGAGGAATCCATGAGTCTGCATGAGTACAACCTCAAGTACACTCAATTTTTCCCGTTATGATCCAGAGATGGTTATTAATATGAGGAGAAAAATGAACTTGTTTGTGTCTGGGTTATCTCGTCTACCAAGAAATTAGGGTAAACTTGCTATTTTGATAGGGGATGTAGACATGGACATAACAAGGCTTATGATCCATTCACAACAGGTTGAGGACGACACGATGAGAGATAGAGAAAAGTTCCGAAACAAAGAGTCTAAGTCAATACAAAATTAGTTCCGAAAGTAGAAGAGTAAGGCAAATTGGTCATTTTTTCAATATAAGCCAAATGAAATTGCTCCATCATCTTCTAGTGCACCTACACCTGTAACAAAAAACAGAGTTGAGTTCAAGAATTAGAATTTATTGAATTTTAGAGCTAGAATTTCTCAGTTTCAAGGTAGTGTTACACAAGGGGCCAACTGGACTCCTGCATACACTAAATATGGCTGGAACCACCCAGGAGAGTGTCATGATGGCTCCAAGGTTGAGTTCAGGTGTGGTTAGGTATGTCACTTCAAGAGAGAGTGCCCTAAGAACATGTAAGGAAATTGTAATGGGGGAAATAGAGCCCAATATTCTTTAGTGGCTCTGCCAGATAGAACTACACATAGAGGAGCTACATTAGGCACAAGAATAGGAGCAAACCATTTGTATTCTATAACCAGTCACCAAGAGAATGATAATTAACCTAATGTTGTCACCGGTATGATCAAAGTCTTTAATTTGATGTATATGCATTGCCTAATCCAAGTGTGAGTATATATTTCTTGACTTCATACATTTCTATAAATTTTGATATTTTTCTAATCAACTTCTTAAGCACTTCACAGTTTCCACACCTATTTGTAAGTTTATTCTTGTTGAGAGTGTTTTGTAATTGTGCCATTTCTATCAAGTACAAGGACACCATGGCTGATTTAGTCGAGCTTTACATGGTGGAATTTGATGTAATTCTAAGTATGGGCTAGGTTCATGCTTCTGTAGAAATTGAGTAGTTAAGTTTCACATTCATAATGAGCGAGTTATTGAGTGGAGGAATAGTTTAGTAGTGCCTAAGGGTAGTTTTATTTCATACCTTAAGGCAAAAAAGTTTGTTTCCAAGGGGAATCTATCACTTAGTCTGAGGTAATGACTGTAGTGTTAAAACACCACCTATTCAGTCAGTTCCAGTTGTACGTGATTTTTTATAGGTCTTTCCAGATCTTACCGGAGTCCCACCTAAGAGAGAACTATTCTTCGATATAGATACTTTTTCTGATACTCAACCTATCTCTACTCCATCATATAGAATGGCTCCATTCGAGTTGAAATAGTTAAAAAAGCAGTTAAGAGATCTCCTTGATAAATGTTTTATTTAACCTAGTGACTTGCCTTGGGGCGCTCCGGTCTTATTTGTAAGGAAGAAGGATGGTCCTATTAGAATGTGTATTGAATTATCGTAAATTGAAAAAAGATTACAATAAATGTTATATATCCCCCTTTAGAGAATTGATGATATATTCAATCAACATCCCATTTGTTTTTATAATAGAAACTTCAGATCTAGCTATCATTAGTGAGAGCAAGAGAAAGTGACATCCGAAGATATCATTCAAGACTCGGTATGCTTATTATGAGTTTCTAGTTATGTCTTTTTGTTTGACTAATGCTCCTGCTGCGTTCATGGACCTTAGGAACATAGTTTTTTATTATTCTTATATTCATATGTTTGTTATCACATGCATTGATGACATTTCAATTTAGTCGAGGAATAAGAAGGATCATGCTAGTTATATCAGAATAGTTCTTCAAACAATAAAGGATAAGAAGTTTTATGCCAAAATTTCCAAGTCTGAGTTTTGTCTTGAGTGAGTGGCGTTGTTAGGCCATACTGTTTGAGGTGAAGGGATTTGAGTTGACACTCATAAGATTGAGGCAGTGCAAAATTTGCCTAGTCCCACATCTACAACTATATTAGGAGTTTCATGGGATTGATTGGTTATTATAAGAGGTTTGTTGAGGGATTCTCATATATTTCATCCCCATTAACAAAGTTTAATAAGAAGAATTAAAGTTTCAATGGTCTGAAACTTGTGAGAAACACTTTTAGGAATTGAAAACACAATTAACTACTTTGCAAGTGTTGACCTTACTGGAGGATACACACGTGTTTGTTATGTATGCTGATCCGTCCAAAGTTGTTATGGGTTGTGTATTGATGCAGAATGACAATGTTATAGCTTATGCCTCTAGAAAACTTAACATTCAAAAGAAAAATTACCCAACACATGATATAGAGTTGGCTGATGTGGTGTTTCTTTTGAAAGTATGGTGACACTATCTCAATGGTGTCCCTGTTGATGTTTTCACCGATCAAAAGTCTTTAGTATGCACTTATTTAGTAGAGTTTTATCTCAGATTGAGGAGGTAGTTGGAGTTACTTAAGGATTATCACATAAGTATTTTCTAACACCCAGGTAAGGCTAATGTTGTTGATGATGCTTTCAAAGATTGTGTATGGGTAACACTGCCCATGTTAAGGAAGGAAGAAAGATTTAGCCAAAGAAGTGCACAAACTTGCACAGTCGGGTGTCTAGTTGATGAATTCCACTGAAGAAGGAGTACTGGTGATGAACAACAGGGCTAAATCATCACTAGTGTCTGGAGTTAAAGAGAAACAAGACTAAGACGTTGTGTTCCTTGAATTTAAGGAAATGCTCATAAGTAAAAAATGGATGGCTTTTGAACAATGGTGAAATGGTTTATTGAATATCGAGGTAGATAGTGTTTACCGAAGATGGATGACCTCTAATAGAGGATTATGGAGGAAGATTATAGCTGCAGATATTCTATACATCCTGGTTCCACAAAGATGTGTCGTGACTTGAAAGAAGTCAATTCGTGGACTAGTATGAAGAGGTGTATTACATAGTTCGTTCTAAAAAGCCCAAATTTCCAACAAGTCAAGGTAGAGCACTGGAGGCCCAATAGTATGACTTAGAACATATATCTCCTAGAATGAAGGTGAGAGATGATCAATGTGGATTTCAGTAAGCGTTGTTGCATTCTTGTAGACAACATTATTTTTGATTTGGTTGATTATTGATGGAATGACTAAATCATCCCATTTTTTACCGATAAAGACTACCTATTAAAAAGAAGATTATACCATATTATATCCAAGAGGTATTCAGACTTCATGGAGTTCTGGTATCCATCACTTTAGATAGAGGTGCACAATTCACCGCACAATACGGAAATATTTTAAGAAGGTTTGGGTTTGAAGGTAAATTTAGTTTTGTTTTTCATCCGCAGACTGATGGTCAAGCAGCGCACATAATTAATACTTTAGAGGATATGTTGAGTGCATGTCTGATTGATTTAAAGGGTTATTGGGATGATCACTTACCTCTGATTGAGTTTGCTTACAACAAACAATTATCACTCTAGAATCCAAATGGCTCTTTATGAGGCTCTTCATGGGAGAAGATTTAGATCTCCTATTGGATGGTTTGAAGTTGGCAAAACATGATCAATACGACCAAACTTGGTTCATCAAGATATAGAGAAAGTTAAGATCATTCAAGATAGGTTGAAAATAACGCAAAGTCATCATAAATCCTATATCGATGTAAGGAAAAAAGACCTAAAGTTTGATGTCGACGAGTGAGTTTATTGGAAATTTTCACCCATGAAGGGTGTTATGAGTTTTTGAAAGAAGGGGAATCTTAGTCCTCGATATATTGGTCCTTACGGGATATTCGAGAGGATTGACAATGTAGCATATAAGTTGGAGCTACCGTTAGAGTTAGCAACAGTCAATCCGATATTCCACATTTCAATGTTAAAAAAGTTTATGGAAGATCCTTATATTACTATACCTACCGATAATATTGGTATGAAGGACATCATATCTTATGAGGAGATACCTGGTGAGATACTTGATCGTCGGCTTTGCAAGTTGAGCACCACGAAGGTCACATCAGTCAAGGTCTTATGAATGAATCAGTTGTTGAAGAAGCTACTTAGGAGGCTGAGGAGGATACGAAGAAGAGATACCTTCATCAATTTACTTTTGAAGAAATATCAAACCAAGTGATGACTTTTCCTAAAAGAACATTTTTAATTCAATATGCTTTGTTGTGTTAATTTGAATTGAAGATGTTTGAGCTGGTGTTAGATGTTGCCACCCTTAGTGTATTTAGAGTGATCACATTTGAGGACAAATTTTCCCAAGGGAGATATATTGTAAAATATCAGTCTTAGAAAGAACTATTGTTAGAAAGAACTAAATTGGAAAGAACTAATTTTATATTTGTGCAAGTTAGTTTTCAATTGTGAGTTTTGGGTCAGCTTCAAACAACCATAAATTTTGATACGACACTATTTAAGTGGCCTATAAGGTATCAAATGAAATATCTTTGAGTCCTCTTTTTAACGTCTCTGAGTTTGCTGAATTCTGAGTTCCGATGAGTGAGATATGCCTGTTTGAGTTCAACCTATTCGGTTAAGGAATGTTCATCCAAATTAAAGAGGTTTATTTTGGTCTTTTTCTTACCCCCACTAGCCTAACTCGTTTTAGTAACAATTTAGGGGTCTAAACTGACTTAGATCATTTTTCCAAAATTTCTAAACATGCTTATTGTTTTAGAGAGAAGTCTTAGATTAGAAAGAAAGGAGAAGCTTAAGTGTTCGTTCAAGGTTCTTGCGATCTTTTAGGAATTTTTCCAGGGATTTAATCCTTACAAGGTATGTAAGCTTTATGTGATAGGTTCGTTCTTCCTCACTCCAATCATGAGTTTCTTGTGTTAATATGATCCATGGTAATCCATGTTTTGAGGTTCTTGAAATTTTGTTCTTAAATATTTAATAATGAGATTTGATGAGTTGTTGAGCAGAATGTTATGAGTTTGAGTGTTGTTTTTAAGTAATTTTTTTTTACCTATGTTGAGTATTTGAAACTAAGGGGTGTTTGAGCGAAATTAACCAATTCTTGGCGAATTAGGGCCAAAATCAAGAGGAAAACACTGTCAAACGTTATAAGAATGGGTTGTGGCGCCGCACGCCAAATGCACCCTACACCTGCAGTGCACCACAAATTAGCATAAGTAAGTGGAGGGATGGCGTGTCGCGCTAGGGATAGCCAAGAGCGTCAATGTACTTTCTCTTCTATTCTTCGATTCGTACTTCTTCCTTTGAGTCAAGATTTCATTTATTTCTTAATCCTAACTATTTAAACCTTTATTAATCATCGGAAAAAAACATATATCATGAATCATAACTCTTTAATTCACATTTAAACTTCATGAAAAGATCAAGACTCATGTTTGAAAGAACCTTCCGAGTCATTTTGAGAATTCTTTTTAAAAACTTTTAAAACTTGTTTTAAGACTTGAGTACTTGAGTATGAGGTTACAAAGAATTACGTTTCATTTTTCAAAATGATTATTTGGGAACTTAGTATTCCCAAGTGTAAAGTTTTTTACATTTAAAATGAGAGGAAAATTCAATTTCCAAATGTGTTTGTGAGGAGTTTTGGGTATAATCTCTTTTAAGAAAACCTTTTGAGTAATACTCTCAAAGTTTAAGGATGTGAAAATACTTTTAAGCATTCGAGCATAAGTTATATTATTGGGACTAGTATTAAGCATCAATATGGGGACGAGTTCAGACAACTCAGAGTCCTCATAAATCAAGCCATTTGAATAATATGAACCATAATTTTACTAAATAATGCACTAAATGCAAAATAAATTTCACTAAGCAAATTCATACTAAGATGTTTCACAAGTTCAAATTCATATCAAATTAAAATAATACAAAATTGTGTATAGTAACTTTAATATTACAATTGTCAATCCTTTAAAATTCACATAAAATAAACTTTGAAAACTTCTATAAGATCTGTTTGGTGATTTGAGTTATTGTCATTCAATCTTGTTTCAAGGTGAAGAAAACTCAATCCTCGTAGCAATCTAAAACAATGAAAGCCTCATATCCAATTAGATAAAAATATATGATACGCATATGTCTTCACACATCTTGATGAAAAAAATTAAAAAAACATGCCAAAAGCAATATCATATAAATTTTTGTTTTTTGACAAAATATTCTAAAATAATGGATTAAAAAATACTTTAATATTCTCATTCACACTCATGTGAATAATAACGAACTCGTCATTTTTTGTACATAAACGCAAACTGAATTTAGATTTTCTAAAATCATATAATGATGCTCATTTTATTTAATATGTTGATCCAAATATTTATCACTTCTCTTAATTTATAAGTTTATCTCTTTTGGTAGAGCAATTTGTTTACAAACATTCCTCCAAAATTGTCCTATAATTTCAGTATATAGATGTAATGAAGAATAATAATTGTATAGTTCTTAACTAAGATAAAATCAAACTATGACTTATGAGAACTCATTTAAAAATCGAGTATAAATAATTTCATGATATGATGAGAATTTCCACGAATACCAACAATTGTATGATATTGATTCATTAGATTCAACAACTTGTAAATTATGAAATTCCTATAGATTAAATACAAAATTTAGAATAATAGATTAAATTTCTAGTATGAACCATTAAACCCACTTAACAAAGAAAAATATCATCCATTTCATTTTGCAGAACCTATAATAAAAAAAAAACTCTTTAGAAAAAACCACACAAAAAATCGGATTCAGAAAGGAAAGGGTAGGGTGGCCAAAGGAATGGGTTAAGGGGAAAGAGATATGGGGTTATTGATTGGGTTGTAAGTTTTAGGGGGAAAGTTTGATATTTTTCTATTTTTATTGTTTTAGAGGGGAAAGGGCAAGTCCAAAATCTGAATAAAAAATAAGAATATTATTTTGTGCATATATAGAACAAGATTTTATTATTATAATTATTATCATCCATATTTTCAATTAATTAGTTGTAAAACATTTAGTTGGTTCAAGCATACTATCAAACACCTTTGTTGCATTAATTTTTAAACTGAATTTACTTAACTTTTTTAGAAAGAGGAAAAGGGGAGAAAACCCTAAATAGGTCATTATCTTTAAGCTTGGATTCAAAATCATCCATAAAATTGCACATGAATATATAAAAAATTATTAGTACATGCATATTGAAACATTTATAGAAAAAACCCCAAAAAAACAAATCATGATTACACACAACAAAAAAAATTCAATAATAAAAAAATTCGAACGAAAAAATCTTCCCTATCATATGGAAAAATATGAAAACCATTAGAAATAAAAAATGTATAATTTAAGAGAAACCTAGAAGAAATCAATGGTTAACAAATCAAGAAAATAAAATCTACCTAAAAAGTACATGTGGTTTGATGAGAAAGAAATATACTACAAGTTCTAATACAAAAGTAAAAGATAGTGAAAAGTCAATAATATTGGACAAAGTTTATAGTACAATTGACATTGCTATTGTTACAATTATTGTTCAGAATAGATAAATACCATGTACAATTTATAGTACTTTTCATACAAATTGTATATGTTGTGTTAGTCCTTCAGGAGTGCCACTTCTAAATAAGATTAAAGTAATAATATATACATAAACTTACTTAAATCATTCTTACCTATATATATTTTCAAACGTTCTGTATATATATCATTAACGCAAAATTACAAAAATAAGTTCATTTCTAATATAGATAATATCATGATTCGATTTATGTCAAACAAGAAAATGAAGTTTATTACACACATTATTTAAGAGAGTTTAATCGCAAAATAAAGAAAGCAAAACAAAATTTTCATTCTCAAGTCTTTAGCTTAAAAAAATAGTCAAGCAATGAAATACAGTTCAAGCTGAAATCCAAGTGGTGATGATGATTATATATGAGATATGCCTAAAAAATCATTCTACTAATTTTTGTGAGTATTTGGTTGATGAATGTCGTGATTTTACGAAGAAGAATGATGATGGAACTAAAGAAGAATATATTTGTGCTGATTGTGGGCGTTTAAGGAGTTTTCATCGAACGAATAGTAAGTCATTGTATATTCATCCAATACTCCGATCACACTTCTTTTACCCACATGTTAATCCACATGGTGGTTGAAATGTTCCAGTTATCTTTGATCCTTTAATGACTCGATTTCTACCAGAAGGCCCATTTTGTACTATTATCGTTGAAATAATGGAATCTTTAGTCCATGAGAGATTTGTTGGTGACACTTGTTGGTGTTATTACAATGGATTAATATTAGCTAAGTAACAATCTTTATTTTATTAGCATAAAGTTATGTTAATTAATTTCTAGTATGTTTTTTTTCTAACATTAGTAAAGAGAAATAAGAATTATAGCTTATGTCCACATACAATTGAAAGTTCATAAGAATAATTACCCAACCTATGATCTAGTGTTGGCTGCGGTGGTATTTGCCTTAAAAATATTGTTTCACTATTTGTATGGTGTTCATGTTGATGTATTCACTAATCATAAAAGCCTACAATATGTATTCACTCAGAGCGAGCATAATCTCATAAAAAGTAGGTGGTTAGAATTCCTCAAGGATTATGATATGAGCACTTTATCACCCAGGTAAGCCTAATATAAGTGCAGATGCCTTAAGCAGGTTATGTATGGGTAGTATAGCCCATCTTGAAGAAGATAAAAAGAAACTAACAAAAGATGTGAATAGACTTGCATGCTTAGGAGTTCGACTAATGGATTCCACATAAGGAGGAATAGTGGTCACGAATGGAGCTGAATCGTCGTTAGTATTAGAAGTGAAATAAAAGCAAGACCAAAGATCTCATTTTGTTTGAGTTGAAGGCAAATGTTCAAAAGCAACGAGTATTATCTTTTGAACAAGGGGGATATGGTGTTATGAGATATAAAGGTAGATTGTGTGTAATAATGTTGGATGGACTTCAAGTGAAGATCATGGAGGAAGATCATATCTGTAACACCCCGTATAAAAAATAGACCAAAAACAAGTTTTTCAGAAAATATAGACGTGCAACAGACGGTGGCCATCAACGGACCATAGTCTGACCCACGTTCCATCCTGCACATCCGTCGATGGAATCTTGAACCCCCAAAATCTCAGCCCAGGAAAAATTTGACGAAGTGTCAAATGACGGAAAGACCTACAGTCCGTAGGTCAGACTACGGCCCGTAATCTGAGTTCGTTGATAAACACCCCATTCATCCACTCTCTGATAAGAACCACTATTGACCAGCACGTTCCGTAGATGGACCTATGGTTCGTAGGTCTTACCGTAGGTTAGAAATACAACACAGTTAGGTCGAAAAACTACTTATATGGTGTTTATGTTGATGTGTTCACTGATCATAAGAGCCTTTAGTATCTTTTCACCCAGAAAGAGTTGAATCTTCGCCAGAGGAGTTGGCTAGGGTCCCTAAGGATTATGATATGAGTGTTCATTATCATCGGATAATTATATGAGTGTTCACTATCATTCGGGTAAGGCGAATGCAGTAGCAGATGCTCTTACTATATTATCTATGGGTAGGATCTAGTTAAGGATGTCCATCGGCTTGCTCGCTTTGGAGTTCCCCTTATGAGTATATCAGACAATGGTGTAACAGTTAAGAATGGGGCAGAATCTTTTTTGGTACTGGATGTTAAGGAAAAGCAAGACAGTGATCCAATTTTGTTTGAACTTAAGAATGCAGTCCACAATCAAAGAGTGTAGGTTTTCTCCTAAGGGGGAGATGGTGTACTTCGCTACCACTATATATAGTGTGTTCCTGATTTGGGTGATTTGAGAAACCATATTCCATCAAAAGCCCATAACTCCAGGTATTTTATTCATCCAGGTGCCACTAAGATATACCACGATCTTAAGGAAGTCTATTGGTGGAATGGCATAAAGAGGGACACAAAAGATTTTATGAGTAAGTGCCCCAATTGACAGCGAGTCAAGGTAGAACATCAGAAACCAAAAGGTATGACTCAAGAGATCAATATTACTACTTGGAAGTGGAAAGTGATCAATATGGATTTCATCACAGGGTTAACTCGTACTCGTAGACAGCATAACTCAATTTGGGTGATAGTGGATAGGATGACTAAGTCTTCTAACTTTTTAGAGGTCAAGACTACAGATTCGGTAGAGGACTATGCCAAGATTTTACATTGATGAAATTGTGAGGTCACATGGTGTTCCTTTGTCTATCATCTCATATAGAGGTCTTCAGTTTACCTCTCATTTTTGGATGTCATTTCAGAAGGGTCTTGGAACTCAAGTTAACCTTAGTATAACATTTCATCCACAGACAGATGGGCAGGCAGAGCGTACCATTCAAACCCTAGAGAATGTGTTGAGATCTTGTGTGATCGATTCCAAGGGTAGTTGTATGATCACCTTCCTCTTATTGAGTTTGCCTACAACAATAACTACCTTTCCAGCATTCAAATGGCCCCTTATAACACTTGGTATGGGCGTAGGTGTAGAACTCATGTTTGTTGTTTCAAAGTAGGTGAGGCAGCTTTAATAGGTCCAGATTCAATCCTTTATGCTATAGAGAAAGTTCAACTCGTTAGAGATAGACTTATGACAACCCAAAGTCATCAGAAATCTTATGCATATGTGATAAGAAGGGAATTAGAGTTCCAAGTTGATTATTGGGTTTTCTTGAAAGTGTCACCTATGAAAGGGGTGATGAGATTTGGCAAGAAAGGGAAGATCAGTCTTAGATATGTAGGCCCTTATAAGATCTTGAAAAGGGTTGGAAAAGTGGCATATGAGTTAGACTTGCAAGCAGAATTAGCAGCAGTGCATCCAGTCTTCCACATTTCACTCTTGAAGAAGTGTGTGGGTGATCCATCCTCTGTAGTGCCATTAGAGAGTATTGCGATGAAAGATAGTGTTTCTTACGAGGATGTACCAGTTGAGATTCTTGACCGTCAGGTAAGAAGGTTGAGAAATAAAGATGTCACTTTAGTCAAGGTTTTGTGGAGGAGTCAGTCCGTAGAGGGATTTTCTTGGGAGGCAGAAGCTCCCATTAAAGCCAAGTATCCTCACCTCTTCCCTTCTGATTCAACTAGAGCTTGAGGTAATAGTTCCTCTTCTGTTTTTCCAGTCATTAATGAATGAATTCAATCTTGGAATCATGTTCCCGCAGTTTGTACTTGCTTTTTTAGCGTATTTTCATGTCCTAAGAACACAATTCAGTTAGAAAGTCAGTTCTCAGTGTTTAGTAGTAGGGTTACATCTCTCTCCCTCTATTCCAGCTAGTTTAGTCTTCACTCGTGGACGAATGTTCCCAAGAAGGAGATAATGTAACACCCCGTATCCAAACAAACCAAACACTGGTATTTCAGAAAATCTAGAAGTGCAATAGATGGTGGACATCGATGGACCGTAGCTTGACCCAAGCTTCGTCGTGCACATCCGTCGATGGAGTAAGACACCCTCAAAATCTCTGCCCACAAAAAATTTGACTAAGTATCAAACGACGGACATGCCTACAGTCCGTAGGTCAGGCTATGGTCTGTAGTCTGAGTCCGTCGATCAACACCCCATTCACCCACTCTCTTATTACAACCACGATTGACCATCACAGTCCGTAGATGGACCTATTGTCCGTAGGTTTGACCGTAGGTAAGAAATAGTAGACAGTTAGGGGGAAAATGTAGTTGGGTCAACTTCATATGGATAGAAATATTATCACAAAATGAATTAGGTGTCCCATCACTTACCAAGAGATAGATAATTGAATTAGCTTTCCATAGCCACTAACTTTGCTAAAATCAAACCTCCGAGTAAACAGTTATACCCGTTTTAGTAACGATCTGTCGAACAGGCCCAACATACGGACCAAATGACAGACTGTCAATGGAACGACGCACCGTCTTTCCAGGTCGTCGTTTGGTCCGATAAAAACTTACCCATGGGTCTTTCGGTCTTTTCTAACTTTGTTTATACCCTAATGTACGTTATTTTGACCCTAAATCATCAGGTTTTAGTCAATTTAAGCATAGAAACATAACAAAAACTTATCTAAGTCTAATCATTGATCAAAAACATAGAAAATTAGGAGCAAGAAAGGAGAAAAAAGGTCAAGAAACCTACTTCAAGAATGCAACAAGGTTCCAGCAATTCAAACCCCGAAATCTAAATATTTCTGCTTGATTTTCATTACCAGTTATGTGAGATTTCACTAGTGGGTTCCTTTCACCCATCGGATCCCCATTTTTTAGTCAGTTCTTGATTGTATCATGATGATTAAACCTAAGATTTCTAGAAATTTTGTAGAACTTCATTAATTTATTAAATATATGTTACAATTTTTAGATTAGCGCATGAATTTAAGAACATTATATTTGTATTTGTTAAGTTTTTGAATTACACATGCTAGGTCAGATATTTCAGCTATTTAGTTATACATGACTCAATTTTTAATGCATCATTATAAGATTAAATGTTGATTTTTCGGTTTGCATGTTCACTTTTAAGCTATCTAGTTATTACAAAAATTCAGTATTAATTAGTTAACTGCATAAATCAATGGGAGTAGCATAATACCGAGTTGGACTAGGGTTCAGCATACCCATTTAGACAAAGAATTACTAGCCAAGTAAGTTGTAAATCCCCTCTTTGGGCAATTAGTTTAGTGATCACGCGAGCATGCCTTTATACCTCTGGCAGGGTATATTGGGTCCTTTTAATGAGGCATATACATCGGACTCCACATTTAGCTCATGTGATTTTATTATCAGCTATTAGTAACTCCCACAATTCAGTCAGACTCTCTTGCATTGACCATTTATCAGTATACTCAGTATCCAGTTTCATCATGTTATAAATTGGTCATTGCATTCAGTTAGCTTAGAATTATGTATATCATGTTCAGATTATTATACTTGATTTTGTGTTTGTTCAATTATGCTTTATTTCAGCTTTATTCTATCCTACATGCTCAGTTTCTTTCATGTACTAACGCATACGTGCACTACATCTTCTCGTGATGTAGGTTCAGGTTCTTAGAATCCAGATCATGCATAGATTGATTTTCGATATTCAGTTCAGCAGATTCAGTGGTGAGTCCGCATTCTCCCAGGACAATAGTCACGAGTTTCTTTTTTCAGTATTTAGTCATTTAGTTTCAGTTTTTGCTTGATTTAGCTGGGGCTTAACGTTGTATTTTAGTCCACTTTAGAGGCTATTTTCAGACATAGTTAGTTTTAGCTTTGTATTGAGTTAATATTTCCTTTATATTAATTAAACTCATTGTTTATAAATAATCAGTTATAGAATATGGTATTCCCCGTCTTTTGAGTTTAAATTTATGATTTAGCTCGCAACTGTTTATATTCTTTAGTATGCTTATGCACATTCCAGCAAGGATATCTTCGGATCACCTGTGGTCCTAGGTTTCGTGTTCGCGTCTCGAGGGTAACTCGGGTTGTGACAATATCTCTAGATACTCAATTCATACGGGGTTCCACAAAGATATATTGCAATTTCTGAGAAGTATATTGGTAGAATAGTATGAAGAAGGGCATTGCTAAAAATTTATTTCCAAGTGCCCAAATTGACAAAAAGTTAAAGTAGAGCACCAATGGTGCTGAGGTTTGGCTCAGAAAATATAACTTCCAGACTAGAAGTGGGAGATGGTTAATATTGATTTATTCATAGGCTTACCCAGATCTCCTAAGCAGCATGATTCTATTTTGGTGATACTTGATAGAATGACAAATCATGTCACTTTTTACCGGTGAAGACTACTCATTCGGCAGAGGACTATGATAAGTTGTACATCTAAGAGGTTGTAAGGCTTCATGGAGTTTTGATCTCTATTATTTCAGATACAGGTGCATAATTTACTGCACAATTTTTCCAAGTACTTTCAAAATGGTTTGGGCTCAGAGGTGAACTTAAGTACTAACTTTCATTCTCTAACTAATCGGCAAGTAGAGAATACCATTCAGACATTAGAATAAATGTTGAGGGCAAGCGTGATTCGACTTCAAAGGAATTTAGGATGATCATCTACCTATCATTAAGTTGGTTACAACAACAGTTACCATTCGAGCATCCAAATGACTCATTATGAAGCTCTTATGGGAGAAGATATAAATCTCCTATTGGATGCTTTGAAATTGGTGATGCAGGTTTGATAGGACATGTTTTAGTTCACCAAGCTATGGAGTAAGGTAAAGGTGATTACAGAGAGATTTAAAATGACAAAAGTCATCAAAAATCCTACACCGATGTTAGGATGAATGCATTAGAGTTTTAAGAAGATGATTGGGTATGTCTAAAAGTTTTATTGGACCTTATCGCATAGCCAAATGGATTAACAATGTAGCTTATGAGATAGAGATACCCCAGGAATTAGCAGCAGTTTTTCCGGTGTTTCACATCTTTATGTTGAAGAGGTGAATGTGAGATCCTTCATTGATCATTCCAACTAAAAATATTGGGATCAAAGATAGTTTATGTTATGAAGAGATTTCGGTTGAGATCATAGATTGCCAAGTTTGCAAGTTGAGAAAAAAAGAAGTAGCATCAATCAAGGTCCTTTACAGGAACCAAAGTGTTGAACAAGCTACTTGGGAAGATTAATAGAAGATGAAGAAGAGATATCCACATCCCTTCGAATCCGGAGAAAATGCGGACCAAGATACTAATTTTGCTTCTTAGTACTCTTTAAGTTATGAGTAAGCATGTTATTGTTGCATTTTCATGTTTGGTGTTTGAGCTTAATGTGACCACCCTTATTCTAGTAGGAATACATTCATTCGAGGATGAATGTTCCCAAGGTAAAGATATTGTAGCATCTTGCAACTAGGAAGGAGTTTCAAATATGGAAATACTAGTTTTTGGAAAGTATAGGTTATTCTTGAAAATTTTAGTAAGTTAAAAGTGACTTTTGGTCATTTTTAGAATAGTGAGTTATGCCCTTTTAAAGTTGGGCTATTGGATTTACGAAATGTTCAATTTTGGGATTTAAAGGGTATTTTAGTCTTTTCACTACCTTATTAATTTAATACATTTTAAGGAGTTTAATAAGGGTCAAGAATCAATTTAGTCTGTTTGGAAGTATGATATTTTCACACTAGGGTTAAGGAGAAAGGAGAAGAGAAGAGAAGAAGAAAAAACGCAAGATTCACCAAGATCGTTGAAGCTAACATGTGGATTTCATCAAGGGTGATCCCTAAAACTGTATGTGAGTATTCCATAATGTTGGGTTCATTCACCTACGTGCAAGGAATATTTAATTCAGCGTGATTTCTTTCATAAAAGATTGGATTTTGAATGTTGTTCTTGAATTTCTGTCGTTCTTGAACATGAATTGATGTTTATGAATTTCTTGAGGTAGATAGTGTTGTTTTTTTGGTTAGATCCTTTTATATATGAATTGGGTATATAAATCTAAGGTGAATTTGAGGAAAGAAATTAAATTGGATTAGAATGATTTAAGGTCAGGAAAACGAGATGAAAATCCATTCGGCGTCACCTGGTCATGGTCAAGAGCGACGCGCCCCATCTGCACCAAAGGGTTTGGGGCCGCACGCTTGCAGTGCGCCCAGCAGGAGACTCAGACTAATGACAAAATGCGTCAAAATCGGCGTTTTTTGCTCAGATTTTGTAATTTAGTCTGATTAAGCTTTTCTAAAGTGTTTTAACACTTCCGAATGATTCTAACTACTCTAAATGACATATAATCATAAATAAGTCATCAAGAAACATAAACTACAACCTTAAATCCATAACTTCAAATTTAAGAAAAGTTTAAATCCAAGTCTAGAATGTTCTTATACTCCTTTCAAGAAGTCTTTTACCAATGTTTTCTAAACTTTGTTTTATGACTTAAGGATCAGGTTGGGTAAATAGTAAAGATAAGAAGAAGAAGTTTATTTCAAGTTTCATAAGTCATTCAAAAATGTATTAAATGTCGTTTTAAGACTTAAGGTTGATTTCAGTTCAGAGTAAGAGAAGTCTTTTCTTCAAAGCAATAGATGGGGACTAAATATTCCTAAAGCAGTATTAAAATGTTTTTAACATTTTAAAAAAGAATGGAAACTGATATTTCCAAAGAGCCTTCAGGCTAGTTTTCAGTTAAAGAGTAATAATGTTATAAATGAACCAACCAGGGAAACTGAGATTTCCAAGGTAGCCTTTGAGCTATGTTTTTGAGCATTAATCTCAAATCACAGAAGAAGTGTGTTTTTGAGCTATGTTTCCAGTTTATTTGTCACGACCCCAAAACCGAGTCGCGAGTGGCACCCACACTTATCCTACTATGTGAGCGAACCAACCAATCTAAACCCCAACATTTTAACATAATGAACCAATACGATGCGGAAGACTTAACTCATTAATAAAAATCAATTCAATAACTTCAAAAATTCGACAACTATTATTCCCCAAAATCTTGAACTCATCATCACAAGAACATCTATCCTCAATTACTAAAACTAAGAGTATCTAAGAAGCTAAAATAATTAAAAAGCTAGTCCATGCCGGAACTTCAAGGCATCAAGACATGAGGAAGAAGATCCAGTCCAAGCTAGAAGCATTAGCTCACCCTGAAATCCGATATAATGAAGACTGGCTAGAATTGCGGTTGAGTTGAAGACGACGGTACGTTTGCTGCACTCCACAACTAAACAAGAAAGAAGCATACAAGTAGGGGTCAGTACAAAACACAAGTACTGAGTAGGTATCATCGGCCAACTCAATATAGAAAATAGTATATATCAGATAATATCATAAATCAACTACAATACTCAACATGTAGCAACAACAAGTACTATAATCATTAATAAGTACCGCCAAGTTCACCCATGAGGACTCAAGCCTCAATACCATACTCATTTGGGAATTAGGTTCATTAGATTGAGTATATTAACATCTTTCAAGATTCATTATCTTTATTCCTCTTGTGTCGGTACGTGACACTCTGCTCCCCTACTACTATGTGTCGGAACATGACACTCCGATCCCCTAATTCTACATGTCGGTTAGTGACACCCGATCCCTTAATTCTATGTGTCGGAACGTGACACTCCGATCCCCTAATTCTACGTGTCGGTTCGTGACACCCTATCCCTTAATTCTATGTGTCGGAACGTGACACTCCGATCCTCTAATTCTACGTGTCGGTTCGTGACACCCGATCCCTTAATTCTATGTGTCGGAACGTGACACTCCGATCCCCTAATTCTACGTGTCGGTTCGTGACACCCGATCCACTAATCTCATGCTATTAATCCATCAAGCCTTCTTTTATACCAAGGCATCATCAATCTCATTACTTTAGTTCATCAAGCCTTCTTTTATACCAAGGCATCATCAATCTCATTACTTTAATTCATCAAGCCTTCTTTTATACCAAGGCATCATCATTAACAAAGTAAATTAGGGTGTATCAAATACATCAAAATAAATGAACTAAAGTAATTTGTGTCCGAAAACTAAGGACATCGGATAATGAAAAAGAGAATCAAACCCAAGCGTGAATGAATAGCTCACCCTCGAACCTGAGATGCTGAGATTTGCTAGAGCTGAGGGAAATTCGAAGTCATTGCTACACTTGTTGCACTCCATAAAAGGAAAACAAAGAAAAACACAAGTAGGGCTCAGTACAGGGCAACATGTATTGATTAGGTATAATCGGTCAACCCAAAAGGAACGTGAAACTCCGATCCAATTATACTGTGCCGAAACGTGACACTCCAATCCAATTATACAGTGTCGGAACGTGACACTCCAATTCAAAAATATTATGTCGGAATGTGACACTCTGATCCAATTATACTGTGTTGGAATGTGACACCCCGATCCAATAATACCATTAATTTATCAATTATTATCACCACTTTCAATTCATTGATAATATTTTATCAAGCCTTCTTTAATCAAGGCATCATTTAGATAAGGAGTTCAAGATTATAAATTTCATGGTCTCAGATTCACACCAATCACAAATCACACAATCCCACAATCACACAGTCAAGTACATAGAGAACTTCACAATATCATTCAATACAAATCAATCACTTTTAAGAATTTACTATCTAATAGCATAAAACATAACCTACATCCAGCGAAGAATCGAAGTCTTACAAGATACTTCCCCAATATTTTTCCCTTCTTCAATCTATATGTGCATAATTCGTATGTTAACAACTCTATCAACATTAATATTATTCTAGGTCTAATCTAGATTCAAAAATTCACCTACTTCTAGTATAAATTTCCAAAAGTTCAAACCTAAGGATAAGTCCAATTTTCTCCAATTAGCATAACTTAAGTGGGATTGAAATAATTTGATACACAAATATTTAATTACCTATCTGAATATTTCAAATATATAATTTATAATGTGAGAACAAAAGAAAATAACCTCATATTGATGTAAGTTAATTATAGACCACTAGAGTTAAGCACAAAAGTTCGCCTTAATCTGCTAACTCGCTATATTAGTTTACTCTCTTTCAATCATCGTATTATAATTGTATAATAATTTTCCTACAAGTCAGTTTAATCACCTACATCGATAAGCGAAAGATGAGAAGAATAATCCTCATGTCTATCACTCATAATCTATGCACCCTCCAAGGTATTATGATTACTATTATTATTATTATCCTTACCATAATTACTCCAGACAATTACAATACAATTTTAATCCACCATAACCTATAAATTCATACCACACTAAAGTCAATTTTCTTTTATGTAACATGTCAATTTCTACCCTAATCATTACCGCTGATTGCTACTAAAATGTTGCAGGCAGCAATATCATATTGCCACCACGTAAGAAACAATTTGCCCATATCCCTTTTTTCCCATTAAATTAGTATAATATTCTATCATGACTACAATATCATAATATATATCCCTATCATCAATACATATGTGTAGCACAATATTAAGCTTGTCGAGTTTTACCTGAAGTCGTATTTTACGATCTTCTTCGCAACCCTTCTGCCTTTCTGTGATTTTTCTACTTTCCTTCAGAGATTAATTATACCCTAATTGCTATATAGGACTAATTTTATAAATAGTTAAAGTGACCCATCACTAATTTAAAGGTTGTTTTCTTTAACCACCAACTAAATTAATTATTTAAACTACCCCCTTAATTTCATAATTGTAATTATGAATAGTACAAAACACCTATTTATCATCTATTAAAGAGCATTTTATGAAATAAAAATGTACTCAAAACAACCAAAGAGGTCGTTACAACCTATGACCAAAATTTCAGAGACACACTTATATTATACCAAGGTCCTATTACAACCCTAAACTTATTTTATTAATAATTTTGTACCCTTTTTGGCCTACGTGGCACTATCTTGTGGGCCCAACGTTTGTTGACTATTTTTTTCAGATCAGTGCAATGTAGGCCGAAAAGGGGTAGAAAATTACTTATAAAATATGTTAGGGGGTAATAGGACATTAGTATAGTATAAGTGTGTCTCTGGGATTTCCGGCATAGGTTGAGGGGGTAGTTGTGATTTTTCCCTTATATTAAATACTAGACACTACAAATTATGTATACTTTTTTTTAAAATGAAAATAAGTTTGGTCAATAAATATTATAATATTTTAGAAAAGTTTTGTGATATTATATTATGCGACTTTATAAACTTTTTCTAATTTGTTAAGATTTTATAAAGAAGTGAGTCAATTTTAAAGCTATAGAGTTTTATGATTATGTGAAAACAAACAACATAAAATTTCTAAACAAAACATCAACTTCATTTTCATAATTTCAAATCATGATTTTATATCAAATGGTCAAATAGACCCTAAATATATACATCAAATTAATAGATGTATAACATGTAGTTATATATAATATTTTCTCATCTAATCATATGACTATATATATATATATATATATATATATATATATATATATATATATATATATATATATATATATATATATATATATATATATATATATATATACTCGATACACCAAGGCCAGTGCTTTGTATGGCCCAACATGGTAATAAATAAAGTGGGAGATGAAATGTTCTACATTAAAAATAAATATGTGCAACAAAAAATAGCTTTGAAATCAAGCCTTCAACGTCAAAATTTGCCCAAAGTAAAAAGCCACCAGAAATTCCATGAAATCAATCAAAACAACACTATCCACCTGCATAAAAATTAAAATATCTAGTGTAGCGATATGAAAATATTATAGTGGTAACTCTCCAAGTGAAAATATTCTATTCAGCCTAAAATACAGATAGGTGTTCGTGTGATGGAAACTACACAACCTGTGATCATCTTGTGTAGGGGTGAGTTTGGGTCTTGTAGGGTGGGTTGGGAAGGGGAGGTTGAAAGAAAATTTTGGAAATGTTTTCCTTAAATTTGGAAGGGAAGTCATTTTCCTTAAATTTGAGAAAAATGAGTTTTTTTGGAAAATATTTGACTAAACCAAACATGAGAAATTTGAAAAACATTTTCCTGAAATTGTTTTCCTTGATACCAAACACAAACTTGGTGATTGACATATTTTTAATATTCTCATCATCAATGTACATTATTTAGTTTACAATTGTTTGTCCATATTTAAAGGTCATGCAAATTAATCATCTCGACATGCATATTCGATACAATTCTAATTTGAGTAATCTAGTAGCCCAAGATACAAACTTAAAAAGGAAATTGACAAAAGAGAGGGCCTTTTTACAAATCCCACCTCTAAGGCAATAATATAATTTGTGTTATATGTTCACTCCAACAAAGTTATATTCAACTTATATGATGTAATAATATCTCAAGTATCAACTTATACCTTAAGGGTCATAAGATAACAAAATCAATCTCGACATAAGTTTAAGGATTAACTTCATTTCATGTTTGTTACGAGACATCAACTAACCCATGAATATTTTATCCCACCATTTGTACCAAACGATGAATGCAAAAATTCTTACACCCCTATATATGTTAACATTAACAACTTGAACTTCTCTCTTTCTCAACATATGCACTTTCATTTACAAAAATTTTCAGGCATTTAAAGTGATTAGAAATAACACAGACATCTTGCACAAAAATAAAACATTGAATTACCATTTTTTTAGAGGAACATGTGGTTTAAGTCTAACCTTTTCATAAACATTTCTCTTGTTCTTTCTACCCCTGCTCCCTCTGACCCATGTTTACTCGAAACACCATTTCTCTTGATTTTTCTACCCTGCTCCCTCTATCCCTTGTTTACTTAAAACAGGAAATATCATATTAAGAAAATTCATTGCTGAAAATGTAGAACTAAGAGTAAGTCGAACAAAAAAAGATGATGGGATAGTCATTCAAAGAGTCGACCACTTGTTAGAACCAATAAATTAAAACAGACCTTGCACTACGAAAATCATGTAAACATCAAGTGTATAAGTGAGTAATTGCTAAAGTAAATAAAAACAAAAACCAACCCAACAAAATAGTTAAACAAAAATGACCATAAATATTCAAAAAAGGAGTATCCTGGAAGTTTAAGTTCGAACAACACACTTATATTGCACTCTACTGGCAATGATTAAAGGAAAATATGATCACTGCAGACCTTTTTAAGATTCAAATTTAAACATTCAATCAGATTAATGCTTACCAGTAAGATATCGAGCTTGTTGATAGTCCTAATGTGTTACTATCCTTCTGCTTTAGAAAAGTGAATTTCTTAATAAAACTAGCAAATAATAATTCAAATGAAGCAATATTTAATGTTTTTTCTCCAATCTAATAATAAATGTAGAATTTACTATGTTGTTAAATGGAATGAGGCAATAACATATAGGTGGGCTATAATATTTGAAGTAGATATAATTGAAAGAAATTACAAATATTACGTATGAACTGAAAAATATGTTCAGAGATAATGATTTCATAAATTTCTCCTTCGATAATATTGTCTTCAATCTTTCTTGAAAGTTGAAGATCACTACTGCTTTGGGCAGGGTCAAAAAAATAAGAAATTCATTAGAAAATATAGAAGACAATATAATTCGTGAAAAGTTCAGTATAGCAGCTTAGACTCACCAACAAAATCCAAAAAAAGTTTATATTGACCAAGAATCTTCAATTGAAGAGGCGTACCTTGTAGAAAATCTGCATGGACGACAAATAAAAGAACATTCAGTTTGTTCAAGCATAGTATCAAACACCTTTGTTGCATTAATTTTTAAATGAATTAACTTATCTTTTCATTAGAAAAATAAATAGATGAGGAAAGCCCTTGCTAAATCATTATCTTTAAGGTTGGATTCAAAATCATTCATAAAATTGTACCTGAATATAAATATAATTAGTATATGCATGTCGAAAATTTAATAGAAAACAACCCAAAAAGATCGTGATTACAGACAACAAAATTTTTCAATAATAAAAAAATTTGAACGAAAAATCATCACTATCAGATGGAAAAATTTGAAAACCATTAAAAAGAAAAAAAATATAATTTTATAAAAACTTAGAAGAAATCAGTGGTTGGAAAATCAAGAAAATAAAATCTGCCTAAAAACTACACATGGTTTGATGAGAAAGAACTATATTACAAGTACTAATACAAAAGCAAAAGACATTGAATAGCCAATTAGATTGAACAAAGTTTATAGTAAAATAGGCAATGCTATTGGTACAATTATTAATCATAATAGATTACAAACTAAATACCATGTACAATTTGTAGTACTTTTGGTACAAGTTGTATACGTTGTATTTGTCCTTTAGAAGCGTCACTTCTATTTAAGACTAAAGTAATAATATATACATAAACTTACTTAAATCATTCTTATCTGTATATATCTTTTCAAATGTTTCGTATAGATATTGTTAATGCAAAATTACTAAAAAAAGTTCACTTCCAATACAAATAATATCATTATTCAATTTATGTAAAACAAGCAAATGACGTTTGTTACACACATTACTAAAGAGAGTTTAATCGCAAAATAAAAAAGAAAAACAAAATTTTCATTCTCAAGTCTTTAGCATAAAAAAATAATCAAGCAATGAAAATACAGTTCAAGCTCAAATCCAAGTTGTGATATGATGATTTTAAATGGGATATGCCTAAAAATTCATGCTACTGTGTAATGACTCGGACCCAAAAAAGTTATTTTCGATATTTTTGAATAGTCATTTAATTATATTAATTAATTTGGGGATAATTTAGTCATTTTTAATAATAATGGGTCAAGTCTGAAATGTTAATATAGGTTAATAAGGAGTGCTACTTTTAATAACATAAGTAATTTAGAAGAAAAGAAAAGAAAAGCGGAAACAAAACTGACTTGTGGCGGCGACATTGAACGAGTGCAGGTATGTATTCTCGTTAATGGATTCTGCTTTAAATTGCTACTTTCAATATTATATATTATATATTATATGTATGCATAGGAATTTATGGTAGCTAGAAAGAGAAAGAGTAATGTATTAATCAACATTTAAAATTTTAATTATTTTATAATATTTTTGATTGTTGTAAAAAAATTAAAATAATAATAATAATCTAATCATTGGTAAAGATTTCCAGGATGTGATCTAATATATATGTTTGGAAAATTTGGATGCAGATTATTAAATCTGCAAATTGTTTTTTTTTTCATTTCATAAAATCATTGATTTTAATATTTTTTTTTTATTTTTCTTTTCTTATTGTTCACATTATAAAATAAGATATTATTAAATTGGGTTGTTGAAAGGGATTGGAAAGAAAAATATATGTAAAAATTTGTATTTTGTAAAGTTGAGAATGTCTCAGGATAGTGACCTCTACTGATTAAGCCTTTGACTAGATGGAAGTATTGGAGAGTAAATTTATAGAAATATCCTTACTATTGTTATCATATTATAATTTAAGTTTTGTTATACTAAGATAGAAAATTAATTGTTGGTGAATTATTAGAGTTGGTATTGAAAAAAAGAAGAAAGAGGGACTTAACCTTAGACTTGGAACTTGAAAAATATAATAGTTGAAATGTTAGTCGGCATCAAGAATTACGAACTTGATTACAAATTTGGGGTGAATTTTTAGGTCAAGATTAAACACATAAAAGTGTGAGTGTTGTTAATTCCAAAACCTTATTGTAAATATATGCTTGAATAGATTTCATTGGTTCGGAAGCTCAACGAAAAGGGAAGGCTCAAGTCCAAGAGTAATTATTCCATTGACTAAGGCAAGTGGATTTCTAAACCCTTGTTAAGCGTATGAAATTCGTGTATTACGTTGTGTAGTGTTGAGAATGACTTGGAGACTTGTTGCTTATTTGTTGGTGTTGTATTCCTTGTAGTAAATTGTGCTTTTTTATCAAAATGGTTATCTCCTCATTTTCATTTGAGCATGTCAATTGCATTGTATCTGAGACATGGTTGTGGTAGCAGGATGTACCATTTCGAGGCTCGTATTGCACGCAGCAATGGATATTATATTTCGAGGGAAGTATCGCGCGCCGCGACAGATGCATGAACAGATATGTCCCCCATGGGTCCCGGACTGAGAGACAACGGGTCTGTATCGTTAATAAGGACATGCATTACTATATTTGACATTGCATCTCATGGCATTGCACATTTTATTATTGATGAACTTGAACGCGTGTTCTGATCTAGTGATTGTTTCTCTGTGAAGCTTGTGACTGTTAAATATTAAGTTGTTATTGAGAATGTGTAAACTGAGTGTGGTTATTGAGTTGTGTGTTTGATAAACTGTAAACTGTTAGGCTGTAGCGTGGAGGTTTAGACAGGGTGTAAGGAGTACCCGTATTTTGTTCACTTAACTTGTGTTTAGAGGTTTGCATGTTGGGTACCGCGTGGTTTGGTACTCACCCCTTTCTTCAATAAATTTTTGTAGGTTACGAGCCCGAAAATTTGTGATACCTGTCATTCTTTTCGTTTCCGAGGCATCTAGTGGAGGATTGTGAGGTAGCTGCTTGTCATCTTGGCGAACTTTCCTACTCTAGTTTATGCCTTTGTTTTTACTTGAAAGGCAACTTCATTTTCGACTCCTATTTTATTTCAATTCTAATATTTACATTAGAGGCTTGTGCACGTGACAATCTTGTTTTGGGAATTTAATTAATATGACTTGATTTCATAATAGAAATTGTTGTTGGATTGTCATTTACTTCTGCACTTTGTTAGATATTGGGTTTTAGGCTGACTTGTCTTGGTGGGATAAGACGAGTTCCATCACACCCATTTTTGGGTCTGACATACTGATTTTGGTGAGTATTTGATTGATGGATGTCGTGAATTTACGAAGAAGGGTGATGATGGAATTTAAGAAGAACATATTTGTGCTGATTGTGGGTGTTTTAGGAGTTTTCATAGAATGAATAGTCAGTAATTTTATAGCCATCGAATACTTCGATCTCGCTTCTTTTACCCGCGCATCAATCCACATGGTGGTGGAAATGTGCCAGTTATTTTTCATTCTTTAATGACTTGATTTGTGCAAGAAGGCCCATTTTGTACTATTATCCCTGACATTATGAAATCTTTAGTCCATGAGAGATTTCTTGGTGACACTTGTTGGTGTTATTACAATAGATGAATATTAGCTAAGAAACAATCTTTATTTTATTAGCATAAACTTATGTTAGTTAAACATTAGTAAAGAGAAAGAAGAATTAAAGTTGAATTTTTTTAAAAAAATTTATTTAATGAATTGTGTGAGTTTTATTTTAATCTACTTATTTAGTTACTTGATGAGTAAAACTGTGGCTTGCTTATTAATTATTTTTGTAGTATTACGATAAAGGAAAAGAGGTTAAATGTGTATGTTGACTATGAAATGAATGTATCATAATGTTTTCTAGCTTTGTCTTTTATTAATTAAACTAGTACATGTAACCACACGATGAGCGGATAACATAAACAAAAATAATTATGTCATATCTTATACTCAAAGATATAATATACATTTTTCTACGAGAAGAAATTATTTAATATTGTATTTATCAACATTATGTCTTGACGAGGACGCAAATCTCTACATTTTTTAATGAGTGACACATTTTCATTAATGAGTTACTCATACGTAGTTGTTGTTGCGATTAGCATAACAAATTTCCCGGCACTTCTTAATACATATTAGTAATAATATGCACATAATTAGTACGTTCATCATCATCATCATTATCCTCGTAATTTCATTTTTCATTTTTCCAAGTTTAATTTTGGCCAATAATATTGTCTTCCCTTTTTTTTTAAAACTAAAAATATTTTTGAAATATTATCATTTACAATTTTTCCACCTATATAATCAATTCATATTTATTTTTGAAAGTATAAATTAATGATGACTTCTAAGTATCATCTTAATTTAAAATGAATAAAAAATTAAACGAATTAAATTTTAATTTGAAAATTAATGTTCAATTTTTGTTGAAATAAAATTTTAAGAGTAAAGTAACTTTTGAAATAAATTTTTAATTTATAATAATAATGTTGTTTTCTTCTAGTATAGATAATGTTTTTAAATGAAATGAAAAAAATTTGTATTTGGTTGCTACAAATACGGCCCCATTTTTTTCTAATCTATATGTGTACAAAGTGAAGAAACTAAAGTAATTTTCAATTTATATATATTATATATATTATATATATATTATATATATATATATATATATATATATATATATATAATATATATATATATATCTATATATATATATATTATATATATATATATATATTTCATTTTATTTCTATTTAGCGTTAATTGTATTTTTAAAAAAATAAAAAAATTACAAATTATATGTAAAACATTTGCATTTATTTTAGAAAAAGCACAATTTATAGCATGGGAGAGACAAAATAACTTTTTTTCTTTTTCATCTGGGAATTGTTAAGTTTTTATCATAAACATGTTACCATTTTTTTATATACAAAATTGTATATATATATATATATATATATATATATATATATATATATATATATATATATATATATATATATATATATATATCTTGATTAAATGAATAAATCACTTTATATAAAAAATAGATATGAATGATGTGTTATAAAATTAATATAAATTCTTAATTAATTATCTTTACTATTTCAAAAAAATTAACTGTAGTTACATGTGTTCTTGTCTCTTTTTTTTTTTTTTGAAATATTTATTTTTTTAAAAAACAAAAAAAATTCAGAATTAAGTAAAATTTAAGTATAAACTTTTCGATTCGAATTTATATGTTTTTTAAGTGTAAAAAAATTTCAAATGTTTATAGAAAGATAGTTATATATATATAATAGGAAATTCTGTTTTTTTCCCCAGTTTTTTCTTGAGTAATATGTAAAATTAAAATGTAATATTTTAGATTCTAATTTATAAACATTTATCGAATGATAGTTATAAGTATAAAAAAATAATTTATAATCACAAATATTACTAAAGGAATAAGTATATTTAAAGATCCTAAATGTTATTAAATTTAAAATATAGATTAATTCAAAAAAAGAGTAACTATATTATAACGACCTGTTAGGTCGTTTTGAGAACTAGGACTATTTTAACTTCTTTCTAAACTATACGAAGACTAAGAGTATTTAGTTGATAAATAAATTTAGTGAAGAATTAATAAAGTTAATAATTAGTGGGCTAAGTCCATCACTCATTTTATACCTTTATATTTGGCCCATGCATTTAAATAACTTAGAGGGGTTACAGTTGTTATATCATGATTAGAGAAAATCAGAAATAGGAATAAGTTCTCGTCCTCGGCGTTGGAGAAGAACTTGCTGCGCAGGTAAAAGGATTCCATCCTTATTTAGTTTTTTTTTCTTCAAATTTTCGTTGAATAGAATTACACTTAAATTAGGGTGAATTGTATATTAATTGTTATTATATTGTTAATGTGGGGTTAAAGTATAGTTATCAGTAGGTGTAAGTTTGGATCTACAAAGGTTTTTCTTTCTTAATGAGAAAATATAGTAAGTGGGGACAAGGTTATAAGCCAATCATTGGGCAATCATGCCAATAATAGCAATTGAAATGTATTTATTTTTTAGTTAGGAAATAAACAATATGTTTTGCAAGGAATTACGTACATACTAGTGCAGTTCGTAATCAGTTGTATGAGGTCTATCCTTTTAAATTAATTATTAAATCAAGGCATATGTTTAATACATGTCGATAGGTAATTAATTATTAGGTGTATATTATATTATTTAACATTAAATTCTACTGTATTTGCAGAGGTTAAAGGTAAGTTTTTGGCTTGAAATTTAGCAAGTATGAAAATATTGGCATACAAATTATATCAAGATTTGGAGTTCGGTAAGAAATATGAGTGAGTTTTAGGGTCTATGATAGACATATGATTATTTGAATGTCTACAAAATCTCTTACTTACGAATGTTGCATCATTGGTAGATTGGAAACGTTTTGAAACTTTGCGAAAATGAAAGGAAATATCTTAAAAGATTCGTGGCACGAGTTCGACATCTAAGGTATGTTAAGACTTTTTAGACCTGTTGAAGGATGTTTTTCCTAATTAAATATTTCTAAAAAATGGAATAGACAAAGAGTAAGGGCGAAAAATGGGGGTCTCGTATCAATGGTGTGAGGGGCATTGTACGACTACCAGTGTTATAAAAGGCAAAGTTACTAGAATAGAATGTGAATTGTAATGTGAGAATACCAAAACATATGGGTATTAGCAGATTTATTATTGACTTAAAATCCTTGTGTGATGGTGTTCTCTTTATTTCACCCGTATAGTTACGATAATTGAGGTGGTTATGTATTATGTTGATATTGGTTGATTGAGATGCATCATTATCCCCTTATATTGAAATAATATTGCGTACATGCTTTGACATGAGACTGAGTATGAGTTGGACACGTAAAGATCGTCCATTCTGGGGATGGTTAAATGTTAAGATTGTAATTTGGGCACGTGAAGACCGTTCATGCGGAAATTGTTTAGTATTATGAGAGTGCGTTGAGATCGTCCGCACGGACACGTGAAGATCGTCCGTGTTGGTATATGGACCTCGCGAGTCCCCATGGGTCATGAACTCTCGATGTATTTTCGAGGAGTATCATGTATATACGGTTGAGTTAGTACTAGGTATTGTGAGACACATCATTTTATGGTATCATATTGCATTGTATTTCATCACATCATTCATTCGTGATGACTATGTGTTTTGTTTGGTGGTTGGAAAGTACTTGATATTTGATTACCTATATTGATGAAACTTGAATAGTAAGTGTAATATATATATATATATATATATATATATATATATATATATATATATATATATATATATATATATATATATACTTGTATAAATTAAGAATTTATTTTTCTTATATAAACTCTTGTCACTACTTCTTCGTTGTCGGTCAAGGAGACATACTGGGTACACGTGGTTTCATACTCATACTACACGTGTTGCACTCTTTGTGGTGCATATCCGATTCCGAGTAGGAGAACATCTCGTGGAGCAATTTGAGTTCGAGTTTGGAGTGTCTCGGAGTTTTAGTGAGATGATTGGCTATTCTGTGGCCCACACCTCCCTCTATCTTTTACTTATTCTGTCATTTAGTATTCGGACAGGGTAGACCTTATGTTAGATTGTCATTTTATTTTCACACTTGCTTCGTATTTTAGTAACTGTTGTACTTATGACACAGTTTCTTGGGTAGTACATTTTTTTTCAGTTTTTCATATTCGTACTTATAAGGAACTCAGTGTTGGAGATTTTGCAAATTGTTGTCTTTTCACTCATTAGTTAGTTAAATTTGTTAAAATATGTTGTGGCTTACCTATTGGTTGGGAACAAATGTCACGACCCAAAAATGGACATGATGGTACTCGTCTTATCCCACTAACACAAGTAAGCTTAAAACTCAACTATCACAATAAAATGCGAAAAATTTACTATCAACTTACATTATACCTCAAAACCTGGTTGTCACGTGTACAAGCCTCTAAAGTATTACAATTGATTCAAAAGAAGAACTCAAGTCTCAAATGAACTTGTTCTAGAATAGAACAAGATCATAATTATGGAGAAAAAGTCTGCTGAGATGGAAACAACTACCTCACAAATCTTCAAGAAGCCTCGGAAAAGAAGAGAATGACAAGTACAACAAAAATTCAGGCTCATAACCTACAAAAATTTGTAGAAGCAAGGGGTGAGTACCAAACCACATGGTACTCAGCAAGTAAACCTCTAAACACATGCTAAGGGGATTAAATACGGGTACTCCTACCACCCCCAACCGAACCTCCACAACTACAACCTGCAGTAGAATAAACCCAACCTAACAGCTCACTGTTTACATAGCATGTAGCTCAACAACAACACATAGACAAATTACATATCCTCAACAACAATATTTTAACAAATTACATATCCTCAACAACCATACTCAAACAAATTATATATCCGCAATAAATAGCTCAATATTGATCAATCACAAGTTCCACAGAAAGGCAATCAGAAGATCAGCAAAACACGATATCAAGTTCACTAATGATAAGTATGTGAAATGCAATGTCAAGTATAATGATTCATGTCTAATCTAGTGATACACACCTGCTGTCTCTCAGTCCGGGACCCATGCAGAACATATTTGTCCATGCATCTATCGCGGCGCACGACACGATCCTCGATAATAGTAACCATCGCGGCGCGCGATACGTCCCTCGAAATATAGTATACATCGCGGCGCGCGATACGTCCCTCAAAATATAGTATCCATTGCGGCGCGCGATATGGTCCTCGAAATGGTACATCCTCTTAATTACTCATTCTTTCTCAATGCACATAACACTTGTCACAACCAATGCCTCTAAATAATGCAGATGACAAATTCACACAAATAATGAGGAGATGATCATTTTCATTACATTGCACAGTTCAAAACCACACAAACATGAAATCACATCAACAATGATTCAACAAGCCTTCAACCCGTTCTCAACACATCACACATAAACAATTAATCACATTGCCTTTTGTTATCCCTTTTTGTTTCATAATTAGAATTTATCAATGTGGACAAGTCAACCCATGACCAATTCCGCTACTCCCAAACATATACCACCAGGAAATACACGCATTTCATACACTTAACAACAGTTTAGAAATCCAGTGACCTCAATTTATTGAACAATCACTCCGGGACTTTAGTCTTCCCTTTTGGTTGGGTTTCCAAATCAATCAAATCTATTCAAATAAATAACCACAATAAAGTTTTGAAACTAACGACACACACATTATGCTCATACGTATAGTAAAATTTCTAAATCTTAATTCCAACCAATAGGTCAAATTCCATATTCCCTAAATTTCAAGTTTAAGATTAAGTCATATTTCTCCAAACACTCCAACTCTAATTGTCACGACCCAAATCGGGGACGCGACTGGCACCCACATTTACCCTCCTATGTGAGCGAACCAACCAATCTAACCTTTAACATTTTAATACAATATCAACAAAAGAAATGCGGAAGACTTAAACTCATTAATAAAACAATTCAAATATTATTAATATCCCCAAAATCTGGAAGTCATCATCACAAGAACATCTATCTCAAATTGCTAAACTAAAACTGTCTAAGAAGCTAAAACAAATACTAGCTAGTCCATGCCGGAAGTTCAAGGCATCAAGACTTGAAGAAGAAGACCCAGTCCAAGCTAGACGCATTAGCTCACCCTGAATTTCCGAAGGTAGTGAAGACTGGCTAGATCTACTGTTGAGTTGAAGTTGACGGAACGTTTGCTGCATTACACAAATAACAAAGAAGAAGACATAAAAGTAGGGGGTCAGTACAACCACAAGTACTGAGTAGATATCATCGGCCAACTCAAAAATAGGGAACAGTATATATCAATAATAATGTAAATCAACTACAATACTCAACATGTAGCAATAACAATATAACTTCATCAATAAATACAACCGAGTTCACACATGAGGACTCAAGCCTCAATACCATACTCGTTTGGGAATTAAGTTCATTAGATTGAGTATATTCATTATCTTTCAAGATTCATTATCTTTCTTCCTCTTGTGTCGGTATGTGACACTCCGCTCCTCTATTTCTATCCTGGTGCCGGAACGTGGCACTCCGATCCTCATATACTATCCTGGTACCGGAACGTGGCACCCGATCCATATACTATCCTGGTGTCGGAACGTGACACTCCGATCCTCATTCTATCCTGGTACCGGAACGTGGCACCCGATCCATATACTATCCTGGTGTCGGAACGTGACACTCCGATCCTCATACTATCCTGGTACCGGAACGTGGCACCCGATCCCCTAATTCATCAAGCCTTCTTTTATTCTAAGGCATCATCAATCTCATTATATAATTTATCAAGCCTTCTTTCTCACTAAGGCATCATCAATCTCATTATATAATTTATCAAGACTTCTTTCTCACTAAGGCATCATCATTAACAAGTGAATTAGGGTTTCTTTCAAGATTTAAGATTCAATAGCTTTATCATGCTTATTTATTCACAATTTCATAATCACAATCATGCAAGCATACAATTAAGCATATAGCAGGGTTTACAATACTATCAATACGTATTATTCACTATTAAGAGTTCACTACGAATATCGTAAAATAAACCATAACCTACCTCCACCGAAGAATTGATCAAACAAGCTAATTCTCAAGCTGCGTTTTCTCCTCCCTCTCGATCGATCCCTCTCTTTCTCTTTGTTCTTTCTGTTTGTTTTATTCAAACCCTCTTTCCTTTACCCTAATTATCATATAATTAAGACTAAAAGAGGACAATAGAACCCACTAATTAACTTAAGGTTACCTCTTTTAACCCCCAAGTAATTAGACTTATTAATATTAACCCTCAATCTTTATAATTAAGGAAAGAATAGTCCAAAACGACCCTTAAAACGTGTAGAGGAATCCTATTCTGCCTGGTATTTGCGCAACCTGTGACGGGCCGTCGTGCCTGCGACGGTCCGTCACGATGGTCGTCGCAGCCTCCCAAAATCCAGGTGAACTGTGACGGCCCGTCACACCAGTGACGGTCCGTCCTGCACCTCTGTCCTGACGGTCAGAAACTCGTTTCATGTACCAAATACTCAAAAGTTGAAGTGTTTTGCAACGGGAACTCACGACGGTTCGTCGTGGATGTGACGGCACGTCCTGCAGGTCCGTCACAATTTACAGAGAGTCGATTTTCAGTATCCAATTTCAGAATTCTAAGTATGCCGAAACGATGCACCCTCGACGGGCCGTCGTGCCTGTGACGGTCCGTCGCAGTGCCCGTGGTCTTGGCCAGTTTTTTCCAGAATTAAAATCTGCTGCTCAAAACGACTAAACAGGTCGTTACAATAGATACCAATTTACCCATCGTTCGTCCCCGAACGATCAAAAGAAGAAAAACAATGGTGAAAAGGAGTACCTGAATCTGTAAACAGATGTGGGTATTTTTCTTGCATATCTGCCTCCTTCTCCCAAGTAGCTTCTTCAACCGGTCGATTCTTCCATTGGACCTTGATGGATGCAATTTCTCTCGACCTCAACTTGCGAACCTCTCTATCTAAAATAGCAACTGGTTCCTCCTCATAAGTCAAATTCTCATCAAGCAAAACTGAATCCCAACGGATGATGTAGTTTCCATCTCCGTGGTATCTTTTCAACATGGATACGTGAAATACCGGATGCACTCCGGACAGCCCTGGGTGCAAGGCTAATTCATAAGCCACCTCCCCTATTCGCTTTAGTACCTCGAATGGTCCAATATACCTTGGACTTAGTTTACCCCTTTTGCCAAACCGCATCACCCCTTTCATGGGTGAAACCTTTAACAAGACTTGTTCACCCTCCATGAACTCCAAGTCTCTAACCTTTCGGTCTGCATACTCCTTTTGTCTACATTGCGCCGCTAGAAGCTTTTCTTGAATGCCCTTCACCTTATCTAACGAATCCCTCAAGAGGTCAGTACCCCAAGGTCTAACCTCAAATGCATCAAACCACCCAATGGGAGATCTACACCTCCTCCCATACAATGCTTCAAATGGGGCCATAACAATACTGGAGTGATAGCTATTATTGTATGAAAACTCTTCCAAAGGTAAGAAACTATCCCAATGGCCACCAAACTCTATCACACATGCACGAAGCATATCCTCCAACACTTGAATCGTTCGCTCAGACTGACCATCGGTTTAAGGATGAAATGCAGTGCTAAGGTCCAATCTAGTACCTAATTCCGCATGCAATGTTTTCCAAAACTTAGAAGTAAACTGCGTACCTCTATCTGATATGATGGATAGTGGAACCCCATGCAATCGAACGATTTCCGAGATGTAGATTTTTGCTAACTTCTCTGCATTGTAAGTCACCTTGACCGGAATGAAATGAGCAGACTTAGTTAACCTGTCAACAATCACCCAAATGGAGTCATACTTACCCATTGTCTTTGGAAGACCAACCACAAAGTCCATTGCGATTCTCTGAAGCGTTCCTCCGGGCCTTTGGTGTTCATATTTTACTTGTTGACAGTTTGGACATTTGGCAATAAAGTCAACAATATCGCGCTTCATTCTACTCCACCAGAAGTGTTGCTTTAGGTCGCGATACATCTTGGTTGCACCCGGATATATAGAATACCTTGTACTATGGGCCTCTGTCAGAATAGTGTTGATCAAATTATCGACGCGGGGTACACATACTCTTCCCTTAATCCTCAAAACACCTTCCTCATCAATTGTTGCTTCTTTAGCCTCTCCTTGCAACACTTTATCTCGAATCCGGACCAATTGCTCATCATCAAACTTCTTCCCCTTAATCTTGTCAAGGAAGGAGGATCTTGCCTCCACACAAGCTAACAATCCTCCCTTATCATTTACTTCTAACCTCATGAGGTCATTAGCCAAAATCTGCACTTCTCTAGCCAATGGGCGTCTAGAAGCTTGCAAGTGAGCTAGACTTCCCATGCTTCCCGCCTTTCTACTCAAGGCATCTGCCACAACATTCGCCTTCCCCGGATGATACAAAATAGTGATGTCGTAGTCCTTCAGTAGTTCCATCCATCTCCTTTGTCTCAAGTTCAAATCTTTCTGAGTAAAGACATACTGTAGACTATGATGATCCGTATAGATTTCACACTTAACCCCATATAAATAATGCCTCCATTGCTTTAGTGCAAACACTACCGCGGCCAATTCCAAGTCATGAGTTGGATAGTTACGTTCATGCACTTTTAATTGTCTTGAATCATAAGCAATCACGTTCTTTTCTTGCATTAGCACTGCACCCAAACCCGAATAGGATGCATAACAATAGACAATGAAATTCTTACCCTCTACCGGCAAGGTGAGGATAGGTGCAGTAGTCAACAAAGTCTTGAGTTTCTGAAAACTTTCTTCGCACTCATCCGACCATACAAATGGAACATTCTGCTTAGTCAAGTTCGTCAATTGGGAAGCGATAGAAGAGAATCCCTTGACAAAGCGGCGGTAGTAGCTAGCTAACCCAACAAAACTCCGTATTTCTGACACATTAGTGGGCCTTACCCAATTCTTCACTGTCTCAATCTTAGAGGGATCTACCATCACTCCTTCCTTAGAAACCACATGCCCCAAGAAGGACACGGCATCTAGCCAAAACTCACACTTAGAGAACTTGGCATAAAGCTTTCTCTCCCTCAACATTTCCAATACAATTCTCAAATGCTCCTCATGTTCCTCCCTACTTTTAGAATATACCAGTATATCATCTATAAATACGATCACAAAGAGATCCAAATACGGCTTAAATATCCCATTCATCAAGCTCATGAAAGCAGCGGGGGCATTTGTAAGACCAAAGGACATCACTACAAATTCATAATGCCCATACCTAGTCCGAAAAGCAGTCTTTGGCACATCCGTTGCCCGTATTTTCAATTGATGATAACCGGATCTCAAGTCGATCTTCGAGAAGACACAAGCACCTTGTAGTTGATCGAATAAGTCATCAATGCGAGGAAGAGGATACTTGTTCTTAATAGTTACCTTGTTCAAATGCCGGTAGTCTATGCACATCCGAAAACTCCCATCCTTCTTCTTCACAAACAAAACCGGAGCACCCCAAGGAGATGCACTTGGTCTAATGAAGCCTTTGCTCAACAACTCTTGAAGTTGGGCCTTTAACTCTCTTAACTCGGCGGGAGCCATTCTATAAGGGGGTATAGAAATGGGGCGAGTACCCGGTTCCAAATCAATGCAGAAATCAATATCCCTATCCGGTGGCATGCCAGGAAGATCTGCAGGGAACACATCCAAAAACTCACGGACTACCGAAACTGACTCAATCGAGGGTACTTGGGTAGTGTCATCTTTGAGATGTGCCAAAAAAGCTAAACACCCTTTACTCACCATTTTCTTAGCGCGAAGAAAGGAGATGATACGCACCGGATTGGAAGTGTAGTCACCCTCCCACACTAACGGATCTGTCCCAGGCTTGGCTAACGTCACTGTTTTAGCATTACAATCCAAGATCGCAAATCATACCCAGAATTACATCAAAGTCAACCATTTCTAAGATAACCAAATCTACATAAGTGTTGCTCCCCACGAAATTCACCAAACAAGACCTATACACTTTTTCGACTATCACAAACTCACCCACCGGAGTAGAAACACGAATAGGCATGTCAAGTAATTCACAATGTAAATTTAGACCATTAGCAAATGAGGAAGATACATAAGAAAATGTGGATCCAGGGTCAAACAATACGGAAGCCATGCAATCACAAACCAGAAGATTACCTGTGATAACAGCATCAGATGTCTCCGCCTCCGATCTCCCAGGGAAAGCATAACAATGGGCCCTTTCGTTGGTTTGACCGTTGCCCCGACCATGTTGTGATGTAGGGGCTCCAGTTTGCCCATCACCTCTGCCGTTTTGGTGACCACCATTACCTCGGCCACCACGCCCTCCAGAATAACGGCCTCTACCATGACCACCTCTACCTCTAGCTAGTGGGGTTCTGTAACTCTGGTTTGGACAATACCTCTTAATGTGTCCAATCTCCCCACATCCATAACATTCTCTGGGTTCACGCATCGGCCTCTCAGAGAAGTGTTGACCGGTCTGAGGTGGACCCCCAACTACAGTCTGTAGTGAAGACTGAATTGGTCGAACTGAGTAGCCTCCAGAACTCTGTCCTCTAGTATATGAACCGTTGAACTCACCTCCCTTTCGAAACCTCTTTGATGTCGATGTCGTGGTGAAGTCGTCTGGCTTCACTCCTTCCACTTCTATCACAAAGTCTACCACCTCTTGGAAGGATGTTGCCGTAGCCGCTACCTGTAAGGCTGAAATCCGCAATTCTGACCTCAACCCCTTCACAAAACGGCGAATCCGCTCTTGTGGACTGAAACAAAGTTGGGTGGCATACCTGGATAATGCACGGAATTTGGCCTCATATGCGTTAACCGTCATCCTACCTTGCTCTAGACTCAAGAACTCATCCCTTTTTCTATCTCTCAAAGTCCTTGGGATATACTTCTCCATAAACAAGCTAGAGAATGATTCCCAAGTCATAGGTGGTGCCTCTGTTGGTTGACACTCAACATGTGACCGCCACCACATTTTGGCGTTCCCTTGAAACTGATAGCTTACGAACTCAACGCCAAACCGTTCTACTATACCCATCTTGTGTAGTAGCTCATGACAATCAACCAGAAAATCATAAGCTTCTTCAGATTCTGCACCCTTGAAGACTGGAGGTTTCAATTTCAAGAACTTACTGAAAAGTTCATGCTGATCATTTTGTCATAATAGGCCCAGTAGTCAGACGTGGAAATGTGCCTATTCCCAATGATGCATCCATGCGGGGAGCCATAGTAGCCGCATGTCGTATCTCTGAAACCAGAGGTGTTGGTGCAGAAACCACTGGAGGTGCCTGACCCTGATCGGATAACCCGCTAAGATAAGCAAGTACCTGGTTGATCATCTCTGGGGTAGGTTGGGGTGGCATTTCCTCACTTTGCACTTGTTTGTTCTCCCCTTCCTCACCCTCTCTTATCACCTCCTCGGTCGGTGGAGGAGTCACCGCCCTAGTATCAGATGGGCTAGGGGCTCGTCCTCTTCCTCTAGAGGACGTCCTCCCACGACCTCTTCCACGGCCTCTTGCCGCTGTTCTTCCTCGAGCTACAGCCCCAGTGGCTGGCTCAGTCGTTTCTTGTCTTTCCGTTGTTGCTGCTGGTGCGGTCGTTGCTCTAGTTCTAACCATCTGCGAAATAGAGTGAAGATGGTCAGATACCAATTTGTATCACCTAGATACCAATTGGACTCAAGTAGTAGCACGAAAGAAAGAATGAAAGAATGGAATTTTCCTAAAGTCTTATAGCCTCTCAAAGAAAAGTAAAGGCATCCCCCTACCGTTCCTTAAGACTCTACTAGACTCGTTCTTGTGTGATGAGACCAATGAACCTAATGCTCAGATACAAAGTTTGTCACGACCCAAATCGGGGACGCGACTGGCAGCCACATTTACCCTCCTATGTGAGCGAACCAACCAATCTAACCTTTAACATTTTAATACAATATCAACAAAAGAAATGCGGAAGACTTAAACTCATTAATAAAACAATTCAAACTATTATTAATATCCCCAAAATCTGGAAGTTATCATCACAAGAACATCTATCTCAAATTGCTAAACTAAAACTGTCTAAGAAGCTAAAACAAATACTAGCTAGTCCATGCCGGAAGTTCAAGGCATCAAGACTTGAAGAAGAAGACCCAGTCCAAGCTAGACGCATTAGCTCACCCTGAATTTCCGAAGGTAGTGAAGACTGGCTAGATCTACTGTTGAGTTGAAGTTGACGGAACGTTTGCTGCATTACACAAATAACAAAGAAGAAGACATAAAAGTAGGGGGTCAGTACAACCACAAGTACTGAGTAGATATCATCGGCCAACTCAAAAATAGGGAACTATATATATCAATAATAATGTAAATCAACTACAATACTCAACATGTAGCAATAACAATATAACTTCATCAATAAATACAACCGAGTTCACACATGAGGACTCAAGCCTCAATACCATACTCGTTTGGGAATTAAGTTCATTAGATTGAGTATATTCATTATCTTTCAAGATTCATTATCTTTCTTCCTCTTGTGTCGGTACGTGACACTCAGCTCCTCTATTTCTATCCTGGTGCCGGAACGTGGCACTCCGATCCTCATATACTATCCTGGTACCGGAACGTGGCACCCGATCCATATACTATCCTGATGTCGGAACGTGACACTCCGATCCTCATTCTATCCTGGTACCGGAACGTGGCACCCGATCCATATACTATCCTGGTGTCGGAACGTGACACTCCGATCCTCATACTATCCTGGTACCGGAATGTGGCACCCGATCCCCTAATTCATCAAGCCTTCTTTTATTCTAAGGCATCATCAATCTCATTATATAATTTATCAAGCCTTCTTTCTCACTAAGGCATCATCAATCTCATTATATAATTTATCAAGCCTTCTTTCTCACTAAGGCATCATCATTAACAAGTGAATTAGGGTTTCTTTCAAGATTTAAGATTCAATAGCTTTATCATGCTTATTTATTCACAATTTCATAATCACAATCATGGAAGCATACAATTAAGCATATAGCAGGGTTTACAATACTATCAATACGTATTATTCACTATTAAGAGTTCACTACGAATATCGTAAAATAAACCATAACCTACCTCCACCGAAGAATTGATCAAACAAGCTAATTCTCAAGCTGCGCTTTCTCCTCCCTCTCGATCGATCCCTCTCTTTCTCTTTGTTCTTTCTGTTTGTTTTATTCAAACCCTCTTTCCTTTACCCTAATTATCATATAATTAAGACTAAAAGAGGACAATAGAACCCACTAATTAACTTAAGGTTACCTCTTTTAACCCCCAAGTAATTAGACTTATTAATATTAACCCTCAATCTTTATAATTAAGGAAAGAATAGTCCAAAACGACCCTTAAAACGTGTAGAGGAAACCTATTCTGCCTGGGATTTGCGCAACCTGTGACGGGCCGTCGTGCCTGCGACGGTCCGTCACGATGGTCGTCGCAGCCTCCCAAAATCCAGGTGAACTGTGACGGCCCGTCACACCAGTGACGGTCCGTCCTGCACCTCCGTCCTGACGGTCAGAAACTCGTTTCTTGTACCAAATACTCAAAAGTTGAAGTGTTTTGCAACGGGAACTCACGACGGTTCGTCGTGGATGTGACGACACGTCCTGCAGGTCCGTCACAATTTACAGAGAGTCGATTTTCAGTATCCAATTTCAGAATTCTAAGTATGCCGAAACGATGCACCCTCGACGGGCCGTCGTGCCTGTGACGGTCCGTCGCAGTGCCCGTGGTCTTGGCCAGTTTTTCCAGAATTAAAATCTGCTGCTCAAAACGACTAAACAGGTCGTTACACTAATAGTATTCCTATAATTTAATACCCTTATATCTAATTATCTATTTTTATTATAGCAAAAATCATAATGTGATAAGTCTATGGATAAAGAACAAAATATCAAAACGAATAAAATTTGTGAATGTTCAATTCATTCGCTACCTGGAAGTTACAATATGAAATCTTCAATTCATCGCCAATATTCCTTCTAATAATTGAAGCCGTTAGTATGTGATCAATAGACTAAGGTGTTGCCAAACATTATTAACCAATATTAAATTATTAAAAAAATTGAATTCTAATTAATAAAATATATACAACACAATAATTTCCTGCAGACCCACTATTATATTCCATTGTTAACATCAAGGCAACATGTTTGTTTTCTCGCCTAAGCCTAAAACTTTGAAATCACTAGGTTTGTAAAATTCTCACCTGATAGTTGTTTCTCCTACGCTGTGTAGCTGGTGTGTTTTTGTCTATACTTTTTTTTTCTAGATTAACTATATGTCAAAAGTAATAAACACTAATAACTTATTTTTAGTATGGGTCAAATAGTATTTAATAAGCTATGACATTGACTCATTAATCATAAACTAAATAAATAAATTATTTAATATATACCTCTTAATTAAATAATCATAATTATCGAATAATTCAAATTTATCAAATCAATTTCACCGACTAATCAAAATTTACTCTAGGATGACAATCAAGAGGAGTAAAACAGTATTTTTTTTTAAATTACCAAAAATGACTTATGGGTCGTCACATTATCAACCACTAAAATTCATGTTCGTCCTTGAACATATGGAAGAAGAAATAATAACCGACGTAATCAAAAGTCTAAGTTATGGCCTACCCGTCGTTATTCATCCCTGTAAGTGAGATATTTCTTAAGACCATTCCATCAAAAACTCTACTAAGAACTGAACTTTCAAATCAAACTTTGAAATATCTACTAATCAAAAGTGATTATCAAGCAACATACCATCCCATGAACTCAATCTAAAGTGAAACTCATTGAACCATAACACAACCACCATGACAAGTCTTTTGTCACATAACCAAAATGAAATTCCAAATCAATCCTGAAAACAACTAGAAGTGAGCCGAAATCAACCACCAGACACCTATAATGCACATAAAATCACATATCTTATCACGATTTCCTTTTTACCATACAATTTTTTCAGGAGCTTAAGGTATAAAAATTTGATCTTTAAACATCGGGAACCCATTAAGGGAGAGTCAAACTCATCTAAAAAAAAGTGGTCAAGTTACCACCTAGAGAGTGATACATCTAAGTATACAAAACCTCCAACAACACTATCGTGATACTAGATCAATAGGTTTACTTGCAGACAACTCATAAGAATGTATAAGCCAGACCCAATGCACCACTCACATTCAATCACACATAGCCTTTACGGGACCACGACAACAAGATAAATAGTAAAATTATAGTACAACTCTAAATACCCTTGGTAGCTCTTTTATATATTTATATAATAAAGGTAGTACATGTAGCTCTACTAGAATACTTCAACTTCTCCAAGACGACACCAAATATGTCATATCTACAATAATTAAGTCTGTCAAAGCATTTTATCCTATCAAGAAGACAATTACAGGATCAATACACCCTATCCACCACTAGAGATTCACCCATAGATGTAGAAACACGAGTAGCGTAAATAATGAATAGTACTCTAAATAATGTCCAGTACGAAGAAGGTTGTCACATAAGAATGTAAGGAACCAAGGGAGAATAACACAAAATACTCTTTTATAGTGTCCAATCAAACATGTCCATTCAGTTGACTCCATTTCTGTGATTTTTAGCCCCCCACAATCAACTAGTCTGTTCCCCATTATAATTTTACACATTCTTGATTTATCAACCTCACCTACTTCTCACTGTAATTTGTTGAAGCCAACACTCTCAATATCAACAAACATCATAACCATGTCATTCATTTGCCTTACCCTTAAACTGTCAATAGTATAAAAGTATTCTTAGCAAACACATTGTTACTTTCAAAAATTTCAAACTATGGCTCCATCTCTTTGTATTTAAGCATCTCATGATATATATGGGTCGCACTTGAGACTTATAGAACTAATTCCAAATCTAATAGTTCTTTTCCATCGAGGTAAAACATTTGAATCACACCTAAATTCAGCTTTACACAAATTTTCACATATAATATTTCAACATACATTTAAAACCGTCACATAACTCATTCTAAAACTCATAGAAGTACATAGTAACTTCAATAATTCTATATATCATAATCTATATTCACAATCAAATTTATATATAATGTATCATATAGTCTGTATAGCCTCATCAATCAATAGTTTCAATCGCTTTGAAATCCTCAATAACAAACTCGAATTACAGGTCCATACTGTAGATTTCCCATAAGTCATCTATCATATTTTGAATAATCTACCTCGACATAACTACATACAATATTCCATACATCATTACTTGTAACCGAAATCAAAACTCAATCTATATAAAAGTCGATGATAAATTCATAGAAAGTCTATACCAAAACAATTCACATCCATTGTCAATATTCAATGCGATCAATCTTTTCTTCTTATTTTTTTTTACCTTACCAATATATATATTCAGGAAACACACTATCAGAAACCTAAATTTACTATGAAAATTTTGAATTTCGAATCCAATTGTGCAACCCAATTCCGTTTTCTATCAACATTAGCTCAATCCTTTAAGATTTTTTTGAATACATGTACCTTATCTTGCCATTTATCGACTCTCCATCGACCTTATCATATCCTTTGCTAAAAATCAAACCATAATCATTATTGAACTCAAACATATAAAACAACTTATGATTACACTCAAGTTGAACGATTGTACACTCTTTTCTCAAATTTTATCCAATAATTTTTAACCAATCACTGTTATCATAAGTAGAGCAAAATGGGAGACACCACACATCTCTAAACTTAATTATCTACTAATTGAAGGTACATCTTTTCTTAACTCAAAGTATATATCTTTGTTCTTGATCACCTCTTTCCAAAGACTAAGCTACTTTATAGTGATTCTTTTCATTTATGACATTAGATCTTTTTAATTTTATTCAAGCAGTGTCTCAACACCTCCTATAACTTTCCGTGCAGTCAAGCTACTTACAAAATAGTATCATACCAAAACTTTAAATACTCTCAAGTCGTTATTAAAATGCAAACACTCATTTGACCAACAATCTGGATCATTTAGTTGCGTCTCAATCACAATCTATCACAAATCCTTATTGATGGCACGTTCAGTTAGCTCTTGTTATCGCCATGAAGTCAATGTTGTCATCAACATGACACTTCAAACCCAACTACGTCAACCATCCAAAGGACACACTAAATTTTATTTATATGCACTTTCTTTGGGTAAAATTCTTAATTACTTTCACAAGTATACTCGGTTAGACTTTCTTTACTCATAAGCTTATTATCCTAATGTCGATCCACTTCCATGGAGCTTACGGTGAAATCAACACTCTTTTAAAATCCTCAAAATACATTTCACATTCTGAACACATCAATAACATACCAAAAATCCACCATTAAAAGCTACCTTATAAATAATACACCATCCATCCATAATAACAAGCTAGTTGGTTTCTCAAATATGAATTCAACACCAAATCTTATTATGAACTTTTAATACATTTTATAACGCATTAAATAGTTGGTGTTCATGCTTAACAATCAACATATCTGTTACTAGTGTCATATCGTGAAAGTTTGTTACATCCGACATTAGAAACATATTATCTACCGAAGAGATCATATCCAAATAGGTCTCACAATTCAACCCATCAAATAGCTGTAAAATATTACAAAATTAGTTTTGTATATAGCCCAAGCTATATGTATTGTTTCGTAGTTCAGGTCCATATCAAAAGTAACAAACTCTATAAGTTTAACCAAGTAAGCATTAATACTATTGTTGTAAAATTCTAACCTTAATCGGTGCATCATTATTCTCATCATTTCCTAAGCAACTCATTCATGCTGATAACGTTACTAGTTATAGTTTCCAAATTATAATATTCATTATCTAGATATTCTCTTAATTATTCCACTTCCAATTATAGAATCATTAGAGATATCTATACCACACAAATATTTTTCACTTTACAAGGGTAGCCAACTTTACAACCCCTTCAAATTGTTTGAACATTCTAAATCTAACCACATATCATTTCCATGGGTATGTTACTTCCACTTTAATATCAAATTTAACATTCAAGCTATACACAACTCATGAACTACTCATATGAGGAACAACGCACGAGTCATCACTATAAGTAAAAGTGAATGGAGTAAAGCAATAAGAAACAGAACTGGACCAAGTACGCACGATAGAGATTCAAGTAGTGAAATGTTTCCTATAAGTCATTATAGTCTCTCAAAGATAAATACAGACGTCTCTGTACCAATCTTCGAGACTCTACATAGACTCGACTTGTATACACGTGAGACCTATGAACCTGGGGCTCTGATACCATTTTGTCAAGACCCAAAAATGGACATGATGGCACTCGTGTTATCCCACCAAGACAAGTAAGCCTAAAACTCAACTATTACAATAAAATGCGGAAAATTTACTATCAACTTACATTATACCTCAAAACCTGGTTGTCACGTTATACAAGCCTCTAAAGTATAACAATTGATTCAAAAGAAAAACTCAAGTCTTAAATGAACTTGTTTCTAGAATAGAACAAGATCATAATAATGGAGAAAAAGTCTGCTGAGATGGAAACAACTACCTCACAAATCTCAAAGAAGCCTCGGAAAAGAAGAGAATGACAACTACAACAAAAATCAAGGCTCATAACCTACAAAAATTTGTAGAAGCAAGGGGTGAGTACCAAACCACACGGTAATCAGCAAGTAAACCTCTAAACACAAGCTAAAGGGGATGAAATACGGGTACTTCTACCACCCCCAGTCGAACCTCCAAAACTACAACTTGCAGTAGAATCAACCCAACCTAACAACTCACAGTTTACATAGCATGTAGCTCAACAACAACACTAAGACAAATTATATATCCTCAATAACCACATTTTAACATATTACATATCCTCAACAATAATACTTCAACAAATTATATATCCGCAATAAATAGCTCAATATTGATCAATCATAAGTTCCGCAGAAAGGCAAGAAGATTAACAAAACACGATATCAAGTTCACTAATGATAAGTATCTGCAATGCAATGTCAAGTATAATAATGCATATCTGACTTAGTGATACACTCCCGCTGTCTCTCAGTCCGGGACCCATGGGGGACAGATCTCTCTATGCATCTGTCGCGGCGCACGACATGATCCTCGATAATAGTAACCATCATAGCGCACAATTCATCTCTCAAAATATAGTATCCATCGCGGCGCGCGATATGTCCTTCGAAGTATATTATCCATCGCGACGCGCGATACGTCCCTCGAAATGGTACATCCTCTTAAGTACTCATTCTTTCTCAATGCACATAACACTTGCCAAAACCAATGCCTTAGAATAATGCAGATGACAAGTACACACAAATTAGAGGAGATGACCATTTTCAAAACATTGCACAGTTCACAACCACACAAATGTGAAATCACATCAACAATTATTCAACAAGACTTCAACGCTTTCTCAACACATCACACATAAACAATTAATCACAATGCCTTTTGTTATCCCTTTTTGTTTCATCATTAGAATTAATCAATGTGGACAAGTCAACCCATGACCGATTCCGTTACTCCCAAACATATACCACAAGGAAATATACGCATTTCATACACTTAACAAGAGTTTAGAAGTTCAGTTGCCTCAATTTTTTGAACGGTCACTACGGGACTTTAGTGTTCCCTTTTTGTTGGGCTTCTAAATCAATCCAATCTATTCAAAAAAATAACCACAATAAAGTTTTGAAACTAACGACACACACATTATGCTTATATGTATAGTAAAATTTCAAAATCTTAATTCCAACCAATAGGTCAAATTTCATATTCCTAAATTTCAAGTTTAAGATTAAGTCATAATTTCTCCAAACACTACAACTCTAATAGTGTTCCCATAATTTAATACCCTTATATCTAACTATCTATTTTTATTGTAGCAAAACTGAATCATAATGTGATAACTCTACGGATAAAGAACAAAATATCAAAACGAATAAAATTTGTGAATGTTCAATTCATTCGCTACCTGGAAGTTACAATATGAAATCTTAAATTCGTCGCCAATATTCCTTCTATTCATTGAGGCCATTAGTAGGTGATCAATCGACTAAGGTGTTGCCAAACATTATAAACCAATATTTGATTATTAAAAAATTGAATTCTATTTAATAAAATATATACAGCACAATAATTTCCTGCAAAACCACTATCATATTCCATTGTTAACATCAAGGCAACATGTTTGTTTTCTCGCCTAAGCCTAAAACTTTGAAATCACTAGGTTTGTACAATTCTCACCTGATAGTTGTTTCCTACGCCGTGCAGCTGGTGAGTTTTTGTCCATCCTTTCTTTTCTTTTTTTCTAGATTAACTATATGTCAAAAGTAATAAACCCTAATAACTTATTTTTAGTATGGGTCAAATAGTATTTAATAAGCTATGAGATTGACCCATTAATCATAAACCAAATAAATAAATTATTTAATATATACCTATATATTAAATAATCATAGTTATCGAATAATTCAAGTTTGTCAAATCAATTTCACCGACTAATCAAAATTTACTATAGGATGACAATCAAGAGGAAACCATTTTTTTTAAATTAACAAAAATGACTTATGGGTCGTCAAAACAAAATAGGTGTCATCACGACTCGTTATTTTTGGATCATGACATATATTAAACCTAATTGTCACTTTCATAAATTAAATTTGATAAATTTTATTTTATTATTAAAGAAAAATTATATTCTTGTAATTCAAATTAAAAAATTTAATCCTTCACCTTTAGTTCCAACAAAGAAATCATACTATGTTGTTTTGATTTATATATAAAATATACACTATAAAAAAACATATTATAATAACATAGATTTGTTTCAATTATAACTTAACTTTTGCATTGAATAAACTGAGTTCTTGTTTGCCTCAAACAATTTAATAAGAGTATTTTTACGAAATAAATCAAATATATTTAATTGTTCAACTATATTTAAGCACTGAAATACCTATTGGTTATATTATAATTAGCTACATATCAATATATTTATAGATAATAAAAGATCACTTGTAAATTAGTGATTATAAGGATATATCTTAAAAAATCATGTAACTTGGTATTATTATTTTAATTTGATAAGACATTTCTAATTTTATCATTTTAATTTGCACATATTTATAATTTTAATAAATATAAAAGAAAAAACAATGTTAGTATAACTCATTGAATAATAAATAAAAAAGAAAATAACAAAATTTAAAATTATCAAAGATTACAAATGTAAAGAAAAATCGAACCATAATTCAATCTAAAGAATTCAAGTTCAAAATAAGATAGAAACAAATGAAATTGAATTAAATAAACTAAAAAAGAACCACCACAACACATTATAAATCTAAAACTATCATTATATATAAAGGATTATCACTTTGATAAATATTCGTCTTTTTCTCCTTTTCCTTCTTCTCTCCTCCTCCTCCTCCTTATTCTTTTGCAAATATTTATACAATTTTTCTTGTAGCATCAAATAATATACATATTCCCCCCCCCCCCCCCCCCATAAAAAAAGACGAAGAAAAGACTAATTGAAACACAAATCGCATTACACAATTGAAGAAGAATAGATTCATTAATTTTCTTAGTTGAATTTAGTTATGCATATATAAAAAATCTAGAAAATTAGCGAAGTTTTACATAACTCCTTTAAATTAAATTCAAAAGTAACTACTGTGTCAATTTTTCTTTTTTTATCAAATTTAAAATTAATTTAATTAATTTAATAATTAAATTATTAATGGATTTGGATTATGTAACTGTTATTCTTCTCTTGGCGATAAAGCGAAAAAATTTGTTTCACTGACGTTTAAAATAAGAAATAATTTTAAGTTCAAGTTATTTGTAGGATAGTGAGAACATCGGAGTAGTTTGAAGCCTGGGTAGTTTATATTAGTATTTGTGCCTGTAATGACCCGAAAGTTTAATTTTAGAAATTTTGGATATTTATTTAACTATGAATAAATTAATTGATGGTTAATTATTAAATAACTAATTTTAGTAATGACCTGAAAGGTCATTTTTGGAAATTTTGGATGTTCATTTATCTAAGAATAAATTAGTTGATGGTTAATTATTAAATAACTAATTTTAGTTAATAATTATGGTTAAGTTTATAAAAATAATTTATAACATATACCAATTACCCTTATAGGAAATAAACTATTAGAGTTAGAAATACTTGCGAATAGCGACGATTGGCGTGGAACTGCAATTAACGATCAGGTAACATTCATGAATTCATTCATTATGCAATTGAAAATGTTGAGGTCAAATGTAGTTACAAGTATAATTATCATCATAATAATATGTGAAAATGAGTAAGAAGGAATCAAATTGCAAACTTGATTAATTATATTATTATTTATAAGTAACAGTGGATTAGAATTGAATTTTTGTGCCCACGTGAATGTGGATTTGGAGTTGATGTTTTGTTTGGACATTGTATATTGTTTATTTGCTCATAATCATAAAACCATATAGCTTTGAAATTGATTCACATCTTTATAAAATCTTACAAATTAGAAAAAGTTTATAAAGTCGCATAATATCACATCACAAAACTTTTCTAAAATATTAGAGTATTTATTGACCAAACTTATATTCATTAAAAAAAAGTAAACAGAAGTTGTAGTGTCTAATATTTAATATAAGGGAAAATGTACAAGTAACCCTCAACCTATGCCCAGAATCTCAAAGACACACTTATACTATACTAAGTACCTATTATTCCCCTGAACTTATTTTATAAGTAGTTTTCTACCCCTTTTCGGCCTACGTGGCACTAATTGGAAAAAAAGTCAACCAGCGTTGGGCCCAAAATATAGTGCCAGCTAGGCCGATATAAGGTAGAAAATTATTAATAAAACAAGTTCAGGGGGGTAATAGGACCTTAGTATAGAATAAGTGTGTATCTGAAATTTTGGGCATAGGTTGAGGGGGTACTTGTGCATCATCCCTTAATATAATATTGCACATCCTACAGATAATCTTCTCTAATTGAACTTACATTTTTCAATTGTATGACTGAGAATGTGAAATAACATTATGTCACGACCCAAAACGAGCCGCGAGTGGCACCACACTTATCCTACTATGTGAGCGAACCAACCAATCTAAACCCCAACATTCCAACCATAATAAACAGAATATAATGCGGAAGACTTAAAACTCATTAATGAAAATCGATTAAATAACTTCTAAAAACTCAATACTTATTATTCCCAAAATCTGTAAGTCATCACCACAAGAACATCTATCCCCAAATTACTAAATCTAAGAGTATCTAAGAAGCTAAAATAAGTAAAAAGCTAGTCCATGCCGGAACTTCAAGGCATCAAGACATGAAGAGGAAGATCCAGTCCAAGCTAGAAGCAATAGCTCACCCTGAAATCTGGCGTGATGAAGACTGGCTAGAGTTGAGGACGAGTTGAAGACGATGGTACGTTTGCTGCACTCCACAAATAATCAAAGAAAAACAAATACAAGTAGGGGTCAGTACAAGACACAAGTACTGAGTAGGTATCATCGTCCAACTCAAAATAGAAAACAGTATATATCAGATAATAACATAAAATCAGCTAATATTCTTAACAGGTGAAAACCACAATTACCATAACCCTTGGTCACAACACCAAGCACATCTATGAGGACTCAAGCTTCCACACCATACTCATTTGGGAAAAGGGTTCTTTAGATTGAGTATATTAACATATTTAAAGATTCATTCTCTTTACTATCCTAGTGTCGGAATGTGACACTCCGATCCTCTACTATCCTTGGTGTCGGAATGTGACACTCCGATCCTCTACTATCCTTGGTGTCGGAACGTGACACTCCTATCCATCTACTATCCTGGTGTCGGAATGTGACACCCAATCCTCTATTACTATCCTGGTGTCGGAACGTGACACTCCGATACTCTACTATCCTGGTGTCGGAACGTGACACTCCGATCCATCTACTATCCTGGTGTCGGAACGTGACACTCTGATCCATATACTATCCTGGTGTCGGAACGTGACACCCGATCCTCTAATCTCATTACTTTAGTTCATCAAGCCTTCTTTTATACCAAGGCATCATCATTAACAATGTAAATTTAAGATTTAAGATTCACAGCCTCATCTTCCCAATCCATTACAATTACATAATCACATCATGCAAGCACACAATTAAGCATATAGAAGACTTTATAATACTACCCAAAACATATCATTCGCTATTAAGAGTTTACTATGAGATAGTATAAACCATAACCTACCTCCACCGAAGAATCGCGATCAAACAAGCTATCTTCCCAAAACCTTTGCTTTCCTTGCGTTCTTCTCTTCCTCTCGATCGTTTCTCTCTTTTCTCTCTGTTCTTTCTGTTTTTCTTATTCACACCCCTTTTTCTTTTACCCTAATTGTCATATAATTAAGTATAAAAGATGATAAAAATAACCCACTATTTATTTCAAGGTTTCCTCCTTTAACCCCCAAGTAATTAAATTATTAACATTAATCCACTAACTTTATAATTATAAGCATGAATAGTCCAAAACGCTCCTTAAAAACTTTTAACAGAAATCCGACCCAGTCAGGGTTACACAACCTGTGACAGTACGTCATGACTGTGACGGTCCGTCCTGCAGGTCCGTCACAAAGTTCAGAGAGTTAATTCTGTGGAAAGATTTCTGACGGTCCGTCGTGCCAACGACGGTCCGTCCTGCCATTCCGTCATAAAGTTCAGAGAGTCGATCTCAGTACCCAAATTTCAGAATTCTAAGTGTTTTGGAACGAGACCCCCTCGACGGTCCGTCGTGCCCATGACGGTCCTTTGTGGGATCCGTCGACCCAGACAGTGATTTCCTGAAATAAACTCTGCTGCTCAAAACGATTAAACAGATCGTTACAATAGATACCAATTTACCCATCGTTCGTCCTCGAACGATCACACGAAGAAAAACAAGGGCGAAAAGGAGTACCTGATTCTGTAAACAGGTGTGGGTATCTTTCTTGCATATCAGCCTCCTTCTCCCAAGTGGACTCTTCAACTGGTCGATTCTTCCATTGAACTTTGATGGATGCAATCTCACTTGATCTCAACGTGCGAATTTCTCTATCTAGAATGGCAACAGGCTCCTCCTCATAAGACAAATTCTCATCAAGCAGAACCGAATCCCAACGAATGATGTAGTTTCCATCCCCATGGTATCTTTTCAACATAGACACATGAAATATCGGATGCACTCCTGACAGTCCTGGAGGCAAGGCTAATTCATAGCCACCTCCCCTACTCGCTTAAGTACTTCAAATGGTCCAATATACCTTGGGCTTAGCTTACCTCTTTTACCAAACCGCATCACCCCTTTCATGGGTGAAACCTTCAGCAAAACTTGTTTACCCTCCATGAACTCCAAGTCTCTAACCTTTCGATCTGCATATTCCTTTTGCCTACTTTGCGCCACTAAAAGCTTTTATTGAATAGATTTCACTTTCTCTAATGAATCCCTCAAAAGATCAGTACCCCAAGGTCTAACCTCAAATGCATCAAACCAACCAATGGGAGACCTACATTTCCTCCCATACAATGCTTCGAATGGGGCAATGTCAATACTGGAGTGATAGCTATTATTGTATGAGAACTATGCTAAGGGTAAGAAGTTATCCCAATGGCCACCAAATTCTATCACACATGCACGAAGCATATCCTCCAATACCTGAATCGTTCGCTCAGACTGACCATCAGTTTGAGGGTGAAATGCAGTACTAAGATCCAACTTAGTACCTAATTCAGCATGCAATGTTCTCCAAAACATAGAAGTAAACTGCGTACCTCTATCTGATATGATGGAAAGTGGAACTCCACGCAATCGAACAATTTCTGAGATATAGAGTTTGGCTAACTTCTCTGCATTGTAGGTCACCTTGACCGGAATGAAGTGAGCAGACTTAGTTAATCTGTCCACAATTACCCAAATAGAATCAAACTTACCCAATGTCTTTGGAAGACCAACCACGAAATCCATTGCAATTCTTCCCACTTCCATTCAGGAATGGGCATTCTCTGAAGTGTTCCTCCAGGCCTCTGGTGTTCATACTTTACTTGCTGACAATTCGGACATTTGGCAACAAAATCAACAATGTCACGCTTCATTCTACTCCACCAAAAGTGTTGCTTTAGGTTACGGTACATCTTGGTTGCACCACGATGTATAGAATATCCGGAACTATGAGCCTTTGTGAGGATAGTGTGGATCAAATCATCAACACGGGGCACACATACCCTTCCCTTAATCCTCAAAACACCTTCCTCATCAATTATTGCCTCTTTAGCCTCTCCTCGCAACACCATATCCCGAATTCGGCTTAGTTTCTCATCATCAAACTATTTTTCCTTGATCTTGTCAAGAAAAGAAGACCTTGCCTCCACACAGGCCAAAAATCCTCCTTCCTCTAGTATTTCCAGTCTCATAAAGTCGTTGCCAAGTTTTGGACTTCCCTAGCCAATGGGCGTCTAGAAACTTGTAAGTGGGCTAAACTACCCATGCTCCCTGCTTTTCTACTTAAGGCATCAACCACCACATTTGCTTTTCCTGGGTGATACAAAATAGTAATATCATAGTCCTTCAACAGCTCCATCCACCTCCTCTGTCTCAAATTCAAGTCTTTCTGGGTAAAGACATACTGTAGACTACGATGATCTATGTAGACTTCACACTTAACCACATATTGATAATGTCTCCATTGCTTTAATGCAAACACAACTGCAACCAATTCCAAATCATGGGTCGGATAGTTACCTTCGTGCACTTTTAGTTGCCTTGAAGCATAAGCGATTACATTCCTCTCTTGCATTAGCACTGCACCCAACCCAGAATAAGATGCATCGCAATAAACAATGAAGTTCTTGCCTTCTACTGGCAAGGTAAGGATAGGTGCAGTAGTCAGCAAGGTCTTGAGTTTCTGAAAGCTTTCCTCACATTCATCCGACCATACAAATGGAACATTCTGCTTAGTCAAGTTTGTCAATTGGGAAGCAATAGAAGAGAATCCCTTGACAAATCGATGGTAGTAGCTGGCTAAAACAACAAAGCTCCTTACTTCTGACACATTAGTAGGTCTTACCCAATTCCTCACTGTTTCAATCTTAGAAGGATCCACCATCACTCCATCCTTAGAAACCACGTGCCCCAAGAAGGACACTGAATCTAGCAAAAACTCACACTTGGAGAATTTGGCATAAAGCCTTTTCTCCTTTAATACTTCCAACACAATTCTCAAATGCTCCTCATGTTCCTTCTTACTCTTGGAGTATATCAGTATATCATCAATAGATACGATCACAAAGAGATCCGGATATGGATTAAAAATCCCGTTCATCAAGCTCATGAAAGAAGCAGGGGCATTCGTAAGACCAAAAGACATTACTACAAATTCCTAATGCCCATACCTGGTTTGAAAAGCAGTCTTTGGCACATCTGTTGCCTGTATTTTCAATTGATGATAAACGGATCTCAAGTCAATCTTAGAGAAGACACAAACGCCTTGTAACTGATCGAACAAGTCATCAATGCGAGGAATGGGGTACTTGTTCTTAATAGTTACCTTGTTGAACTGCCGGTAGTCTATGCACATCCGAAAACTCCCATCCTTCTTCCTCACAAATAACACCGGAGCACCCCAAGGGGGAAGAACTTGGTCTAATGAAGCCTTTACTTAACAACTCTTGAAGTAGGGACTTTAATTCCCTTAAATCCGTTGGGCCATCCTATAAGGGGGTACGGAAATGGGGCGAGTACCCGGTTCAAGATCAATGCAAAAGTCAATATCTCTATCCGGTGGCATACGAGGAAGGTCTGCAGGAAACAAATCCAGAAACTCACGGACTATCGAAACCGACTCAATTGAAGGTACTTGGGTAGTATCATCCCTGAGGTGTGCCAAGAAAGCTAAACACCCTTTACTAACCATTCTCTTAGCACGAAGAAAGGAGATGATGCGAACTGGAGTGGAAGTGTAATCACCCTCCCACACTAACGGATCTGTCCCAGGCTTGGCCAACGTTACAGTTATAGCATTTCAATCTCAGATTGCAAAATTCGGAGAAAGCCAAGTCATACCCAGAATTACATCGAAGTAAACCATTTTTAGGATAACCAAGTCTACATGAGTATTGCTCCCCACAAAAGTCACCAGACAAGACCTATATACCTTTTCAACTATCACAGACTCACCCACCGGAGTAGAAACACGAATAGGCATGTCAAGCAATTCACAATGTAAATTAAGACCAGTAGCAAATGAGGAAGATACACATGAAAATGTGGAGCCAGGATCAAATAATACAGAATCCATGCAATCACAAACCAAAAGATTACCTGTGATAACAGCATCAGATGTCTCCGCTTCAGACCGCCCGGGGAAAGCGTAATAATGGGCCCTATCACCTGTCTGCCCGTTGCCCATACCAGGTTGTGCTGTAGTAGCTCCAGTTTGCCCGTCACCTCGGCCATTTTGGTGACCACCATTATCTCGGCCACCACGTCCTCCAGAATGACGGCCTCTTCCATGACCACCTCTACCTCTGACTATTGGAGGTCTGTAACTCTGTTTTGGACAATACCTCTTAATGTGTCCAGTCTCCCCACATCCATAACACTCTCTGGATTCGAGCGTAGGTCTTTGTGAGAATGACAAAGTCTAGGGATAACCTCCAAACTCAGATAAATGTTGACCGGTCTGCAGTGGACCCCGAACTACAGCCTGCAGTAAAGACTGAATAGGTCGGGCTGGATAACCTCATGCACCCTGCCCTCTGGAGTAAGAACCATTAAACTCACATCCCTTACGAAACCTTTTAGATGTCGATTCCATGGTGAAGTCATCTGGCTTCACTGAGTTTGGTTGTTATCTCCAGAATTCGTCATTCTCACAGAGACCTATGCTTGAATCCAGAGAGTGTTATGGATGTGGGGAGACTGGACACATTAAGAGGTATTGTCCGAAACAGAGTTACAGACCTCCAATAGTCAGAGGTAGAGGTGGTCATGGAAGAGGCCATCATTCTGGAGGACGTGGTGGACGAGATAATGGTGGTCACCAAAACGGCCGGGGTGACGGGCAAAGTGGATCTACTCCAGCACAACATGGTAGGGGCAACGGGCAGACAGGTGATAGGGCCCACTGTTACGCTTTCCCCAGGCGGTCTGAAGCGGAGACATCTGATGTTGTTATCACAGGTAATCTTTTGGTTTGTGATTGCATGGCTTCTGTATTATTTGATCCTGGCTCCACATTTTCATATGTATCTTCCTCATATTCTACTCGTCTTAATTTACATTGTGAATTGCTTGACATGCCTATTCGTGTTTCTACTACGGTGGGTGAGTCTGTGATAGTTGAAAAGGTATATAGGTCTTGTCTGGTGACTTTTGTGGGGAGCAATACTCATATAGACTTGGTTATCTTAGAAATGGTTGATTTCGATGTAATTCTGGGTATGACTTGGCTTTCTCCGAATTTTGCAATCTTAGATTGTAATGCTAAAACTGTAACGTTGGCCAAGCCTGGGACAGATCCGTTAGTGTGGGAGGGTGACTACACTTCCACTCCAGTTCGTATCATCTCCTTTCTTCGTGCAAAGAGAATGGTAAGTAAAGGGTGTTTAGCGTTCTTGGCACACCTCAGGGATGATACTACCCAAGTACCTTCAATTGAGTCATTTTCGATAGTCCGTGAGTTTCTGGATGTGTTCCCTGCAGACCTTCCTGGTATGCCACCGGATAGGGATATTGACTTTTGCATTGATCAGGAGCCGGATACTCGCCCCATTTCCATACCCCCTTATAGAATGGCTCCAGCAGAGTTAAGGTAAAGGTCCAACTTCAAGAGTTGTTAAGTAAAGACTTCATTAGACCAAGTGCATCCCCTTGGGGTGCTCCGGTGTTATTTGTGAAGAAGAAGGATGGGAGTTTTCGGATGTGCATAGACTACCGGCAGCTCAACAAGGTAACTATTAAGAACAAGTACCCCATTCCTCGCATTGATGACTTGTTTGATCAGTTACAAGGCGCTTGTGTCTTCTCTAAGATTGACTTGAGATCCGGTTATCATCAATTGAAAATACGGGCAACGGATGTACCAAAGACTGCTTTTCGAACCAGGTATGGGCATTACGAATTCGTAGTAATGTCTTTTGGTCTTACGAATGCCCTTGCTGCTTTCATGAGCTTGATGAACGAGATTTTTAAGCCATATCTGGATCTCTTTGTGATCGTATTTATTGATGATATACAGATATACTCCAAGAGTAAGAAGGAACATGAGGAGCATTTGAGAATTGTGTTGGAAGTATTGAGGGAGAAAATGCTTTATGCTAAATTCTCCAAGTGTGAGTTTTTGCTAGATTCAGTGTCCTTCTTGGGGCACGTGGTTTCTAAGGATGGAGTGATGGTGGATCCTTCTAAGATTGAAACAGTGAGGAATTGGGTAAGACCTACTAATATGTCAGAAGTAAGGAGCTTTGTTGGTTTAGCCAGCTACTACCATCGATTTGTCAAGGGATTCTCTTCTATTGCTTCCCAATTGACAAACTTGACTAAGCAGAATGTTCCATTTGTATGGTCGGATGAATGAGGAAAGCTTTCAGAAACTCAAGACCTTGCTGACTACTGCACCTATCCTTACCTTGCCAGTAGAAGGCAAGAATTTCATTGTTTATTGCGATGAATCTTATTCTTGATTGGGTGTAGTGCTAATGCAAGAGAGGAATGTAATCGCTTATGCTTCAAGGCAACTAAAGGTGCACGAACGTAACTATTCGACCGATTATTTAGAATTGGCTGCAGTTGTTTTTGCATTAAAGCAATGGAGACAATATCTATATGGGGTCAAGTGTGAAGTCTACACAGATCATCGTAGTCTACATTATGTCTTTACCCAGAAAGACTTGAATTTGAGATAGAGGAGGTGGATGGAACTGTTGAAGGACTATGATATTACTATTCTGTATCACCCAGGAAAAGCAAATGTGGTGGCTGATGCTTTAAGTAGAAAAGTAGGAAGCATGGGTAGGTTAGCCTACTTACAAGTTTCTAGACGCCAATTGTCTAGAGAAGTCCAAAACCTGGCTAACGACTTTATGAGACTGGAAATACTAGAGAAAGGAGGATTTTTGGCCTATATGGAGGCAAGATCTTCTTTTCTTGACAAGATAAAGGGAAAACAGTTTGGTGATGAGAAACTAAGCCGAATTCGGATATGGTGTTGCGAGGAGAGGCTAAAGAAGCAATAATTGATGAGGAAGGTGTTTTGAGAATTAAGGGAAGGGTATGTGTGCCCCGTGTTGATGATTTGATCCACACTATTCTTAGAGAGGCTCATAGTTCCGGATATTCTATATATCCTAGTGCAACCAAGATGTACCGTTACCTAAAGCAACACTTTTGGTGGAGTAGAATGAAGCGTGACATTGTTGATTTTGTTGCCAAATGTCCAAATTGTCAGAAAGTAAATTATTAACATCAGAGGCCCAGAGGAACACTTCAGAGAATGCCAATTCGTGAATGGAAGTGGGAGAGAATTGCAATGGACTTCGTGGTTGGTCTTCCAAAGACATTGGGAAAGTTTGATTCTATCTGGGTAATTGTGGACAGATTAACTAAGTTTGCTCACTTCATTCCGGTCAAGGTGACCTACAATGCAGAGAAGTTAACCAAACTCTATATCTCAGAAATTGTTTGATTGCATGGAGTTCCACTTTCCATCATATAAGATAGAGGTACGCAGTTTACTTCTATGTTTTGGAGAACATTGCATGCTGAATTAGGTACTAAGTTGGATCTTAGTACTGCATTTCACCCTCAAACCGATGGTCAGTCTGAGCGAACGATTCAGGTATTGGAGGATATGTTTCGTGCATGTGTGATAGAATTTGGTGGCCATTGGGATAACTTTTTACCCTTAGCAGAGTTCTCATACAATAATAGCTATCACTCCAGTATTGACATGGCCATATTCGAAGCATCGTATGGGAGGAGATGTAGGTCTCCATTGGTTGGTTTGATGCATTTGAGGTTAGACCTTGGGGTACTGATCTTTTAAGGGATTCATTAGAGAGAGTGAAATCTATTCAAGAAAAGCTTTTAGAGCGGCTCAAAGTAGGCAAAAGGAATATGCAGATCGAAAGGTTAGAGACTTGGAGTTCATGGAGGGTGAACAAGTCTTGCTGAAGGTTTCACCCATGAAAGGGGTGATGCGGTTTGGTAAAAGAGGTAAGCTAAGCCCAAGGTATATTGGACCATTTGAAGTACTTAAGCGAGTAGGGGAGGTGGCTTATGAATTAGCCTTGCCTCCAGGACTGTCAGGAGTGCATCCGGTATTTCATATGTCTATGTTGAAAATATACCATGGGGATGGAAACTACATCATTCGTTTGGATTCGGTTCTGCTAGATGAGAATTTTTCTTATGAGGAGGATCCTGTTGCCATTCTAGATAGAGAAATTCGCAAGTTGAGATCAAGGGAGATTGCATCCATCAAAGTTCAATGGAAGAATCGACCAGTTGAAGAGTCCACTTGGAGAAGGAGGCTGATATGCAAGAAAGATACCCACACCTTTTTACAGATTCAGGTACTCCTTTTCGCCCTTGTTTTTCTTCTTGTGATCGTTCGAGGACGAACGATGGGTAAATTGGTATCTATTGTAACGACCTGTTTAGTCGTTTTGAGCAGCAGAGTTTATTTCTGGAAATCACTGTCTGGGTTGACGGATCCCACGACGGACCGTCATGGGCACGACGGACCGTCAAGAGGGTCTCGTTCCAAAACACTTAGAATTCTGAAATTTGGGTACTGAGATCGACTCTCTGAACTTCATGACGAAATGGCAGGACGGACCGTCGTTGGCACGACGGACCGTCACAAATCTTTCCACAGAATTAACTCTCTGAACTTTGTGACGGACCTGCAGGACGGACCGTCACAGTCATGACTGACCGTCACAGGCTGCGTAACCCTGATTGGGTCGGATTTCTGTTAAAAGTTCTAAGGGGCGTTTTGGACTATTCCTGCTATAATTATAAATTTACTGGGTAAATGTTAATAATTTAATTACTTGGGGGTTAAAGGAGATAACCTTGAAATAAATAGTGGGTTACTTTTATCATCTTTTATACTTAATTATATGACAATTAGGGTAAAAGAAAAAGGGTTTGAATAAGAAAAACAGAAAGAATAGAGAGAGAGAAGGGAGAAACGAGCGAGAGAAAGAGAAGAACGCAGAGGAAAGCAAAGGTTTTGGGGAGATAGCTTGTTTGATCGCGATTCTTCGGTGGAGGTAGATTATGGTTTATGCTATTTAATAGTAAACTCTTAATAGCGAATGATATGTATAGGATAGTATTAGAGGATCGGGTGTCACGTTCCGACACCAGGATAGTATTAGAGGATCGGGTGTCACGTTCCGACACCAGGATAGTAGGGGATCGGAGTGTCACGTTCCGACACCAGGATAGTAGTAGTGGAGCGGAGTGTCACGTACCAACACAAAAGGAATAAAGAGAATGAATCTTGAATTATGTTAATATACTCAATTTAAAGAACTAATTCCCAAATGAGTATGATGGGAAGGCTTGAGTCCTCATAGATATGCTGGGTGTTGTGGCCAATGGTTATGGTATTTGTTGTTATCACCTGTTGAGTATGTAGTTGATTTTATATTATTATTTTATATATACTGTTTTCTATTTTGAGTTGGCCGATAATACCTACTCAGTACTTGTGCCTTGTACTGACCTCTACTTGTATTTGTTTTTCTTTGATTATTTGTGGAGTGCAGCAAACGTACCGTCGTCTTCAACTCGTCCCCAACTCTAGCCAGTCTTCATCTCGCCAGATTTCAGGGTGAGCTATTGCTTCTAGCTTGGACTGGATCTTCCTCTTCATGTCTTGATGCCTTGAAATTCCGGCATGGACTAGCTGTTTATTTATTTTAGCTTCTTAGATACTCTTAGCTTTAGTAATTTGAGGATAGATGTTCTTGTGGTGATGACTTCCAGATTTTGGGAATAATAAGTATTGAGTTTTTAGAAGTTATTTAATCGATTTTAATTAATGAATTTTAAGTGTTCCGCATTATATTCTGTTTATTATGGTTGAAATGTTGGGGTTTAGATTTGTTGGTTCGCTCACATAGTAGGATAAGTGTGGGTGCCACTCGCGACTCGTTTTGGGTCGTGACATTAGTGTATCATAAGTGTGTCTCTGAGATTTCGGGCATAGGTTGAGGGGGCACTTGTGTATTATCCCTAAAAAATAATGAATTTGGTTATTATAAATGGTAGAGCAGGAACTGATTTAATGTAATAATAAATGAATTTGGTAAAAGTTATTGTTTATTAGATATAAAAGGTTTTAAAAGTAATGGTATTAATCATATATTTTATATTACGTATGAAATAAATTGCTAGTAGATATAAATATGGTTTCTTTTTACAAAATTTAAATTTGTTGGTCTATTTTTAAATTTAAAAATTTTCAGATCATGATTTTTTGAGAATTTGAGATTTAATATCATGACATGCAATTAGTAAAATCGCATGTCCAAACGTTGATTTTTCATTTCGTGATTTCATATTGCGACATGAAATTGCAAGTTCAAAGTTTCACTCACTAGAAGACATAATCTCTTATTTATACTTACATTCTTCTAATGGAGTAATCAAAATAGAGGTAACATTATATTTGTTATACAACTCTTTTATTCTAAGCTTGTATTTGACCATACACTATGATATCTTAATTTCAAATTAATATTTTGACATGTGATTTGACACTAACATCTCCAACCGAGTATGATTTTAAATTTCATTCCTAATTTCATTTTTTTAACACAACACTTGATTTATAAGTTTATATATATATAAACCATCATCTTGAATTTTATGAAAAAGGACTTATGCTCGGCGTGAAGAGATTATCCTGCCATGTGAAAGAATTAAATTAATGAATAACTAATTACTACTACTAATGGATCTTCATAAATTTATGTTTATTTGAAAGTTTCTTATCACAAAACATTTTTTTATAAAAAAAATATAGAGAGATGTGTGATTTATCGATGCGACGCCTTATAATATTTTGATTTCATACTATGATTTCACATCTTATGTCCAAACCAACCTAAGAATATATTTACTTCATATGGTATCCATATTGATTTTTTATGACATAATTTAAAAGTAACAATCTAGAGGTTGAGTCTACTCTAATTGATCATGCATAGTTATTATATTTAGTGATATTATGCAAGTATTTATTGGAACTACATGTTAATTTTGTTAATTTAGGCATTTTTTACTTAGTTTTTGTAAATGACTTTTAACTTGCTCTAATACCATATTGAGCTGAGTGAATATCTTATTTAAAAATTTAAATTACTAAGGGATAAGACATAAGTACTCCTAGATAATGACCGAAATTCAAGAGACACACCTTGACTAAAATAAGGTCCTATTACCCCCCCCCCCCCACATAAACTTTTTTTTGGTAATTTTGTACACCTTTTGTCTTACTTGGTACACTTTGTGACTCCACACAATTGAGGCGCATGTGATATATTTTGATGCCACATAAGCCAGAAGGTGCACAAAATTACACAAAAAGATGGGTTCGGGGGTAATGAGACCTTAGTTTAGTTAAAGTGCATCTCTGAAATTCGGTCATAGTTTAAGTGGTTATTTGTGTATTTTCCCAATTATTAATGAAAGCATATTTTTAATATTTATTTAATCGGTCATAGTTTAAGTTTTTTAGTATGTAATTTGCTTGGCATTAAATTCTTTTTTAAAAGTTGATAATAATTTTTTTGTTTTTAAATAATAATCTAATTAAGATGATATAAAAACGAATATGTTAATATATTATCATTTTTTTTTGCAAATGAAGAAACAAAAACATGCTTTTAACGTGAAGCAAATACATTTTTTTTTTCAAAATTAAGATAAGTAAAGAATTAAACAAAAAACTCAAAAGAATATAATATAAATTCTATGCTTTTCGAGATACTTAACTTATAAGGTATTTTCTGCAAAAAAAAAAAACACTTTAATGAATAGAAGACAAAAATACAGAACATATGATATATTCATTACAAAGTCAACATGCACATTTACCCTTTTTTCCTTCGTCGTAATATTGCATAAAGCAATTAATCAAGCAAGTCACAATTTTACTCATCAAGTAACTAGATAACTAGATGAAAATAAAATTGACGCCATTCATTAAAATAACAAACTTTAGAAATTGAAAATTAATTTTTATTTTCTTTACTAATGTAAATAACATACTAGAGATTAATTAACATGATTTTATGCTAATAAAATGTAACGATCCATTTATTCTTTTTGAGCAATAGAGCATTTTATTTCCTAAAATAATTTTCGATAGAATGTAAATGAATATTTTGGACTATTTATAACTATATTTATGAAATTAGTGGGGTAGTTTTAATTACTTATTAGTTGATGGTTAAAGAAGATAAAATTATAATTAGTAGTGGTACACTTTTATAATTAGTTACATATAACAATTAGGGCATTAATACTCAGACGTTAAAAATCAAGTTGAGAATAAGACTTACCTGAAGACGACATGAGGAGCCGCATGTCTTAATCAAGGTAAAACTCGTCTTCAAATCTTAATGTTCATCGTGATCCAATTTGTTAATGCAGAGGTATACATATGGAAAGCATTAGTTGTGTGATGGTCGGGAGGTTTGATTATTTAATTAGTAGGTTAATATTTAGTATGTTTAGATTGTCGTTACACGGCCATATGTGTGGCCTTAAATTTCAACTGTATTTCTGCAGAAAATTGGGATATCAAATATATGTATAATAATATTTATAAATGCTAAGATGGATTGAGGGTCTAGGTATATAATTGTTGGAATTTTACTACGGCTAATAATAACTATATTTAGGAACTTATGACAAATTCTTGATGCCATTCTTAGTATATAACGATTATGACCAATGAGGTGGTAGTGATTGCAGGGAATAACTTATAGAAATGTACAAGATACATGGAATACGGGTTTGACAATTGTTGATTACCGTAAAATTTACATCTGTAATTTCGACCCTTTAGTTTTCTTACAATTATCATATTATAATTCAAGTTTTGATATATTGAAATAAATAATTAAATATTATGTATATTATGGTACTTGAATACTACTAAGGTTATGTTATTTGGAGGTTAAGAGTTAACCCTAGGCTTTAATTTAAGACATAGGAAACTTGATATATTAATTGACCTTAAGATGTTAAGAACTTGAATATAGAATTGTGGTTGGTAAATTTTAGGGTTTAGGCTAGACATATAGTAATAGGGGTGTCTGTAGACTCGTTAACTTACAAAATTATGCAGATATACTTGATAGATGGAAAAGGCTCGGTGGCATTGAGGAAAGGAAAAGTATTGGAGAAGTAGCATGTTGACTTTGATTCTTTGATGGAGGTAGGTTATGGCTTATGCTATTTGATAGTAAACTCTCAATAGTGACTGATATGCATTGAATGATATTGTGAAGTTTTCTATGTACTTGATTTTGTGGCTTGGTCATGTGTTTTGTGATTGGTCTGAAATCCCGAGAGCGTGGAATGTATATTCTTTAACCATTTCTATCGAAGTAATGCCTTAAATAATGAAGGCTTGAGAAATGTTATTAACGAATGAAAAAATTGTGATATTAAATGATAAAGTAATGGTATTATTGGATCGGAGTGTCACGTTCTGACACGGTATTCTTGGATCGGAGTGTCACATTCTGACATAGTATTTTTGGATCGAAGTGTCTCGTTCTGAAACGGTATTCTTGGATCGGAGTGTCATGTTCCGATACGGTATTCTTGGATCAGAGTGTCATGTTCCGACACGATAATATTAAAGGAAAAACATGTTGAATTAATGGAAGATACTCAATCCCAAAGAACTCAACTCCCAAAATGGTTTGGTTTGGAGGCATGAGTCCTCATATGTGATCTTGATACCGTTGACTTAATATATACTTACTTTAATGTTGTTGACACTTGTTCATGTTGTTTTTTGCTTATCACTTGTTAAGTGCTATAGTTTGAGTTCATACTATTATTCATTGTATATTAGTTTCTATTTTGGGTTGGCCGATGATACCTACTCTGTACATGTTGCCCCGTACTAAGCCTTACTTGTGTTTTTCTTTGTTTCCTTTTATGAAATGCAGCGAGTGTACTAATGACTTAAAATTTCCCTCAGGTCTAGCCAGTCTCCCACATATCACGTTCCAGGGTGAGCTATTCATTCAAGCTCGTGTTGGATTCTCTCGGTCATGACATGATATCCTATACTTTTGAACACATACCATTTTATTTTTTATTTTTGTGCATATGATATTCTTAGACTTAGTATTGGAGATTAGATGTCCTTGATGTGATGACTTTCAGGTTTTGGGAAATGATATTTAGTAACATTTGAGTGTCCGCGTTATGCTTGTATTTTGTAAGTTAGGTTAAATTGGTTGGTCCGCCCATTTAGGAGGTTAAGTGTGGGTGCCACTCACGACTCGTTTTGGGTCGTGATAAACTTGGTATCAGAGTGTCAGGTTCGGTGATCTCATCACACAAGGACAAGTCTAGTAGAGTCTTGCAGAACGGTAGGGGGACAACTTTACTTTTCTTCGAGAAGCTATGAAAACTCATTTCTACTACGTGAATCCAATTGATATCTAGTTTATACAAGTTGGTATCTTAAGTTCTTCACTCTATTTCCAATATGTTAGTACTAGAGTATTAGGAATCAAAATAGCACCAAGAGAAGAAAAATATGTCCTTAGAAATAAGTATATTTTCACGATTGCAAAATGTGGTGGTAGTCTCATGTTGAGTGTCGATTAGTAATTTCATAGAGTGAGGGTATATCAGAGAGGGTCTTCGATGCTTACTTTGTTAAAGGTATGATGTCTTTTATTTTTGTCATCGACCTGATCTACCATTGAATTTAATAATATTATGGATCGATTTAATTGATAGAAATATGTGGTCTATTTTGGTACGATCTTCTTGATAAGTATGATGTGTTCTAGTAATGACTTTGATGACATTTCCCGGTACGGTACTAGTTTTATGTAGAAATGAATACATCAATTGTCCAGTGTGAATACTAACTACTTAATAAGTAATTAGTGGTATGACATGTTTAGATAATGAGATTCGGTGTTGCTTTCACATTTGAGAAACCAACTAGTTTATCACTACATGCACTTGGATTGCATTATTTTTAAGAAATATTTTAGCGGTGGATCTTTGGTACAATACTAATATATTTAGGTTGTGAAATGTATCTTGAGGGTTCTGAATGAGGACTGATGAATTTATCTTAAGCTTCAAAAGGTAGATTCATAATAGGATGGCAAACTTAGAGGGAAAGAAAGTCTTATTGAGTATATTTTGCTGAACTAAATTAAATATTTAAGAAAGAAAATGCTTATAAAATTGAGTTAGTCCCTTAAATTTGATTGGTATACCTGAGTTTAAGGAGTCATGTCGACAAAAAGGTTCACTTCTTGATGACTAAAAGGGCTAATTGAGCATGACGACAAATAGAGTTCGTGAGGGATTCTGATTGGGATGAAACTATATAATTAATTTTTTTTTGTTAGATAAACTTTGTATGGTAATAAAGATTTGTGAGTATAGTAGTGATTTTCTACTACTTAGTGAGTAACGTGGTTGTATGGAATGTTTTGAGGCTGTTGAGTTAGTGCTTAGATATAATTAAAGGAGCTAGAGTCATAATGGAAAAAATGTGGAATGTAGTGTAACCTTCAAAAAATGTGAGAACAAGAATATTTTCTCTAATTACAAGGGCTAAAGAGGTATATTTAGGATGTTGAGAATTAGGTTCAGAGACATGTGGTTTCATATTTCTAATATCGTCATGATTTTAGTGTCACAGTTTATCAAATTGAATAAAAACTATCGAATAAGACTTAGAAAAGAGTTTACATACATTCAACTCAAGTGTGGCGATAAGTTCTTTTGTGGTACTAAGTTAAGTAATGAGTAATACTGATTTTTTAGCAAAGGCTTTGGTAATATCTATGAAGACGTGATCAATGATAAGCTAAATACATGAATTTCCAAAAATCTTCAAGGTATTAGTCATCATGATAGATAAGGAGATTGAGTTACATGGTTTGGTTTACAATTAATGTTTTTCATTGTGAATCTACTTTTGTGGTGGCAAGGTATAATTTGTGAGGTAAAAATAAAGTAAAATAATAATATATTGTTTATATCAAATATTAAACATATGGAAAGACTTATGCATTGTATGGATTGGATAATTTGTTACATTTGGTTATTAAATGAAAGAAGGAAGGATTTCACTTTAAAGTTTTATTTTACAGTGTAAGGTAAAACATTATAGATTATCGGTCAACGAAAAAAATTGCTAAGTGAGTTAGCGAAATGAACAACAATCTGGTGTATTGAAGAGTTCAATGGATTTGAAATTGGTGTCATGGGTAGAATTTAAGAAAGTTGAAGTAATCAAACCTCTCATATATAGGACCCTGGTTCAAAGTTGAATGCTTAATTGATTTTCACTTGTAAAATTAGATATGATTGTGAAGTGTGGACTGGTTCAACATATACTTATTAGGAGTTTATCATTTACTTTTATTATAAAAATTCAGTTTCGGTTTGGAAAGAAAATGGGGAGGTATGAAAATTTTAGTGTTTATGTAATGATAGGTTACTCAAATTATGATAGATGACTAAAGAATGATGTACAAGGTAAGATCTAATTCTAATTTTCTAGTAAGCATTTAGAGTTGGGTTAATATTTCTCTATTGATGAATGAGACTACATAGAATAGTAAGATGAGTTACATAGACATTTGATGGTGAATAGAGGATATGAGCTTATAGTATACAAAATAATTTGAGAGACCAACAATTTCCCTAAGATTTGACCTGAGGTATTCAATGACTTAGAGTGGTAGCTAAAGCATGGTATGTGGAAGTGGTATGGAGTTGACTTTTAGTTTGATTAGTTTTATCTCGATGAAAAGGTTCTATCAAATTTAAAATTACTGTTATTAGTCTTGGTTGGTAACTCGTATATTTCATGAAATGCTTAAATAAAAATATATGTAGCCAGAGTTTGAACATGTAATTGGTAAGAATACTTTGATACTATTGGTGGTTGCGAGTAAGGTAGATGGACGTTTTAGTTATGATGTTTGTTAGTGCTAAGAGTGTTTACTTCAATGGATGTGGGCTTCGATAGGGACTAAATTGGTGATTGTGGGTCTAGAAAATCAGAGATATAGAGTCAGTTGAATGAAAATGCGTGTTATGGGCACTATGGAAGCAGTATCTGGAGTTATTCAATCTTAGTTATGCGCAATTTTTTACGTTGCCAACTATTTCATTCTTTTCGTAGTTTAGAGCATGATTCACTTTCTACTTTCGTGTGTGTTTTCTCTTCTATGGGTGAATCCTTGATGATGGATCGAATGTATCGATTATTGATTTTCCTCCTGGTAGGGTGGAATTCTTAGTTAGACTTGTTCATTTCATTAATGGGAGATTTTATGTTGTTTGGGATAGCTGAAGTATATAAGTGATTCTACATGCACAACTTTACTAATGAGAATTTATAGGATAACTGTCATGAAAATTTAAAGTTATTCTTTAGACTTAAGATTTATCTCATCTTTTGTTTCATGTTTTGGCTATGTGTGATTGAATGTGAGGACCATTGGGTCTAGTTTTTTCATTCTTAAGGTTTGTCTATGATAACTACTAATCTTGCATTTTGATAGTATTGTTAGAAGTTTTGTATGCTAGGGTGTATCACTCGATGGTGGCTACTTGATGTTTTCCATATTTGGAAAAAATGAGTTCGATTTTCCTAGATGATTACTTTATATCTAAAGATCATATTTTTATAGCTTAGGCTGGAGGAAATATTTTGTTGTGAGAATGTATTCTTGATACGATCGATGATGGTTTGTGCATTATGAGTTGTGGTGGATGGTTTAGGAATACTCCTGCTTTTAGCCAAGATTGATTTAGGATTGTATCATGATAATGTTAAAATAAAGATTTTTTTTATCATGATGGTTGTGTCAAGGTGTAGTGGAAGAATCGATTAGTTGAAGAGTACTCCACTGGGGAATAGTATTGTTATTAGTTGAGTTAATACACAACGATATCATTGGAGTATTAAGATGGCTCCATTTGAGGCATTGTATGGGAGGAGGTGTAGATCTCCAATTGGTTGGTTCGGTACTTTTGAGGTGAGATCTTGAGTACTAATATCGTAAAAAATTAGTTGATAAAACTATTCATTTTACCCTCGTCTTCTTTTGATCGTTCGAGGACGAATGATGAGTAAGTTAGTATCTAATGTAACAATTCATTTGTTCGTTTTGAGCAATAGACCATTTTAATTCATAAAATAATTCTCGATAGGTTGTAAATGAGTATTTTGGACTATTTATAACTATATTTATGAAATTAGTGGTGTAGTTTTAATTACTGATTAGTTGATGGTTAAAGAAGATAAAATAATAATTAGTAGTGGTACACTTTTATAATTAGTTACATATAACAATTAAGGCATTAATGCTTAGATATTAAAAGTCAAGTCGAGAATAAGACTTACCTGAAGACAACATGAGATGCCGCAGGTCTTAATCAAGATAAAACTCGTCTTCAAATCTTAATGTTCATAGTGATGCAATTTGTTAATGTAGAGGTATACATATGGAAAGCATTAATTGTATGATGATGGGGAGGTTTGATAATTTAATTAGTAGGTTAATATTTAGTATGTTTAGATTTCATATATATTTTGTCGTTACACGGCCATATGTGTGGCCTCAATTTTCAATTGGATTTCTGTAGAAAATTTGAATATCAAATATATGCATAATAATATGGATAAATGCTAAGATGGATTGAGGAGTTAATATAATTGTTGAAATTTTACTATGGCTAATATTAACTATAATTAGGAACTAATGACATGTTCTTGATGCACATTCTTAGTTCATAATGATAATGACCAATGAGGTGGTAGTGATTGCTCGGAATACCTTATAGAAATGTACAAGATGCATGGAATACGGGTTTGATAATTGTTGATAACCGTAAAATTTAAATCTATGATTTCGACCCTTAAGTTTTCTTATAGTTATCATATTATAATTCAAGTTTTGATGTATTGAAATGGATAATTAAATATTAGGAATATTATGGTACTTGAATACTATTAAGGTTATGTTATTTGGAGATTAAGACTTAACCCTAATCCTTAATTTTAGACAAAGGAAACTTGACATAATAATTGACCTTAAGATGTTAAGAAATTGAACATAGAATTATGCTTGGTAAATTTTTGGGTTTAGAATAGACGTATAGTAATAGGGGTGTCTGTAGACTCGTTAACCTACAAAATTATGCACATATACTTGATAGATTGAAAAGGCCCGGTGTAACGACCTGTTTAGTCGTTTTGAGCAACAGAGTTCATTTCTGGAAAAACTGGCTGGAACGACGAGTGTCCCGACGGACCGTCGTGGTCACGACGGCCCGTCGAGGGGTTGTCGTTCCAGGACACTTAGAATTCTTCAAATTGGATATTAAAATCGACTCTCTGTAAATTGTGACGGACCTGCAGGACGTGCCGTCACAGCCACGACGGACCGTCGTGACCTCCCGTTGCAAAACACTTCAACTTTTGAGAATTTGGTGCAAGAAACGAGTTTCTGACCGTCATGACGGAGGAACAGGACGGACCGTCACGGCTGTGACGGGCCGTCACAGGCCACTTGAGCTCGAGGGAGCTGCGACGACCACCGTGACGGACCGTCGCAGGCACGACGGCCTGTCACAGGTTGCGCAGTCCCAGGCAAAATAGGATTCCTCTACACGTTTTAGGGGTCGTTTTGGACTATTCTTTCCTTAATTATAAAGATTGAGGGTTAATATTAATAAGTCTAATTACTTAGGGGTTAAAAGGGGTAACTTTAAGTTAATTAGGGGGTTTTATTATCCTCTTTTATTCTTAATTAATTGTTAATTAGGGTAAAGGAAAGAGGGTTTGAATAAAACAAAAGAGAAAGAACAGAAAGGGAGAGAGAGATCGATCGAGAGGCTGGAAAAAGGATATCAAAGCTTGGGATTTCTTGCTTGATCACTAGTCTTCGGTGGAGGTAGGTTATGGTTCTTTTACGATACTCGTAGTGAACTCTTAATAGTGAATGATATGTATTGGTGGTATTGTAAACCTGTCTATATGCTTAATTGTATGCTTGCATGAATATGATTATGTGATTTGATAAAACAAGCATGATGAAAACCATTGAATCCCAAATCTTGAAAGAAACTTTAATCTACTTATTAATGACAATGCCTTGGTATAAAAGAAGGCTTGATGAATTAAAGTAATGGGATTGATGATTCCTTGGTATAGAGAAGGCTTGATGAACGGATAGAATGAGATTAGTGGATCGGAGTGTCACGTTCCGACACATAGTATTAGTGGATCGGAGTGTCACGTTCCGACACATAGTATTAGTGGGACGGGTGTCACGAACCGACACGTAGAATTAGGGGATCAGAGTGTCACGTACCGACACATATAGGGGATCGGAGTGTCACGTTCCGACACATAGTATTAGTGGGACGGGTGTCACGAACCGACACGTAGATATAGGGGATCGGAGTGTCACGTACCGACACATATAGGGGATCGGAGTGTCACGTTCCGACACATATAGGGGATCGGAGTGTCACGTTCCGACACATATAGGGGATCGGAGTGTCACGTACCGACACATAGTGGTAGGGGATCGGAGTGTCACGTACCGACACAAGAGGAAGAAAGATAATGAATCTTGAAAGATGTTAATATGCTCAACATAATGAACTTAATTCCCAAATGAGTATGGTATTGAGGCTTGAGCCCTCATGGATGAACTTGATGGTATTTATTGACGATTATAATACTTGTTGTTGCTACATATTGAGTTTATAGTTGATTTATAATATTACTTGATATATATTATCTTCTATTTTGAGTTGGCCGATGATATCTACTCAGTACGTGTGGTTGTACTGACCCCCTACTTTATTGTTTTCCTCTTTGTTATTTGTGTAATGCAGCAAACGTTCTGTCAACTTCAATTCAGCAGTAAATCAAGCCAGTCTTCGTCACACCGGAAATTCAGGGTGAGCTAATGCGTCTAGCTTGGACTGGATCTTCTTCTTCAAGTCTTGATGCCTTGAACTTCCGGCATGGACTAGCTTTTTAGTTATTTTGTTCTTAGACATTTTAGTTTAGTAATTTGAGGATAGATGTTCTTGTGATGATGACTTCCAGATTTTGGGGAATATTAATAATAGTTTCAAGTTGTTTTATTAATGAGTTTAAGTCTTCCGCATTTCTTTTGTTGATATTGTATTAAAATGTTAAGGTTTATATGGGTTGGTTCGCTCACATAGGAGGGTGAATGTGGGTGCCAGTCGCGGCCCCGAATTGGGTCGTGACAAACTTGGTATCAGAGCATTAGGTTGGTTGGTCTCATCACACAAGAACAGGTCTAGTAGAGTCTTAAGGAACGGTACGGGGACGCCTTTACTTTTCCTTTAGAGGCTATAAGACTTTAGGAAAATTCCATTCTTTCATTCTTTCTTTCGTGCTACTACTTGAGTCCAATTGGTATCTAGGTGATACAAATTGGTATCTGACCATCTTCATTCTATTTCGCAGATGGTTAGAACTAGAGCAACGACCGCACCAGCAGCAACAACGGAAAGGCATGAAACGACTGAGCCAGCCACTGGGGCTGTGGCTCGAGGAAGGGTAACGGCAAGAGGCCGTGGAAGAGGTCGTGGGAGGACGTCCTCTAGAGGGAGAGGACGAGCCCCTAGCCCATCAGATGCTAGGGCGGTGACTCCTCCACCGACTGAGGAGGTAGTAAGAGAGGGTGAGGAAGGGGAAACTGAACAAGTGCAAAATGAGGAATTGCCACCCCAACCTACCCCAGAGATGATCAACCAAGTACTTGCTTATCTTAGCGGGTTGTCTGATCAGGGTCAGGCACCTCCAGTGGTTTCTGCACCAACACCTCCGGTTTCAGAGATACGACATGCGGCTACCATGGCTCCCCGCATGGATGCAACATTGGGAATAGGCACATTTCCACGTCTGACTACTGGGCCTATTATGACAAACGATCAACATGAACTTTTCAGTAAGTTCTTGAAACTGAAACCTCCAACCTTCAAGGGTGCAGAATCTGAGGATGCTTATGATTTTCTGGTTGATTGTCATGAGCTACTACACAAGATGGAGATAGTAGAGAGGTTTGGTGTCGAGTTCGTGAGCTATCAGTTCCAAGGGAACGCCAAAATGTGGTGGCGTTCACATGTTGAGTGTCAACCAACGGAGGCACCACCAATGACTTGGGAATCATTCTCCACCCTGTTTATGGAGAAATATATCCCAAGGACTTTGAGAGATAGAAAGAGGGATGAGTTCTTGAGTCTGGAGCAAGGTAGAATGTCGGTTAATGCATACGAGGCTAAATTTCGCGCACTATCCAGATACGCCACCCAACTCTGTTTCAGTCCACAAGAACGGATCCGCCGTTTTGTGAAGGGGTTGAGGTCAGAATTGCGGATCTCAGCCTTACAGATAGCGGCAACAGCAACATCCTTCCAAGAGGTGGTAGACTTTGTGATAGAGGTGGAAGGAGTGAAACCGGATGACTTCACCACAACGTCTACATCAAAGAGGTTTCGAAGGGGAGGTGAGTTTAACGGTTCTTATTCTAGAGGACAGAACTCCGGAGGTCACTCAAATCGACCAATTCAGTCTTCATTACAGACTGTAGTTGGGGGTCCGCCTCAGAACGGTCAACACTACTCCGAGAGACCTATGCCTGACTCCAGAGAGTGCTATGGATGTGGGGAGATTGGACATATTAGGAGGAATTGTCCAAAACAGAGTTACAGAGCCCCAATGGCCAGAGGTAGAGGTGGTCATGGTAGAGGCCGCTTTTCTGGAGGACGTGGTGGTCGAGGTAATGGCGGTCACCAAAACGGCAGAGGTGATGGGCAAAACGGAGCCACTACTACACAACATGGTAGGGGCAACGGACAGACAAATAATGGGGCTCATTGCTACGCTTTCCCTGGGAGATCCGAAGCGGAGGAATCAGATGCTGTTATCACAGGTAATCTTTCGGTTTGTGATTGCATGGCATCTGTATTATTTGATCCCGGATCCACATTCTCTTATGTATCATCCTCATTTGCTAATGGTCTAAAATTACATTGTGAATTACTTGACATACCTATTCGTGTTTCTACTCCGGTGGGTGAGTCGGTGATAGTTGAAAGGGTATATAGGTCTTGTTTGGTGAATTTTGTGGGGAGCAACACTTATGTAGACTTGGTTATTTTAGAAATGGGTGACTTTGATGTAATTCTGGGTATGACTTGGCTTTCTCCGAATTTTGCGATTCTGGATTGTAATGCTAAAACAGTGACGTTAGCCAAGCCTGGGGCAGATCCGTTAGTGTGGGAGGGCGACTACACTTCCAAACCAGTTCGCATCGTGTCCTTTCTTCGTGCTAAGAAAATGGTGAGTAAAGGGTGTTTAGCTTTCTTGGCACATCTCAAGGATGACACTACTCAAGTACCTTCGATTGAGTCAGTTTCGGTAGTCTGTGAGTTTTTGGATGTGTTCCCTGCAGATCTTCCTGGTATGCCACCAGATAGGGATATTGACTTCTGTATCGATCTTGAACCGGGTACTCGCCCCATTTCTATACCCCCTTATAGAATGGCTCCCGCGGAGTTAAGAGAGTTAAAGGCTCAACTTCAAGAATTGTTGAGTAAAGGCTTCATTAGACCAAGTGCATCTCCTTGGGGTGCTCCGGTGCTATTTGTGAAGAAGAAGGATGGGAGTTTCCGAATGTGCATAGATTACCGACAGTTGAACAAAGTAACAATTAAGAACAAGTACCCCATTCCTCGCATTGATGACTTGTTCGATCAGTTACAAGGTGCTTGTGTCTTCTCTAAAATTGACTTGAGGTCCGGTTATCACCAATTGAAAATACGAGCAACGGATGTGCCAAAGACTGCTTTTCGAACTAGGTACGGGCACTACGAATTTGTGGTAATGTCCTTTGGTCTTACGAATGCCCCCGCTGCTTTCATGAGCTTGATGAACGGGATTTTCAAGCCATACTTGGACCTCTTTGTGATTGTGTTTATTGACGATATACTGATATACTCCAAAAGTAAGAAGGAACATGAGGAGCATTTGAGAATGGTGTTAGAGCTGTTGAGGAAGAAAAAGCTTTATGCGAAATTCTCCAAGTGTGAGTTTTGGCTAGATTCAGTGTCCTTCTTGGGGCACGTGGTTTCTAAAGAAGGAGTGATGGTAGATCCTTCTAAGATTGAAACAGTGAAAAATTGGGTAAGACCCACTAATGTGTCAGAAATACGGAGTTTTGTTGGGTTAGCTAGCTACTACCGCCGATTCGTCAAGGGATTCTCTTCTATTGCTTCCCAATTGACGAACTTGACTAAGCAAAACGTTCCATTTGTATGGTCGGACGAGTGTGAGGAAAGCTTTCAGAAACTCAAGACTTTGCTGACTACCGCGCCTATCCTTACCTTGCCGGTAAAGGGTAAGAACTTCATTGTCTATTGTGATGCATCCTATTCGGGTTTGGGTGCAGTGCTAATGCAAGAGAAGAACGTGATCGCTTATGCTTCAAGACAATTAAAAGTGCATGAACGTAACTATCCAACTCATGACTTGGAATTGGCCGCGGTAGTATTTGCACTAAAGCAATGGAGACACTACTTGTATGGGGTTAAGTGTGAAGTCTACACGGACCATCGTAGCCTACAGTATGTATTCACTCAGAAAGACTTGAACTTGAGACAGAGGAGATGGATGGAACTACTGAAGGACTACGACATTCACTATCTTGTATCATCCGGGAAAAGCAAATATTGTGGCAGATGCTTTGAGTAGGAAGGCCGGAAGCATGGGAAGTCTAGCTCATTTGCAAGCTTCTAGACGCCCATTGGCTAGGGAAGTGCAGATTTTGGCTAATGACCTTATGAGGTTAGAAATAAACGAGAAGGGAGGATTGTTAGCTTGTGTAGAGGCCAAATCCTCTTTCCTTGATCAGATTAAGGGGAAACAGTTTGATGATGAGAAACTAAGGCGAATTCGAGATAAAGTGTTGCAAGGAGAGGCTAAGGAAGCAATAATCGATGGGGAAGGTGTTTTGAGGATTAAGGGAAGGGTATGTGTACCTCGCATCGATGATTTGATCACCACTATTCTTACAGAAGCTCATAGTTCCGGATATTCTATACATCCTGGTGCAACCAAGATGTACCGCGACCTAAAGCAACACTTCTGGTGGAATAGAATGAAGCGAGATATTGTTGAGTTTGTGACCAAATGTCCAAATTGTCAACAAGTAAAGTATGAACACCAGAGGCCCGGAGGAACACTTCAGAGAATGCCCATTCCTGAATGGAAGTGGGAGAGAATCGCAATGGACTTTGTGGTTGGTCTTCCAAAGACCTTGGGTAAGTATGACTCCGTTTGGGTGATTGTTGATAGGTTAACTAAGTCTGCTCACTTCATTCCGGTCAAGGTGACCTACAATGCAGAGAAGTTAGCCAAAATCTACATCTCAGAAATCGTTCGATTGCATGGAGTTCCACTCTCCATTATATCAGATAGAGGTACGCAGTTTACTTCTAAGTTTTGGAAAACATTGCATACTGAATTGGGTACTAGGTTGGACCTTAGCACTGCATTTCACCCTCAGACCGATGGTCAGTCTGAGCGAACGATTCAAGTGTTGGAGGATATGCTTCGTGCATGTGTGATAGAGTTTGGTGGTCATTGGGATAGTTTCTTACCTTTGGCAGAATTTTCATACAATAATAGCTATCACTCCAGCATTGACATGGCTCCATTTGAAGCATTGTATGGGAGGAGGTGTAGATCTCCCATTGGGTGGTTTGACGCATTTGAGGTTAGACCTTGGGGTACTGACCTCTTGAGGGATTCGTTAGATAAGGTGAAGGGCATCCAAGAAAAGCTTCTAGCGGCGCAAAGTAGACAAAAGGAGTATGCAGACCGAAAAGTTAGAGACTTGGAGTTCATGGAAGGAGAACAAGTCTTATTGAAGGTTTCACCCATGAAAGGGGTGATGCGGTTTGGCAAAAGAGGTAAGTTAAGTCCAAGGTATATTGGACCATTTGAGGTGCTAAAGCGAATAGGGGAGGTGGCTTATGAATTAGCCTTGCCCCCAGGGCTGTCCGGAGTACATCCGGTGTTTCATGTGTCCATGTTGAAGAGATACCATGGAGATGGAAACTACATCATCCGTTGGGATTCAGTTTTGTTGGATGAGAACTTGACTTATGAAGAGGAACCGGTTGCTATATTAGATAGAGAAGTTCGCAAGTTGAGGTCGAGAGAGATTGCATCCATCAAGGTTCAATGGAAGAATCGACCGGTTGAAGAGGCTACTTGGGAGAAGGAGGCAGATACTCCTTTTCGCCATTGTTTGTCTTCTTTTGATCGTTCGGGGACGAACGATGGGTAAATTGGTATCTATTGTAACGACCTGTTTAGTCGTTTTGAGCAAAAGAGTTCATTTCTGGAAAAACTGGCTGGAACGACGAGTGTCCCGACGGACCGTCGTGGTCACGACGGCCCGTCGAGGGGTTGTCGTTCCAGGACACTTAGAATTCTTCAAATTGGATATTAAAATCGACTCTCTGTAAATTGTGACGGACCTGCAGGACGTGCCGTCACAGCCACGACGGACCGTCGTGAGCTCCCGTTGCAAAACACTTCAACTTTTGAGAATTTGGTGCAAGAAACGAGTTTCTGACCGTCATGACGGAGGAACAGGACGGGCCGTCACAGGCCACTTGAGCTCGAGGGAGCTGCGACGACCACCGTGACGGACCGTCGCAGGCACGACGGCCCGTCACAGGTTGCGCAGTCCCAGGCAAAATAGGATTCCTCTACACGTTTTAGGGGTCGTTTTGGACTATTCTTTCCTTAATTATAAAGATTGAGGGTTAATATTAATAAGTCTAATTACTTAGGGGTTAAAAGGGGTAACCTTAAGTTAATTAGGGGGTTTTATTGTCCTCTTTTATTCTTAATTAATTGTTAATTAGGGTAAAGGAAAGAGGGTTTGAATAAAACAAAAGAGAAAGAACAGAAAGGGAGAGAGAGATCGATCGAGAGGCTGGAAAAAGGATATCAAAGCTTGGGATTTCTTGCTTGATCACTAGTCTTCGGTGGAGGTAGGTTATGGTTCTTTTACGATACTCGTAGTGAACTCTTAATAGTGAATGATATGTATTGGTGGTATTGTAAACCTGTCTATATGCTTAATTGTATGCTTGCATGAATATGATTATGTGATTTGATAAAACAAGCATGATGAAAACCATTGAATCCCAAATCTTGAAAGAAACTTTAATCTACTTATTAATGACAATGCCTTGGTATAAAAGAAGGCTTGATGAATTAAAGTAATGGGATTGATGATGCCTTGGTATAGAGAAGGCTTGATGAACGGATAGAATGAGATTAGTGGATCGGAGTGTCACGTTCCGACACATAGTATTAGTGGATCGGAGTGTCACGTTCCGACACATAGTATTAGTGGGACGGGTGTCACGAACCGACACGTAGAATTAGGGGATCAGAGTGTCACGTACCGACACATATAGGGGATCGGAGTGTCACGTTCCGACACATAGTATTAGTGGGACGGGTGTCACGAACCGACACGTAGATATAGGGGATCGGAGTGTCACGTACCGACACATATAGGGGATCGGAGTGTCACGTTCCGACACATATAGGGGATCGGAGTGTCACGTTCCGACACATATAGGGGATCGGAGTGTCACGTACCGACACATAGTGGTAGGGGATCGGAGTGTCACGTAGCGACACAAGAGGAAGAAAGATAATGAATCTTGAAAGATGTTAATATGCTCAACATAATGAACTTAATTCCCAAATGAGTATGGTATTGAGGCTTGAGCCCTCATGGATGAACTTGATGGTATTTATTGACGATTATAATACTTGTTGTTGCTACATATTGAGTTTATAGTTGATTTATAATATTACTTGATATATATTATCTTCTATTTTGAGTTGGCCGATGATATCTACTCAGTACGTGTTGTTGTACTGACCCCCTACTTTATTGTTTTCCTCTTTGTTATTTGTGTAATGCAGCAAACGTTCCGTCAACTTCAATTCAGCAGTAAATCAAGCCATTCTTCGTCACACCGGAAATTCAGGGTGAGCTAATGCGTCTAGCTTGGACTGGATCTTCTTCTTCAAGTCTTGATGCCTTGAACTTCCGGCATGGACTAGCTTTTTAGTTATTTTGTTCTTAGACATTTTAGTTTAGTAATTTGAGGATAGATGTTCTTGTGATGATGACTTCCAGATTTTGGGGAATATTAATAATAGTTTCAAGTTGTTTCATTAATGAGTTTAAGTCTTCCGCATTTCTTTTGTTGATATTGTATTAAAATGTTAAGGTTTATATGGGTTGGTTCGCTCACATAGGAGGGTGAATGTGGGTGCCAGTCGCGGCCCCGAATTGGGTCGTGACACCCGGAGGCATTGAGGAATGGAAAAGTATTGGAGAAGTAGCATGTTGACTTCGATTCTTCGATGAAGGTAGGTTATGATTTATGCAATTTGATAGTAAAATCTTAAGTGACTGATATGCATTGAATAATATTTTGAAGTTTTCTATGTACTTGATTGTGTGATTGTGTGGCTTGGTCGGGTGTTTTGTAATTGGTCTGAAATTCCGAGACAGTGGAATGTATAATCTTATACAATCTCTATCGAAGTAATGCCTTGAATAAAGAAGGCTTGTTGAAATGTTATTAATGAATGAAAAAGTGGTGATATTAAGTGATAAATTAATTGTATTATTGGATTGGAGTGTCACGTTCCGACACGATATTCGTTGATCGGAGTGTCACTTCCCTACACAGTACTTTTGGATCGTTTTATCACGTTCCGAGACGGTATTCTTGGTTCGGAGTTTCACATTTCGACATGGTATTCTTAGATTAGAGTGTCACATTCCGACACCATAAAATTAAAGAAAAAACGTGTTGAATTAGTGGAAGATACTCAATCTCAAAGAAGTCAACTCCCAAAATGCTTTGGTTTGGAGGCATAAGTCCTCATGTGTGATCTTGATACCGTTGACTTAATACGTGCTTACTTTAATGTTGTTGACACTTGTTTATGTTGTTTGTTGCGTATAACCTGTTAAGTGCTATAGTTGACTTCATTCTATTATTCATTGTATATTAGTTTCTATTTTGGGTTGGCTGATGATAGCTACTCAATACATGTTGCCCCATACTGAGCTCTACTTGTTTTTTTCTTTGTTTCCTTTTATGAAATGCAACAAGTGTACCAATGACTTCCAATTGCCCTCTGCTCTAGCCATTCTCCCGCATATCACGTTTCAGGGTGAGCTATTCATTCAAGCTCGTGTTGGATTCCCTCGGTCATGACATGATGCCCTATACTTTCGGACAAATACAATTTTATTTTTTTATTTCTATGTATTCGATATTCTTAGACTTAGTATTTGAGATTAGATGTCCTTGATGTGATGACTTTCAGGTTTTGGGAAATGATATTTAGTAACATTTGAGTTTTCGCGTTATACTTGTACTTTTAAAGTTAGGTTAAATTGGTTAGTCTGCCCATTTAGGAGGTTAAGTGTGGGTGCCACTTACGACTCGTTTAGGGTCGTGACATAAAATAATGATTGCTTCATAGTAAATATTCATCCTTATTAATAATACAAACAAAGGTCGCCAAGAAATTTCTCATAGACGGAAGATTTATCAGGTCAGGAATAATTGTAGAAAATGGGGAATCTGGTGTACTGAATTGGCACAAACCGGGACATGAAAGTATGAGAAATAATTGGCGCATTTTCATCACTATGTGGATGAAAGTGTGGGCGAAAGAAGAGAGATCGAAGTATTGGAGGACGATACAATGAATGCATATTCATCCGATGAAAGCTCCTTAAACATCCACAATTAGCACAAATATATGCTTGTTTAGTTCCATCATCACCCTTTGTCACAGACTCACGACATCCATCTACCGAATAGTCCCTAAAATTAGTAGCATGAGTTTTTAGGCATATCCCATATTTTATCATCATATCACAACTTAGATTTGAGCTTCAACTGTTTGTCATTGCTTGATTTTATTTTTTGATAAAGACTTAAAAATGAAAATTTTGTTTTTGTTTTGTATGTTGCGTTCTGAGACTCTCTTAAATAATATGTGTAATAAATTTCATTAACTGTTTGTTAGAAATAAATCTACTCATGACATTATCTATAGTAGAAGTTAATTATTTTAGTAATTTTTGGTTAATAATATCCGTACAAAATGTTTGAAAAGATATAAAAGTTAATATATATATAATATATATATATATATATATATATATATATATATATTATATATATATATATATATATATATATATATAGGGTCCATTTGGTCATGTGATATGAATCATGATTTGATACTATGAGATAAAGTTGAAATTTTGTTTGGACATTTTATGTTGCTTGTTTTCTCATAATAAGATCCTATAACTTACAAAACAATTAAAATTGTGTCACTTCTTCATACAATCTTATCAAATTGGCAAAAGTTTATAAAATCGCATAACATATTATCACAAAGCTATTCTAAAATATTTGAACATTTATTGACTAAACTTTATTTCAACTAAAAAGAAAGTAAATGTAAGTTGTAGTATCTAGTATTTAATATAATTATCATACATACCACGAATAATATTCTCACATTGAACTTGAATTTTTCAATTATATGACCCAGAATATGAACTAACATTGTAACTTTCAGTCATTTGTGGGTAAATTTTGTTAGTAAATAAAGTTGATAAAAAATAACGAATTTTGTTAACATAAATGATAGAGTAGAAATTGGTTTAAAGTAATAATAAATTTTATGTCGATAAAAATAATTGTTATATAAGATATAAATGGTTTTAAATGTAATGATATGGATTTTATATTTTGTATACATATGAAATATATGGTTATTAGATATAAAATTTTAACTTCTTGGTCATGTATTTTGTGATTGGTCTGAAATCCTGAGACCGTGATATTTATATTCTTGAACCATCTTTATCGAAGTGATGCCTTGAATAAAGAAGGCTTGGTGAAATATTATTAATGAATTGAAAGTGGTGATAATAAATATCATATTAATATTAGAATTGGATCAGAGTGTCACATTCCGACATGTATAATTGGATTAGAGTATCACGTACCGACACGATATTCTTGGATGGGAGTGTCACATTCTGACACGGTATTCTTGGATCGGAGTGTAACATTCCGACATGATATTCTTGGATCAGAGTCTCACATCCTGACACGATATAATTGGATTGAAGTGTCACATTCGGACATGATAATATTAAAGGAAAAACATATAGAATTAACTCAAAGAACTCATTTCCCCAAATGGTTTGGTTAGAGGCATGCGTCCTCATGGATAATATTGATATTGTTGACTTATTATATGCTTACTTTAGTGTTGTTGACACTTGTTCATGTTGTTTGTTGTTTATCACCTAAAAAACTATAATTGAGTTCATTCTATTATTCGTTGTATATTAGATTCAATTTTTGGTTGACCGATGATACCTACTCAGTACATATTGCCCCCTACTAAGCCCTACTTGTGTTTTTCTATGTTTTCTTTTTACAGAGTGCAATGAGTGTACCAATGACTTCGAATTTCCCTCTACTCTAGCAAGTCTCGGCATCTCAGGTTCAAGGGTGAGATTTTCATTCAAGCTTTGGTTGAATTCTCTTTGTCATTATCTGATGTCATTAGTTTTTGGACACAAATTACTTTAGTTCATTTATTTTGGTGCTTTGATACTCTTAGACTTACTAATTGGAGATTAGATGTCCTTGTTGTGATGAATTTCATCTTTTGGGAAAATGATAGTTAATAAGTTTTGGAGCTTCCACATTACTTTATTATTCGTGTTGAACTATTGGTAGATGTATGATTTGGTTTCCTTGGTTCGCTCACCTAGGAGGGTAAGTGTAGGTTCCACTCATGACTTATTTAGGGTCATGACAAACATGGTATCAGAGCGTCAGGTTCAGTGATCACATCACACAAGGACAAATATAGTAGAGCCTTGCGGAACAGTATGGGGACATCTTTATTTTTCTTTGATAGGCTATAGGAATTTAGTAAAACTTCATTCCTTCCCTCTTTCGTGATATTACTTGAATTCAATTGGTATCTAGGTGATACAAATTGGTATCTTACCTTCTTCACTCTATTTCGCATATGTCTAGAACTAGAGTAGTAGAATTAGAAACACCAATACTAACAAGAGAGGATGCGTCCTTAGAAATCTATATGTTTTTTTCTGATTCACTATAGGCATGTTATGACTAGTAGAAAGGCTCAGTGTCGAGTTTGTGACATTCAAGTTTCGTAAGAGAGATCTGGAAAATGAACATCATTACTTTGGAAATTATAGTTAATAAAGTTTTCATAAGATATATTGGTTGTTTATTGAATATTTAAATTAGGTTACGACAATAAAGGTCAGAATCTTTACTATGATGTCATTGATTGATTGTACAATAAAGAGGGTCATGATATGACTACTAAAACATATGTCACTTGGGATAAAGATAGGACAAATTCGATAATGTTTTGCAGTTATTCAATGGGTAGAAATGTGTGGGCTATTTGGGTACGATCTTCTCGATAAGTATGATGTGTTCTAGTGATGAATTTGATGACCTTTATGGTACGGTACTAGTGTTACGTATAAATGAATACATCGATTGTCAAGTGTGAATACTAACTACTTAAGAAGTAATTATTGGTATGACATATTTAGAGAATGAGATTTGATGTTGCTTTCATATTTGAGAAACCAACTAGTTTATTACTATAGACACTTGGATTGCATTATTTTTAAGAAAGATTTTAGTGGTGGATCGTTGGTACAATACTAATATATGTAGGTTGTGAAATGTATCTTGAGGAATCTGAATGAGGACTGACGATTTTATCTTAAGCTTCAAAAGGTATATTGATACTAGGACGACAAACTTACAGGGAAAGAAAGTCTTATTGAGTATACTTGGGTGACCTAAAATAACAATTTAAGTAAGAAAATGTTTATAAAATTGAGTTAGTCCCTTAAGTTTGTTTCGTATTACCTGAGTTTAAGGTGTCATGTCGAGGAGAACGTTCACTTCTTGATGATGAAAATGTCTAGATAAGCATGATGGTAAAAACAGAGTGATATATGACCTATATGATTTATGTTTGTTGTACCAGTATCGAAAATAGTCATTTAGAATCACTTTTAGTGGCAACAAAGTCTTGAAAGTGTTTCACCGGTTAAGATATCGAATTTAGGATTTGCTTAAGAGTTGCACACTAGACCTAATCCTCTTTGCAAAAGGTAAAATTATTCTCTTCATTTGGTTTCCATTTCTATTAGAAAAAAATATTGCGACTGTAATCCTATTTGTAGTTGGTTTTAACTTAGTGAGGAAAAACATAATTGTATACATAGAGGATGATCTTGGGAGGATAATTGAACTACTCATTTGTTTTTTTCCCTTGAAATACATTAGGACATAAGGGAGGTTTCAGAGATCTTTCAACAAGAGAGAAGAGGGAAGAGAGAAGAAAAAAATTATTTTGCTGCATACCTTTTCTCCGACCAGCAACCTTCATATCATGTTTCTCAATTAGCTGACCGTAGGATCGAGCTAAAATTTTAACTACGTGTTCCTGAAATCTTGGTGGTTGATTTGAAAGGTGGAGATTGGATTAGGATGTTTGTATGATAATTTTTTTGTCTCGAACAGCAACTGCGTTTGGGTGGTGCTTGCATTAAAATTGTAAAGGCATTGTATGTATACTGTGTATTATGAGATTTTTAGTATAATATTTAATAAGACAAATCTTAATTTAAGACAATGGAGATTATTAGAGTTCGCAAGGATGATGGAATGACTACGTTTATCATTTTGCAAAAGTGAATGTGATAGTAGACTCCTTAGGTTGGAAGACAGTGAGTATAGGTAGTCTACCTTTGGTACATTTAGTCGAGGGTCCCTTGTCTATGGATGTCAATTCCAATGTCAATAACTTTGTAAGACTTGATATTTTAAAATCTGGTTGAATTTGGCTTCCGGGGAGATGAAAAAGTTCTTATTGGAGACAGGTGGTTTCATATATTTTAATATGGTCATAGTTCTAGTGTCAGAGGTTTATTAAGTTGGCTAAAAACTATCGAATAAGATTTAAGAAAAGAGAGTATATATGTTCAGCTCGAATGTGATGATAAGTTACCTTGTGATTTTGGGTTTGTTAATAACTACGGTCGAATTTTTGGCGAAGAATATAATAAGATCGATGAAGAGGCGATCAACGATAAGTGAAGATATGTGAAATCATAAAAATCTTCAAGTTATTAGTCATGTTGATAGCTAAGGAGATTGAGTTACATGGTTCCGTTTACAATTCAAGGTTTTCATTGTGAATCTACTTTTGTGGTTGAAAGGTATGAATTTGTGAGGTATAAAAAATAAATAATAATATATTATTTATATAAGATATTAAACATATGGAAGGACTTATGCATAGTTTGGATTGGAAAATTTGTTACGGTTGATTATTGAAGGATCAAAGGAAGGATTTCACTTTAAACTGTTAGTTTAGAGTATAAGGTAAAATATTATAGATTATTGGTCAAGGAATAAGATTGCTAAGCAAAGAGAAATAAGGGTCGTATTATTTGGTTATCAGAAGACGAATAGCATGCGCCTCTTCGCTCGATTCGTGCCACCGCCGAGAAGTTTGACAGAACAACTACGGGTAAAAACTCAATCCAATTCCAACTTTATGTTATAAATATTAATAGTTGGGTGTCGTTAATTTTTATTATTATTGCTTTATAAGGTTTAGATGGTTATAAATTATGGATTAATATATATTAATTCCTATAAATTTTAGTGTTATGTTCTTTAACCATCAATTAAATTAATTATTAAAACTACCCCATTAATTTTATAATTATAGATACGAATAGTCCAAATTATCTATTTAGAGTCTATCAAAAAGAATTGTATGACATAAAAAGTTCTAGTACCCAAAAAAATCAAATGGGTCGTTACATAGATACCAATTTACCCATCGCTCGTCCTCGAACGACCAAAGGATGGTGAGGGTAAAAAAGGATAGTTGTCTCAACAATTCATTCAAAATATTATTACCCAAGGCTCATATCAAAAGTGTCAACCTAGCGAATTGGAAATCTACACCTCCTCCCATACAATGTCTCAAATGAGGTCATCTCAATACTCTACTAAGAATTGTTGTTATATGTAAACTCACTAACAACAAAACTATTCCCAAATGAACTTTTCAAGTGATCGATTTTCAAACTAAACCTTGACACAGTCATCAGGATAAATACTATCCAACATAATCATGATAAAGTCCTTAGTCAATATTGATTACAATCAGGAGGACAATCACAAAATCGATATACCTAATCCACTACTAGGGTTTCCCTTACAAGTGAAAACAAACACTGGCGTAGAAAGTTAATCATACTCCAAACCATGTAGGAATGAAGTAGTTGGTCACATAATAATGTACATAACCAAGGTCGAATAACTTTATATACTCCTTTGATAGGGCCCATATCAAACATTTTCATTCATTTAACTCTATCTCTTTGGTTTTCTAGTTACTCACAATCATCAATTTAGCCCTATTATAATTCCATAAATTCCTGATTTATTGAATCCCACATCCGCTGAAGTTAACACTCTTAACAGTAACAAGACATCAGAATCACATCAATCATCTTCCTGACACCTAAACCCCATGAGTATGAAAGCATTCTTATCAAATATACGTTCAAGTATGACTATCTCTCTCTCTGTTTAAGCATTTCATGACAAATGTGAGATACAAACAAAGCTAATAACACTAACTTCAAATTTGATACTACCTTCACATCGAGATAAAACTATTAAATCACACCCAAAATCAACTTCATACCACTTCCACCTACCATGCTTTAGTTACCATTCAAAACTATCACATATCTCATGCCAACACTTAGTAAATTGTTGGTCACTCAAATTATTTTGTATACTATAAACTCATAACATCTACTCACCATCAAATGTCTATATAACACCTCATTACATTCGATGTAGTCCCATCAGATCAATAGAGTAGTATTTATCCAACTCTAAATTCATAGTAACCATTTAGAATTGTATATCACCTTGTGCGTCATTCTTAAGTCATCTATCTTAATTTGAGCAATCTAAACTCATGTAAAACTCTAAATTTTCTATACCTCACTATTAACACCGAATCAAAATTCAATGATTCTATACTCCTAGTAGGTCTGTATCGAACTAGTGCATATCCCACAATCACATCTAAATTCATAGTCATAAATCAATACAACCTTCCACTATACACCAAGGATTTATACGAGAGGTCTATTTCCTTCAATTTCCTTAAATTCTACCCATGTCACATATTTCAAATACCTTGAATCTTCAATACACCATATTGTTGTAATTCATTGGGAGTATATGAAGAAATTGGGAGAAACATTTAATTTTACCGTTTTGAGGGGACAAGGTTTTAGTTATTAAATTATTTGTTGATTACTTTTTATTTCCTAATAATTACAAAGGGAATTAAACAGTGCAGCTTGCACTTAACAAAGTGAGGAATTATACTATTATAATAACCGAGAACATTAGAATTGAAGTATATGTTAACAAAGTTAATGTGTCATGGTGGTTCTCAATAATCCATAATTAAAAGTATTATATATGATATAAATTTGACTTAGTGAAACAAATTATACCTTGTTTTTTTTAGTATTGCCCCTGGTTTCGGCAACCAATGGCTTTAACTTTTACGATCTTTTAATCTTTGGTATTTATTGTGTTACTATATCATAAATTAAGTTGTGAAAATATTGAGATAGAATGTTAAATATTCGGTGTATTGAATTTTTTAAATTCCACTAAAGTTATGCTACTTGGAGGAGTTAAGACTTATCCTTTGGTTTGAACTTAAGAAATTTATTATACAATTAGATGAGTTTTGGGTCTAGGCTAGACAGAGTATTATGATGCATATAGACTTGTTAACTTACATATTATGTGTATATACCTGGTAGATTGGAAACATTTGGAGGCAAGGAAGCAGCTTGCTTGACTTCAGCTCATCGATGGAGGTAGGTTATGGTTTATGCTATTTGATATTAAACTCTTAATAGTGATTGGTATGCATTAATGATATTGTGAAATGTTCTAGGTACTTGATTGTGTGGTTGTGTTTCTTGGTTGTGTGTTTTGCGATTGGTCTGAGATTCTGAGACCGTGACATTTATATTCTTGAACCCTTTTTATCAAAGTGATGCCTTGAAAAAAGAAGGCTTGATATTATCAATAAATTGAAAGTGGTGATGATAAATTATAAATTAATAGTATAATTGGTGTAACGACTTGTTTAGTCGTTTTGAGCAGCAGATTTTATTTCTGGAAAAACTGGCTGAAACCATGGACCCCACGACGGACCGTCGCAGGGTATCGTTTCAATATACTTAGGAATTCTGAAATTGGGTACTGAAAATCGAGTCTTTGACCGTCATGACGGAGGTGCAGGACGGACCGTCACAGGTGTGACGGACCGTCACAGTGTCCTTGGTGAAAAATAGAACTCTGATCGTTACGACGACCGATGTGTCGCAGGCACGACGGCCCGTCACAGGTTGCGTAATCCCAGTTGGAGTCGGAATTCTGGTTAAGTTTTAAGGGACGTTTTGGACTATTCTTTCCTTAATTATAGATTTCGTGGGTTTATATTAATAACTCAAATTTTTGAGGGATAAAAGAGGTAACCTTGGATTAATTAGTGGGGTATCATTGTCATCTTTTACACTTAATTATATGTTATTAGGGTAAAAGAAAGAGGGTTTGAATAAGAAAACTAGAAAGAACAAGAGAGAGGGAGAGAGAATTGATCGAACAAGAAGAAGAAGAAAACTTGGGAAATTGCTTGTTGATTCCAATTCTTCGGTGGAGGTAGGTTATGGTTTTTACGATATTCGTAGTGAACTCTTAATAGTGAATGATATGTATTGATAGTATTGTAAACCCTGCTATGTGCTTAATTGTATGCTTGCATGTTTGTGATTATGAAATTGTGATAAACTAAGCATGATGAAGCTATTGAATCCTAAATCTTGAAAGAACCCTAATTCACTTGTTAATGATGATGCCTTAGTATAAAAGAAGGCTTGATATATTATATAATGAGATTGATGATGCCTTAGTATAAAAGAAGGCTTGATGAATTAGGGGATTGGGTGCCACGTTCCGGTACCAGGATAGAATGAGGATCGGAGTGTCACGTTCCGACACCAGGATAGAATTATGGATCGGGTGCCACATTTCGGTACCAGGATAGAATGAGGATCAGAGTGTCACGTTCCGACACCAGGATAGAATTATGGATCGGGTGCCACGTTCCGGTACCCGGATAGAATGAGGATCGGAGTGTCACGTTCCGACACCAGGATAGAATTATGGATCGGGTGCCACGTTCCGGTACCAGGATAGAATGAGGATCGGAGTGCCACGTTCCGGCACCAGGATAGAATATGGATCGGAGTGTCACGTACCGACACAAGAGGAAGAAAGATAATGAATCTTGAAAGATAATGAATATACTCAATCTAATGAACCCAATTCCCAAATGAGTATGATATTGAGGCTTGAGTCCTCATGGATGAACTTGTTAGTACTTATGGATGATTTTAGTACTTGTTGTTGCTACATGTTGAGTATTCTAGTTGATTTATGATATTATTTGATGTATATTGTTTTCTATTTTGAGTTGGCCGATGATATCTACTCAGTAATTGTGGTTGTACTAACCCCCTACTTTTATGTTTTCTTCTTTGTTATTTGTGGAATGCAGCGAACGTTCCGTCAACTTCAACTCAACAGTAGATCTAGCCAGTCTTCACTACTTTCGGAATTTCAGGGTGAGCTAATGCGTCTGGCTTGGACTGGATCTTCTTCTTCAAGTCTTGATGCCTTGACTTCCGGCATGGACTAGCTTTCTATTATTTTGTTCCTTAGATATTCTTAGTTTAGTGATTTGAGGATAGATGTTCTTGTGATGATGACTTCCAGATTTTGGGGATAATAATAATAGTTTTGAATTGTTTTATTAATGAGTTTAAGTCTTCCGCATTATTTTCTGTCGATATTATATTGAAATGTTAAGGTTTAGATGGTTTGGTTCGCTCACATAGGAGGGTAAATGTGGGTGCCAGTCGCGTCCCCGATTTGGGTCGTGACAAACTTGGTATCAGAGCATTAGGTTCATTGGTCTCATCACACAAGAACGAGTCTAGTAGAGTCTTAAGGAACGGTAGGGGGACGCCTTTACTTTTCTTTGAGAGGCTATAAGACTTTAGGAAAATTCCAATCTTTCATTCTTTCTTTCGTGCTACTACTTGAGTCCAATTGGTATCTAGGTGATACAAATTGGTATCTGACCATCTTCACTCTATTTCGCAGATGGTTAGAACTAGAGCAACGACCGCACCAGCAGCAACAACGGCAAGACAAGAAACATCTGAGCCAGCCACTGGGGCTGTGGCTCGAGGAAGAACAGTGGCAAGAGGCCGCGGTAGAGGTCGTGGGAGGACGTCCTCTAGAGGAAGAGGACGAGCACCTAGTCCATCGGTGGCTAGGGCGCTGACTCCTCCACCGACTGAGGAGGTAGTAAGAGAGGGTGAGGAAGGGGAAACTGAACAAGGGCAGAATGAGGAAATGCCACCCCAACCTACCCCAGAGATGATCAATCAGGTTCTTGCTTATCTTAGCGGGTTATCCGATCAGGGTAAGGCACCTCCAGTGGTTTCTGCACCAACACCTCCGGTTTCAGAGGTACGACATGCGGCTACTATGGCTCCCCGCATGGATGCATCATTGGGAATAGGCACATTTCCACGTCTGACTACTGGGCTTATTATGACAAATGATCAGCATGAACTTTTCAGTAAGTTCTTAAAATTGAAACCTCCAGTCTTTAAGGGCGCAGAATCAGAGGATGCCTACGATTTTCTGGTTGATTGTCATGAGCTACTACACAAGATGGGTATAGTAGAACGGTTTGGCGTTGAGTTCGTGAGCTATCAGTTTCAAGGAAACGCCAAAATGTGGTGGCGATCACATGTCGAGTGTCAACCGACAGAGGCCACACCTATGACTTGGGCATCCTTCTCTACCCTGTTCATGGAGAAGTATATCCCAAGGACTTTGAGAGATAGAAAAAGGGATGAGTTCTTGAGTCTAGAGCAAGGTAGAATGACGGTTAACGCATACGAGGCTAAATTTCGCGCACTATCCAGATATGCCACCCAACTTTGTTTCAGTCCACAAGAACGGATTCGCCGTTTCATGAAGGGGTTGAGGTCAGAGTTGCGGATTTCAGCCTTACAGGTAGCGGCTACGGCGAAATCCTTCCAAGAGGTGGTAGACTTTGTGATAGAGGTGGAAGGAGTGAAGCCAGATGACTTCACCACAACATCGACATCAAAAAGGTTTCGAAGGGGAGGTGAGTTTAATGGTTCTTACTCTAGAGGACAGAGCTCCGGAGGTTACTCAAGTCGACCAATTCAGTCTTCACTACAGACTGTAGTTGGGGGTCCACCTCAGAACGGTCAACACTTCTCTGAGAGACCTATGCATGAACCCAGAGAGTGCTATGGATGTGGGGAGATTGGACATATTAAGAGATATTGTCCAAAACAGAGTTATCGGCCCCCAATAGCTAGAGGTAGAGGTGGTTATGGAAGAGGCCGTCATTCTGGAGGACGCGGTGGCCAAGGTAATGGTGGTCACCAAAACGGCCGAGGTGATGGGAAAAACGGAGACACTACATCACAACATGGTAGGGGCAACGGACAAACTAATGAAAGGGCCCATTGTTATGCTTTCCCTGGGAGATCTGAAGCAGAGACATCAGATGCTGTCATCACAGGTAATCTTCTGGTTTGTGATTGCATGGCTTCTGTATTGTTTGATCCCGGATCCACATTCTCTTACGTATCTTCATCATTTGCTAATGGTTTAAATTTGCATTGTGAATTACTTGACATGCCTATTCGTGTTTCTACTCCGGTGGGTGAGTCTGTGGTAGTTGAAAAGGTATATAGGTCTTGTTTGGTGAACTTTGTGGGGAGCAACACTTCTGTAGACTTGGTTATCTTAGAAATGGTTGATTTTGATGTAATTCTGGGTATGACTTGGCTTTCTCCGCAATTTGCGATCTTGGATTGTAATGCTAAAACGGTGACGTTAGCCAAGCCTGGGACAGACCCGTTAGTGTGGGAGGGCGACTACACCTCCAATCCGGTGCGTATCATGTCCTTTCTTCGTGCTAAGAAAATGGTTAGTAAAGGGTGTTTAGCTTTCTTGGCACATCTCAAGGATGACACTACCCAAGTACCTTCGATTGAGTCGGTTTCGGTAGTCTGTGAGTTTTTGGATGTGTTCCCTGCAGATCTTCCTGGTATGCAACCAGATAGGGATATTGACTTTTGTATCGATCTTGAACTGGGCACTCGCCCCATTTCTATACCCCCTTATAGAATGGCTCCCGCGGAGTTAAGAGAGTTAAAGGCACTACTTCAAGAGTTGTTGAGCAAAGGCTTCATTAGACCAAGTGCATCTCCTTGGGGTGCTCCAGTTTTGTTTGTGAAGAAGAAGGATGGGAGTTTTCGAATGTGCATAGATTACCGGCAGTTGAATAAGGTAACTATTAAGAACAAATATCCTCTTCCTCGCATTGATGACTTATTCAATCAACTACAAGGTGCTTGTGTCTTCTCGAAGATCGACTTGAGATCCGGTTATCATCAATTGAAAATACGGGCAGCGGATGTGCCAAAGACCGCTTTTCGAACTAGGTATGGGCATTATGAATTTGTGGTGATGTCCTTTGGTCTTACAAATGCCCCCGCTGCTTTCATGAGCTTGATGAATGGGATATTTAAGCCGTATTTGGATCTCTTTGTGATCATATTTATAGATGATATACTGGTATATTCTAAAAGTAAGGAGGAACATGAGGAGCATTTGAGAATTGTATTGGAAATGTTGAGGGAGAGAAAGCTTTATGCCAAGTTCTCTAAGTGTAAGTTTTGCTAGATGCAGTGTCCTTCTTGGGGCATTTGGTTTCTAAGGAAGGAGTGATGGTAGATCCTTCTAAGATTGAGACAGTGAAGAATTGGGTAAGACCCACTAATGTGTCAGAAATAAGAAGCTTTGTTGGGTTAGCTAGCTACTACCGCCGATTTGTCAAGGGATTCTCCTCTATTGCTTCCCAATTGACGAACTTGACTAAGCAGAATGTTCCATTTGTATGGTCGGATGAGTGTGAGGAAAGCTTTCAGAAACTCAAGACCTTGTTGACTACTGCGCCTATCCTCACCTTGCCGGTAGAGGGTAAGAACTTCATTGTTTATTGTGATGCATCCTATTTGGGTTTGGGTGCAGTGCTAATGCAAGAGAAGAATGTGATTGCTTATGCTTCGAGGCAATTAAAGGTGCATGAACGTAACTACCCAACCCACGATTTGGAGTTGGCCGCGGTAGTATTTGCACTAAAGCAATGGAGGCACTATTTATATGGGGTTAAGTGTGAGATCTATACGGATCATTGTAGTCTACAGTATGTCTTTATTCAGAAAGATTTGAACTTAAGACAAAGGATATGGATGGAACTACTGAAAGACTACGACATCACCATTTTGTATCATCCGGGGAAGGCGAATGTTGTGGCAGACGCCTTGAGTAGAAAGGCGGGAAGCATGGGAAGTCAAGCTCATTTGCAAGATTCTAGACGCCCATTGGCTAGAGAAGTGCAGATTTTGGCTAATGACCTTATGAGGTTAAAAGTAAATGAGAAGGGAGGATTGTTAGCTTGTGTGGAGGCAAGATCCTCCTTCCTTGACAAGATTAAGGGGAAGCAGTTTGATGATGAGAAGTTGATCCGGATTCGAGATAAAGTGTCACAAGGAGAGGATAAAAAAGCGACAATCGATGAGGAAGGTGTTTTGAGAATCAAGGGGAGGGTATGTGTACCCCAAGTTGATGATTTGATCAACACCATTCTGACAGAGGCTCATAGTTCAAGGTATTCTATACATCCGGGTGCAACCAAGATGTATCGCGACCTAAAGCAACACTTTTGGTGGAGTAGAATGAAGCGCGATATTGTTGACTTTATTACCAAATGTCCAAACTGTCAACAAGTAAAGTATGAACACCAAAGGCCCGGAGGAACGCTTCAGAGAATGCCCATTCCTGAATGGAAGTGGGAGAGAATCGCAATGGACTTTGTGGTTGGCCTTCCAAAGACAATGGGTAAGTATGACTCCATTTGGGTGATTGTTGATAGGTTAACTAAGTCCGCTCATTTCATCCCGGTCAAGGTGACGTACAATGCAGAGAAGTTAGCAAAAATCTACATCTCAGAAATCGTTCGACTGCATGGAGTTCCGCTCTCCATTATATCAGATAGAGGTACGCAGTTTACTTCTAAGTTTTGGAAAACATTGCATGCTGAATTGGGTACTAGGTTAGACCTTAGTACTGCGTTCCACCCTCAGACTGATGGTCAGTCTAAGCGAACGATTCAAGTGTTGGAGTATATGCTTCGTGCATGTGTGATAGAGTTTGGTGGCCATTGGGATAGCTTCTTACCTTTGGCATAGTTTTCATACAATAATAGCTATCACTCCAGTATTGATATGGCCCCATTTGAAGCATTGTATGGTAGGAGATGTAGGTCTCCCATTGGGTGGTTTGATGCATTTGAGGTTAGACCTTGGGGTACTGATCTTTTGAGGGATTCATTAGAGAAAGTGAAGTCTATTCAAGAAAAGCTTCTAGCGGCGCAAAGTAGGCAAAAGGAGTATGCAGACCGAAAGGTTAGAGACTTGGAGTTCATGGAGGGTGAACAAGTCTTGTTAAAGGTTTCACCCATGAAAGGGGTGATGCGGTTTGGCAAAAGAGGTAAGTTAAGTCCAAGGTATATTGGACCATTTGAGGTACTAAAGTGAATAGGGGAGGTGGCTTATGAATTAGCCTTGCCCCCAGGGCTGTCCGGAGTGCATCCGGTATTTCATGTGTCCATGTTGAAAAGATACCATGGAGATGGAAACTACATTATCCGTTGGGATTCAGTTTTGCTTGATGAGAATTTGACTTATGAGGAGGAACCAGTTGCTATATTAGATAGAGAAGTTCGGAAGTTGAGGTCGAGAGAGATTGCATCCATCAAAGTTCAATGGAAGAATCGACCGGTTGAAGAGGCTACTTGGGAGAAGGAGGCAGATATGCAAGAAAAATACCCACATCTGTTTACAGATTCAGGTACTCCTTTTCGCCATTGTTTTTCTTCTTTTGATCGTTCGGGGACGAATGATGGGTAAATTGGTATCTATTGTAACGACTTGTTTAGTCGCTTTGAGCAGCAGATTTTATTTCTGGAAAAACTGGCTGAAACCACGGACCCCACAACGGACCGTCACAGGCACGACGGGCCGTCGCAGGGTATCGTTTCAATATACTTAGGAATTCTGAAATTGGGTACTGAAAATCGAGTCTCTGACCGTCATGACGGTGGTGCAGGACGGACCGTCACAGGTGTGACAGACCGTCACAGTGTCCTTGGTGAAAAATAGAACTCTGATCGTTACGAAGACCGGTGTGACGGACCGTCGCAGGCACGACGGCATGTCACAGGTTGCGTAATCCCAGTTGGAGTCGGAATTCTGGTTAAGTTTTAAGGGACGTTTTGGACTATTCTTTCCTTAATTATAGATTTCGTGGGTTTATATTAATAACTCAAATTCTTGAGGGATAAAAGAGGTAACTTTGGATTAATTAGTGGGGTATCATTGTCATCTTTTACACTTAATTATATGTTATTAGGGTAAAAGAAAGAGGGTTTGAATAAGAAAACTAGAAAGAACAAGAGAGAGGGAGAGAGAATTGATCGAACAAGAAGAAGAAGAAAACTTGGGAAATTGTTTGTTGATTCCAATTCTTCGGTGGAGGTAGGTTATGGTTTTTACGATATTCGTAGTGAACTCCTAATAGTAAATGATATGTATTGATAGTATTGTAAACCCTGCTATGTGCTTAATTGTATGCTTGCATGTTTGTGATTATGAAATTGTGATAAACTAAGCATGATGAAGCTATTGAATCCTAAATCTTGAAAGAAACCCTAATTCACTTGTTAATGATGATGCCTTAGTATAAAAGAAGGCTTGATATATTATATAATGAGATTGATGATGCCTTAGTATAAAAGAAGGCTTGATGAATTAGGGGATCGGGTTCCACGTTCCGGTACCAGGATAGAATGAGGATCGGAGTGTCACGTTCCGACACCAGGATAGAATTATGGATCGGGTGCCACGTTCCGGTACCAGGATAGAATGAGGATCGGAGTGTCACGTTCCGACACCAGGATAGAATTATGGATCGGGTGCCACGTTCCGGTACCAGGATAGAATGAGGATCGGAGTGTCACGTTCCGTCACCAGGATAGAATTATGGATCGGGTGCCACGTTCCGGTACCAGGATAGAATGAGGATCGGAGTGCCACGTTCCGGCACCAGGATAGAATATGGATCGGAGTGTCACGTACCGACACAAGAGGAAGAAAGATAATGAATCTTCAAAGATAATGAATATACTCAATCTAATGAACCCATTTCCCAAATGAGTATGATATTGAGGCTTGAGTCCTCATGGATGAACTTGTTAGTACTTATGGATGATTTTAGTACTTGTTGTTGCTACATGTTGAGTATTATAGTTGATTTATGATATTATTTGATGTATATTATTTTCTATTTTGAGTTGGCCGATGATATCTACTCAGTACTTGTGGTTGTACTGACCCCCTACTTTTATGTTTTCTTCTTTGTTATTTGTGGAATGCAGCGAACGTTCGGTCAACTTCAACTCAACAATAGATCTAGCCAGTCTTCACTACTTTCGGAATTTCAGGGTGAGCTAATGCGTCTGGCTTGGACTGGATCTTCTTCTTCAAGTCTTGATGCCTTGACTTTCGGCATGGACTAGCTTTCTATTATTTTGTTCCTTAGATATTCTTAGTTTAGTGATTTGAGGATAGATGTTCTTGTGATGATGACTTCCAGATTTTGGGGATAATAATAATAGTTTTGAATTGTTTTATTAATGAGTTTAAGTCTTCCACATTATTTTCTGTCGATATTATATTGAAATGTTAAGGTTTAGATGGTTTGGTTCGCTCACAAAGGAGGGTAAATGTGGGTGCCAGTCGCGTCCCCGATTTGGGTCGTGACAATTGGATCGGAGTGTCACGTTCCGACACTGTATAATTGGATCAGAGTGACACATTCCAACACGGTATACTGGGATCAGACTGTCACGTTTTGATACAGTATTCTTTGATCGGAGTGTCATATTTCGATACGGTATTCTTGGATCAGAGTGTCAGGTTCTGACATGGTATTATTGGATCGGAGTGTCACGTCCTGACACAATTTAATTATATCAAAATGTCACGTTCTTAAATGATAATATTAAAGGAAAAACATATTGAATTAACGAAATATACTCAATCTCAAAGAACTCGATTCCCCAAATGGTTTGGTTAGAGGCACGAGTCCTCATGGACGATCTTGATATTTTTGACCTATTATATACTTACATTAGTGTTGTCGACACTTGTTCATGGTGTTTGTTGTTTATCACCTGTTAAGTTCAATAGTTGAGTTCATACTGTCATTCATTGTATATTAGTTTGTATTTTTGGTTGACATATGATACCTACTCAGTACATGTTGCCCCATAATTAGCCCTACTTGCGTTTTTCTTTGTTTTCATTTTATGGAGTGTAACGAGTGTACAAATGACTTCGAATTTCCCTCAGCTCTAGCAAGTCTCGGCATCTCGGGTTCAGGAGTGAGCTATTCATCAAGCTTGGGTTGGATTCTTTTTGTCATAATCTGATGTCCTTAGTTTTTGGACACATATTACTTTAGTTCATTTATTTTGGTGTCTTTGATACTCTTGGACTTGGCAATTGAAGATTAGATGTCCGTTTTGTGATGACTTTCAGGTTTTGGAAAAATGATAGTCAATATGTTTTGGAGCTTCCATATTATTTTATTATTCGTAGTTGAACTATTTGTAGATGTTTGGATTTGGTTTCCTTGGTTCTCCCACATAGGAGAGTAAGTGTGGGTGCCACTCGCGACTTACTTTGAGTCGTGAAAAGTTTTTTTATAGATGCCTTTTTACTTGCTCTTATACCATATTGAACTGACTGAATATCATATTTAAAAGACCAAATTATTAATGAAATCCTATTTTTATTTATTTATTTAAATCGTTCTATTTGGTACTGTTGAAAGTAAATCTAGTTCTTTACTAAAGTTGAAAATAAAGTAATTAAATACACATTTGACTTCTCCTTTGTCATTATTTGTGAAACTAATATCATAAAAAACCTTCACCTATTAGGATATAGGACAAAAAGACTTAAATGTAATAGATCATCGAACATCTTTTTAAAATATAGAGGAAAATTGAAATATACTTCTATTTTCAGGGATGAATTTTTTTAAAAAGTAAATATATATGACTTATCAATTGGATATGTGGATTTCCGTATATAGAAAAACTTTAACAAAATAAAGATTTAGTGGAAATAGATTTTTATTTTGCGGTAAGATTTACCACTACAAAAATATTAGTAATTATTGAGTTAATGTTATTGCATTCAGAGAAGCTAAAGACTTTAATAATATTTAAATAGATTGTTGGTTTTAAATACTCATATTTATTTTTATCATTAAAATATAAAAGGATGATAATTATATTATTATCGTTAAATAATTGTCGTACAATCATTTGTTCGTTATATCATATGTATGTGTCCTCCCCCCTCCCCCCTCAACACACATATATGAAATTTCTAATGTTTATTTGTGCCACTTAAAATTTCTTAAACACAATTATTAAACCCCCCCCCCTTCCAAATTCAATGTTAACTTATTTTTAGGTTTATTTCATTAATCAAAATAATTGAATTGTTCAAGGGTCAACATGCATATTTGAAACTTTTTTCATATTTGCCTTTTTATTTGTTGGAGAAACTTATATTAATTATGATTAAGAAAAGGACAAAAATAACAAACTATAAACTATGAGTTTAATTGTGTCCTTAAATATTTTTCTTAATATATGTGAATTATCTCACAAATTTAATTAATATGAAATTGAGAGAGTATTTTATTGATTTTCTACCTAGAGAAATTATGGTTAATGTAGCAGCTATGCATTTATATGTATCAAATTATCATTTATTATCACTAAGCTTATAATTTTTTGTTTAATTTATTCATAATTTCATAATGGTATGGATTTTACACGGCATATAAATCTCGGAGGATCATAAAAAACAGTTGGGAGTTGGATGTTTGTAAAATGAAGAAAAGGGTAGATGAAAAATTCAGTTTGTATGTGGCCCAGATGATCAAATCAATGGAACTCTTTAAAATAACTTAAAGCACGTGCAATGTGTAGACCCCAAGTTCACAGGTGATCTGGACTATTTTATCTAATCAAAGAATCATATACATTTTAAATCATGATGTACATTGGAGTTGAAGCAAGAGATTTAGTAAATTTCTCAAATATCCTCTGTCAAAAACCATGCATATTGACGAAGAGGAGCTTGGTATTCCCTCTTCTTGTATAGTATAAAAATTAATATACAAAAAAAACTAGGGAAAAACATAGTATGAATTATTATAATCAAACTCTCTCATAATAACACTATAATATAAAAATTTAAATAAACTTTGAAAGTTTAGGTTTTTTGCAGCTGAATAAATGGTTTTAGTATAACTTTGAATTGTTACACGAAACCTTTTGTCTATTTTGTATCATATTTTCTTGTAGTATGTATCATTAGTTAGCTTATTAGCTGTTGCTTAATTACTATTTTTTATTAATCTAATCAAACTCTTAATGATTTTACCCATTTATAAATTTTGGAAATAAAAAATAACCAAATCTTTATTGAAGAAGTACATATATTCATTGGATTTGAATTAAAATAAACTTTAAATTAGAACTAGGTTTGGCACGCCTCGAGCGTACATCCTGAACGTGGCCATCACTCAATGACCATTGTTGGCCTTAAGCGGATGGTTGGTCTGGCTTACTTAACTCAGCGAAAGACAATGATCAATAACCATAAAGATAAACACTCAATTGAAATGATAAACCATACTAACTATGAATTTTGTAAAGGTTTAAAACATTCAATTGGCCAAAAGTGGCAACCCAAGTCTTAATAAATAGAAGAAAATGAAAGACTTAAGGACTCAAATCCCGTTGTCTATCTATGAAGCCTCTAAAACTTACAGGATGTTGGGACAGACCCCACAACATCCTAATAAAGAAAGTACTGGAAAAAAATGGAGTCCTCTGAAATGTAAGGATGCTCACCAAATGCTTCTAGAGTGCTCAATTGGATCAACGGTGCGTCGGATGTCGATCCTCGTTATCAGCGTTTGGGTCATGATACAATATATACGAGTATGCGAGTTGGAATGCTAAAATAAATTAGCTTTAAATGAGTAGAAAGGAAAAGTTACCTTGGCTCTGCTCAACTCATAAATGATATAACTCAATATAACTGACTCATTTCCATATAAAGCAATTTAAAAGCAAGTGCAATATAAATAAAAGTTGTTTGAAATCATGTTGTAAACTCTGAATATATAGAAAGATACAATTACCTCTAAGCTTAAAAAAACAAACAAATTGATTTATATATAAAATACATTTAATTTCTTTGGGATTTTCTCTAACCGACAACCATCACTTAAGAGCTATAATTATGATATAATAATCTACCTCACGTTGCCAGTGCATCTATAAGACCTGAACTTCCTAATGGATACACTAGTCTATTGTAAAAAGGTTTCATCTAAAAAGTATGACTCTTTTCTACCCATGGTGGCTACATGGTTTATGGGGCTATGAGTTATTTGAACTCTCCCCCATATCGATGCTCAATGCTACTCTAAAAATATGTTGGCTCTTATGTTTTAAAAATACACTACTTATGTGATTTGAGATTAGTGCTGAAAAACATAGCTAAAAGGCTACCTTGGAAATCTCAGTTTCCCTACTTGCTTAATTTAGAAAGTTATTACTCTTTAACTGAAATCTAGCCCGAATGGTCTTTGGAAATATCAGTTTCCATTCTTTTTTTAAATGTTAAAAACATTTTAATACTGCTTTAGGAATATTTAGTCCTCATATATTGCTTTGAAGAAAAGACTTCTCTTACTCTGAACAGAACTCAAACTTAAGTCTTTAAACAATATTTAATACATTTTTGAATGACTTATGAAACATGAAATAAACTTCTTCTTCTTATCTTTACTCTTTACTCAACCTGGTCCTTAAGTCTAAAAAACAAAGTTTAGAAAACATTTGTAAAAGACTTCTTGAAAGGACTATAAAAACTTTCTAGACTTGGCTCTAACCTTCTTTTAAATCTGAAGTTATGGATTCAAGGTTGTAATTTATGTTTCTGGATAATTCATTTGTTATTAGAAGTCATTTAGAGTAGTTAGAATCATTATGAACTGTTAAAACACTTTAGAAAGGTTTAATTGGACTAAATAACAAATATTGGGTGAAAAACGCCGATTTGGACGCATTCTGGGCGCTCCCCGCTAGACCAATTCGTCTGAGTCTCCTGCTGGGTGCATTGCAGGCATGCCATCCCAGACCCTCTGGTGCAGATGAGGCGCGCCGCTCTTGAACGTGCAGAGGTGACGCCTGATGGATTTTCATCTCGTTTTCCTGACCTTAGATCATTCTTCTCCAATTTAATTTATTTCCTCAAATTCACCTTAGATTTGTGTACCCAATACATATATACAAGGATCTAACCCAAAGAACAACACTATCTACCTGAAGAATTCATAAACATCAATTCATGTTCAAGAATGAAAGCAATTCAAGCACAACATACAAAATCCAATCTTTTATGAATGAAATCACGCTGAATCAAATATTCTTTGCACGTAGGTAAACGAACCCAACATTATGGAAGACTCACATTCCGTTTAAGCGATCACCCTTGACGAAATCCACATGTTAACTTCAACGATCTTGGTGAATCTTGCCTTTTCTCTTCTTATCTTTTCTTCTCCTTTCTCCTTAACCCTAGCAGAAAATCTCCAACTTCCAAACTGACTAAATTGTGTCTTTACCCTTATTAAACTCCTTAAATGGATTAAATTAATAAGGAAGTGAAAAGAATAAAATACCCTTTAAAATCTTTGAACTGGACATTTCGTTAATCCAATAGCCCAACTTCCAAAGGGCATAACTCACTCTTCTAAAAATGACCAAAACTCACTTTTAACTTACTTAAATTTTCCTGATTAACCTATACTTTCCAAAAACGAGTATTTCCAGATTTTAAACTCCTTTCTAGTTCTTTCTAGCTACAAGATCCTACAATATCTTTACCTTGGAACATTAATCCTCGAATGAATGTATTCATACGAGACTAAGGGTGGTAACATTAAGCTCAAACACCCAACATTCAAATACAAGAATAACATGTTTACTCAAAACATAAAGAGTATTAAGAAGAAAAATTAGTATCTTTGTTTGCATTTTATCCAGATTCGAATGGATGTGGATAACTCTTCTTAATCTCCTCCTCATCTTCCCAAGTAGCTTCTTTTACACTTTGGTTCCTCCAAAGGACCTTGATTGATACTACTTCTTTTGTTCTCAACTTTCAAACTTGGCAATCAAAGATCTTAATCGAAATCTCTTTATAAGTTAGACTATCCTTGATCCCAATATTTTTAGTTGGAATGATAAATGAAGGATCCCACACGCAATTCTTCAACATAAAGATGTGAAACACCGAATGAACTGCTGCTAATTCTTGGGGTATATCTAACTCAAAAGCTACATTTATAATCCTCTTGGCTATGCGATAAGGTCCAATATACCGGGGACTGAGCTTTACCTTCTTACCAAACCTTATAACACCTTTTAATGGGTGAAACATTTAGATATACCCAATCATATTCTTCAAACTCTAATGGATTCCCCTAACATCAGTGTAGGATTTTTGATTACTTTGTGTCGTTTTATATCTCTTTGTAATCAACTTTACCTTACTCCATAGCTTGGTGAACTAAATTTTTTCCTATCAAACCTGCTTTACCAATTTCAAATTATCCAATAGGAGATCTATATCTTCTCTTATAAAGAGCTTCATAAGGAGTCATTTGGATGCTAGAGTGGTAACTATTTTTGTAAGCAACTCAATGAGAGGTAGGTGATCATCCAAAATCCTTTGAAATCGAATCATGCATGCCCTCAACATATCTTCTAACGTCTGAATGGTATTCTCTTCTTGCCGGTTAGTCAGAGAATGAAAGGTAGTACTTAAGTTCACCTTTGATCCCAAACCTTTATGAAAGTACTTCCAGAATTATGTTGTAAATTATGCCCCTCTATTTCAAATAATAGAGATTGAAGATCCATGAAGCCTTACCATCTCTTGAATGTACAGCTTAGCACAGTCCTCTACCGAATGAGAAGTCTGTATCGGTAAAAAGTGAGATGATTTGTCATTCTATCGAGTATCACTAAAATAGAATAATGTTACTTGGGAGATCTGGGTAAGCCTATGATGAAATCCATATTAATCATATCCCACTTCCACTCTGGAAGTTATATTTGAGATTCAAACCTCCGCATTATTGGTGCTCTACTTTAACTTGTTGTCAATTTGGGCACTTGGAAATAAATTTTTTGGAATGCCCTTCTTCATACTATTCCACCAATATACTTCTCACAAATCACAGTACATCTTTGTGGAACCCAGATTAATTGAGTATCTAGAGATATTGTCATGCCCTGAGCTACCCCTGAAGCGCGGACAAGGAACCTAGGACCACAAGTGATCCCAAGCTAACCCAACTGGCATGTCCATAAGCATACTAAAGAATATAAACTATTGCGGAAGCTAAATCATAAATTTAAACTCAAAATATGGGGAATACCCAAATTCTAAAACATAGATAATATTTGTAAACAATGATTTTAATACAAAGGAAATATTAACTGAATAGTAAGCTAAAACTAACTATGTTTTAAAATAGCCTCTAAATAGGACTAGAAATGCTGGGACCAGCCCCAACTAAATCAAGCAAAACCTGACACTAAAAGACTAAATATGAAAAAGAATTCATGACTGTTGTCCTTGGAGAATGAGGATTCACCATTGAATCTACTGAACTGAAGATCGGAAGTCAATCTATGCATGATCTTGATGCTAAAAACCTGAACCTAAATCACGAGAAGAAGTAGCGCACGTATGCATCAGTATTTGAAAGGTACTGACCATAAAGGATAGAATAAAGCTAAAATAAAACATAACTGAACAAGTACACAAGCAACTATAATAGTCTGAACATAATATAGATAATCTGAGCTAACTGAATGCAATGAGCAATTTATAACATGATGAAACTGAATACAGAGTATACTGATAAATGGTCAATACAAGAGAGTCTGTCTGAACTGTTGGAGCTAATAATAAACGATAATAAAACCACATAAGCTAAATGATGAGTTCGATGTATATGCCTCATCAAGAGGACGCAATAAACCCAGCAATAGGTATAAAGGCATGCTAGCGTGATCACTAAAATGATTGCCCAAAGAGGGGTCTTACAACCTACTTGGCTAATAGTTCTAGGACTTATTGGGTACGCTGAACCCTAGTCCAACTCGGTATTATGCTACTCCCATTGATTTATATAGTTAACTAATTATGTATGAATTTCTGTATAACTGGATAGCTCAAAACTAAACATGCAAACTGAGAACGCAACATTTAATCTGATAATGATGCATTAAAAATTGAGGCATGTATAACTGAATAGCTGAAATATCTAACCTAGTATGTGTAATTCCAAAACTAAACAAATACAAAGCTGGGCATAACTTTTTACTCAGAGGTTTGATATTAGAAAGGTCGGTGGCTATGGAAATGTAATTAAATTATCTATCTCTTGGTAGGTCTGGGTTACCTAATTCATTTTTGTGCTAAGAGTTATGACCATCTGAAGTTGACCTAATTGCATTTTCCCTCTAACTGTCTGCTATTTCTCACATACGATCAGATTTCATCTACGAACAGTTCTAGTCAATCGTGATTCTTATAAGTGAGTGGGTGAATGGGGTATTGATCGATGGACTCATACTATGGAGCGTAGTGACGTAAGTTTTGTAGGTCAGTACGTCGTTCTACTCTTATTCAAATTTTTCCTGGGCTGAGATTTTGTTGGTTTATGACACCATCAACGGATGTGCAGAATGGAGCATGGGTCAGGCTACGGTTCGTCGATGGCCACCATCTGTTTCATTTGTAAATTTTCTAAAAAACTAGTTTTTGATTCGATTTTGGATACGCGGTCCCCCTTCAGAACATTCTTCCTCGAGTGAAGACTAAACAGTCTAGAATAGAGGGAGAGAGATTCAACCCTACTACTAAACACTAAGAGCTGACTCTCTGACTGAATTGAGTTTTAAGAAGATGCAACTACGCTTAAAATGCAAGTACAAACTAAGGGAACATGATTCTAAGACTGAATTCACGCATGAATGACTGGAAAACTGAAGCGGAACTATTACCTCAAGTTGGAGTGGAATCGTAAGGAATGTGGTAAGGATTTGCTTTCATGGCTTCTTCTGCCTCCCAAGTAGCTCCCTCTACGAATTGACTCCTCCACAAAACCTTGACTGAAGAGACTTCTTTATTTCTCAACCTTCTAGCCTGAAAAACAAGAATCTCAACTAGTAAATCCTCATAAGAAATACTTTCTTTGATTGGCACACTCTCTAATGGCATTAAAGAGGTTGGACCACCCACACTTCTTCAATAGTAATATGTGGAAGTCCGAATGCACTACTGCTAATTATGCTGGGAACTCTAACTCATATGCCATCTTGACAACCCTTTTTAAGAAATTGTAAGGGCCTATATATCTAGAACTGAGCTTCCCTTTCTTGCCAAATCTCATCTCCCTTTTCATTGATGACACTTTCAGGAAAACCCAATCATCAACTTGGAACTCTAATTCCCTTCTTCTCACACATACATAAGTTTTATGACGACTTTAGGCTGTCTTAAGTCTATCTCTAATGAGTTGAACTTTCTCCATAGCATAAAGGACTGAATATTGACCTATTAAAGTTGTTTCAACTTCAAACCAACCAACAGGAGATCTACACCTACGCCCATACAAAGTGTCATAAGGGGCCATCTAAATGCTGGAACAATAGTTATTGTTGTAGGCGAAGTCAATAATAGAAAGGCGATCATCCCAACTACCCTTGAAATCGATCACAAAAGATCTCAACATATCCTCTAAGGTCTGAATGGTACCCTCTGCCTGCCCATCTGTCTGTGGATGAAATGTTGTAATAAGGTTAACTTTAGTACCAAGACCCTTCTGAAATGACTTCAAGAAATTAGAGGTAAACTGAGCACATCTATCTGAGATAATAGACAAAGGAACCCCATCAAACCTCACAATTTCATTAATGTACATCTTGGCATAGTCCTCTGTCAAATATGTAGTCTTGACCGCTAAAGAGCGAGAAGACTTAGTCATTTTATCCACTATCACACAAATTGAGTCATGTTGTCTACGAGTACGAGGTAACCCTGTGATGAAATCCATATTGATCAGTTCCCACTTTCAATAAGGAATATCAATCTCTTGAGTCATACCTCCTTGTTTCTGATGCTCTACCTTGACTTGCTTGCAATTGGGGAACTTACTCACAAAATCTGCTATGTCCCTCTTCATGCCATTCATTTAATAGACTTTTCGCAGATCGCGGTACATCTTAGTGGCACCTGGATGAAAAGAAAACCTGGAGTTATGGGCTTCTGCAAGAATATGCTTTCTCAACTCACCCACATAAGGAACACACAGTCTACCCTGGTAGCGAAGTACACCATCTACCCCTTGGGAGAAAACCTCCACTCTTTGACTGTGGATTGAATTCTTAAGTTCAAGAAAAATTGGATCACTGTCTTGCTTTTTCTTAACCTATACTATCAATGAAGATTCTACCCCATTCTTAACTGTTACACCATTGTCTGCTATTCTCATAAGGCGAACTCCCAAGCGAGCAAGCCTATGAACATCCTTCACTAGCTCCTTCCTTTCTTTCTCAGCATTGACTACACTTCCCATAGATAATATACTAAGATCATCTGCTAATGCATTCGCCTTACCTGGATGATAATACACACACACTCATATCATAATCCTTAAGGAACTCTAGCAATCTCCTCTAGCGAAGAATCAACTTTTTCTAGATGAACAGATACTGAAGGTTCTTATGATCAGTGAAGACATCTACATGAACAGATTATAAGTAGTGTCTCGATATCTTGATTGCAAACACCACTACTGCAAGCTCGATGTCAAAGGTTGGGTAGTTCTTCTCATGAACCTTAAGTTGTCTAGAAGCATATGATATAAACTTATCTCGCTGCATTAACACACAACCTGGCCAACTTTGGATGCATCAGAATAGATCATATGACCATCTGAACCCTCTGGTATAGTCAAGACAGTAGTTGTAGTCAATCTAGCTTTCAATTCTGCAAAGCTTTTCTCACAATCATCTGACCATTGAACTTGATCATCTTCTGAGTCAACCTAGTGAATGGGGAGGCTATAGAGGAGAATCCTTCCACGAACCTTCTATAATAATGTGTTAGACCTAAGAAACCTGCAGTAGAGGTAGGTCTGGGCCATTGTTTCACTGCTTCTATCTTCTATGAATCCACTAGGATCCCTTTGCTAGATACAACTTGACCAAGGAAAGAAATGGATTGCAACCAGAATTCACATTTGCTAAACTTAGCGAATAACTGGCGGTCTTTGAGAGTTTGTAAAACAATTCCCAAATGACTCGCATGTTCTTGCTCATTCTTAGAGTAAATAAGGATATCATCAACGAAGACGATAATGAACAAGTCCAAGTATTGTTTGAACACTCTGTTCATCAAATCCATGAAAGATATATGAGCATTGGTTAGTCCAAATGCCATAACTACAAATACATAATGACCATACCGAGTTCTGAAGGCTATTTTCGGAATTTCACTATCGCTGACTCTAAGCTAATGATAACCCGATGTGAGGTCTATCTTTCAGAAGTTACTAGCATCATGAAGTTGGTCAAACAAATCATCAATCCTGGGGATGGGATAATTATTCTTGATTTTAACCTTGTTCAAGTGTCTATAGTCAATGCACATTCTAAGAGAACCATCTTTCTTCCTTACGAACAACATTGGTCCACCCCATGGTGAAATACTAGGTTTGATAAACCCCTTATATGTAAGGTCTTTCAATTGCTTTTTCAATTCCTTAAGATCTGCTGGGGCCATTTTGTAAGGAGGAATAGAAATAGGTTGGGTATTTTGAAGGAGATCAATTCCAAAATCGATTTCCCTTTCAGGTGAGACTCCGGGAAAATCTTCTGGAAATACTTTTGGAAACTCACAGTCTACTCGAACTGACTCAAGAGTTGGGGTTTTAGAGCTAGAATCCTTAACCCCAACTAAATGATAGAGATAACCCTTTGAGATCATATTTCTAGCCTTAAGGTAGGAGATGAATCGACCTATAGGCGCTAAGCTACTACCCTTCTATTCTAAGATTGGTTAATCTAGAAACTGAAAAGGAACATTCCTAGTTCTACAATTAACTAAGTCATAAGAGGAATGTAACCAATCCATGCCTAGAATGACATTGAAGTCTACCATCTATAACTCTATAAGATATGCTGAGGTGTCTTTCTGAGATATTGTGATAGGGTAATTTTTGTATACCCGACTAGCTATAACATGGTCACTGACTGGAGTAGAGATTGAAAAAGGTTCTGAGAGAGTTTATGGACTAACACTGAATTTGACTGCTATGAAAGGAGTTACAAAAGAAAGAGTCGCCCCTATATCTAACAATGCATAAACATCCAGGACAAAGATTCATAGCATACTATTGACTACATTAGGAGAACCAACCTGATCTTGGCTAGCCTAAAGAGCATACAACTTGTTCTTGAACTGACCATCACCTGTACCAGATGAGTTACCCTGTTGAGTTAGGCGACTTATTGGTGCTACTGAATTTGAAGACTGAGCTCTACCGTTAACGCCTCCTTGACCCTATCTAGAAGGACAATCTCTCAATCTATGACCAGACTAAACGCACCCTAAACATCCTTCTTTTCCTGCGAGACACTCAACTAATTGGTTTTTACCACACTAAGGGAAAGTGGGGTATGTCTTGGTGCCTGAAAAACTTCCCCTAGACATAGATCCTAGTGCTCTACTCTTCTGGTCAAACTTGTTCTTGGAGGATGGAACACTAGCTGACGAAGGGGCGGGGACTGAAAACTTTTGTTGACTCTGTGAGTGATTCCACCACCCGATTTCTATTGAGAATAGTCATAGCTCCCAGTCCTAGCCTTCTTATTATCCTTATCCGTATTCCCTAATCTTATCACCTCAACCTGATGACCATAAGTCATAAGCATAGAGATGTTCACATCTCCAGTAACATAGCACTTCTGCACTCAGTTTTCACCAAATCTGATACTCAATACAAAAACTTATTCATTTGAGCCCTAGAGTCAGCAACTATGTGAGGAGCATACCTGGAGTGTTGGTTAAAATTCATTCCATACTCTTGGACTGTAATATTACCCTTCCTTAAGTTCATGAATTTGAGCCTTTTCCTCCCTCTATTCTATTGGGAAAAACCTCTTGTCGAGGGATGTCTCACTAAAAAAATCTCAAGTAATAGGAGCCGCATTTGCACCCCTATTCTCCTTCCACTGAGTGTACCAAATATGAGTAACATCTTTCAACTGGTATGATGCCAACTCAACCCGATCAATTCCAGTGACTTGCATTACCTCAAATATTTTCTTGATCTCATCCATAAAATATTGAGGATCCTCATTAGTTTGTGATCATAAGAACTTAGACGCATTCATCCTAACAAAGTCACGGACCCTTGTTGCTGGTGATCCACCATTTTCATTCACATGATCATGAACCCCATTGTTATAGTTAGTCATATTCTTAGCCAAAATTTGTATGGAATTCCTCAACTCAATATTGGAGACATCTTGATTTGGGACTGGAGGAGCTGCATTCGCGTTTCTCAGCATTAGCTCTACGAGGAGGCATGATCTGAAATGTAGAAAGTCAAGTTATAATGGAATAAGATCATACCTCATACACGATAAGAGTAACAAGAAAGTGATGTTTTTCCTAAAACACTTCATAGCCTCCCTCTCATTAGATGTGGTGTACTTCACACCCATGAAAAGGACTATACTTGGTGCGTCTTTTCAGACATACTAGGACTCTTGAACCTAGTGCTCTGATACAAAGTTTTGTCACGCCCCGAGCTACCCACGAGATGCGGTTACGAAACATATGACCACAAGTAATCCCAAGCAAACCCATCTGGCATGTGCATAAGCATACTAAAGAATATAAACTATTGCGAAAGCTAAATCACAAATTTAAACTCAAAAAATGGGGAATACCCATATTCTATAACAAAGATAATATTTAAAAACAATGAACTTAATACAAAGGAAATATTAACTAAATAGTAAGATGAAACTAACTATGTTTTAAAATAGCCTCTAAACAGGACTAGAAATATTGGGACAAGCTCCAGCTAAATCTAGCAAAATCTGACACTAAAAGAATAAATACTAAAAAGAAACTTATGACTATTGTCCTTGGAGAATGAGGAATCACCATTGAATAAATTGAACGGAAGATCGAAAATCAATCTATGAATGATCTGGATGCTAAGAACTTGAACCTATATCACGAGAAGATGTAACGCACGTATGCATAAGTATTTGAAAGGTACTGAGCATAAAAGATAGAATAAAGCTGAAATAAAACATAACTGAACAAGCAGAAAAGCAACTATAATAATCTGAACATGATATAGAGAATTTTGAGCTAAATGACTGCAATGACCAATTTATAACATGATGAAACTGAATACAGAGTAACTGATAAATGGTCAATACAAGAGAGTCTGACTAAACTGTGGGAGCTAATAATAACCGATAATAAAACCACATGAGCTAAATGTTGAGTTCGATGTATACGCCTCATCGAGAGGACGCAATAAACCCAGCAATAGGTATAAAGGCATGCTAGCGTGATCACTAAACTAATAGTTCAAAGAGGGGACTTACAGCCTACTTGGCTAGTAGTTCTGGACTAATTAGTTACGCTGAACCCTAGTCCAACTCGGTATTATGCTACTTTACTGATTCATGTAGTTAATTGGTTATGTCTGAATTTCTGTAATAACTAGATATCTCAAAACTGATTATGCAAACTCAGAAGCAAGATTTAATCTGATAATCATGCATTAAAAATTGAGGCATGTATAACTGGATAGATGAAATATCTGACCTAGCATGTGTAAATTAACAACTAAAGAAATACAAAGCTCAGATTATGAAGTTCATGTGATTAACTGAATAATAACTTTACAATCTGATTTGGAACATATATTTGATACATTCATGAAGTTCTAGAAAGCGTAGGTTTAATCATGATAAGAGAACGAAGAACTGGCTGAAAACTAGGGACCCAATGGGTTAGAGGAAACCACTAGTGAAATACCACATGCCTTGTAATGAAATTCATAGAGGAACACTTAGATTTCAACGCATGAACTGCTAGAACCTTGTTGCGTTCTTGAACTAGGGTTCTTGACCTTTTTTCTTCTTTCTTTCTCCTAATTTTCTATGTTTTTTATTAATTATTTGACTTAGATAAGTTTTAGTTATGTTTCTAGGCTTAAATTTACTAAAATTTGATGATATAGGGTCAAAACAACGTATCTTAGGGTTTAAATGAAGTGGGAAAAGATCAAAAGACCCCCGGGCAAGTTCCTGTTGGACCGAACGACGACCTGGAAAGACGGTCAGTCGTTCCCTTGGCGGTCCGTTGTTTAGTCTGTAGGTTGGGCCTGTTCGACAGGACGGAAATAACTTTTTACTCGGAAGTCTGATTTTTGCAAGTTCAATGGCTATGGAAATCTAATTCAATTATATATCTCTTGGTACGCCATGCAACACGTAATTCATTTTGTGCTAAGTGTTATGACCATTGAAGTTGACCCAATTATATTTTCCCCCTAACTGTCTACTATTTCTAACCTACGGTGAGACCTAAAAACCGTAGGTCCATCTACGGACCATGATGGTCAATTATTGTTCTTATAAGAAAGTGGGTGAATGGGGTGTTGATCAACGGACTCAGACTATAGACCGTAGTCTAGCCTACGGACTGTAGGTCTCTCTGTTATTCGACAATTAGTCAAATTTTTCCTGGGCTGAGATTTTGGGGGTTTTTGACTCCATCGACGGATGTGCAGGACGGACTGTTGGTTAGACTACGCTCCGTCGATGGTCACCGTCTGTTGCACCTGTAGATTTTCGGAAAAAACTAATTTTTGGTCTGTTTTGGGTACGGGGTGTTAAAAATATGAGCTTCCTCTATGATCTTCTTTTGGAGTCCATCCAACATTGGTACACACAATCTACCTTGAAATCTCAAAACACCATCTCCCCCTTGTTCAAAAGATAATACTCTTTGCTTTTGAACATTTACATTCAAATCAAGCAAAATGACATCTTGGTCTTGCTTTTCTTTCACTTCATATACTAACGACGATTCAGCTCCATTCGTCACCAGTATTCCTCTTTTTGTGGAATCCATTAGTTGGACTCCTAAGCATGCAAGTCTATTTACATCTTTTACTAGTTCCTTTTTATCTTCTCCAATATGGGCAATACTACCCATAGATAACCTGCTTAAGGCATCTGCACCTATATTTGGGTTACCTGGGTGATAAATAATGCTCATATCATAATCCTTGAGAAATTCTAACCACCTTCTTTGTATGAGAGTATGCTCTCTCAGTGAACACATATTGTAGGCTTTTGTGATTAGTGAAAACATCAAGATGAACACCATACAAACAGTGACACCATAACTTCAAGGCGAATACCACCGCAGCCAACTCTAGATCATAGGTTGTGTAATTATTCTTATGAACTTTTAATTGTAGGTGGACATAAGCTAAAATTCTTCTTTCTCTTTACTAATTTTAGAAAAAAACATACTAGAAATTAATTAACATAACTTTATGCTAATGAAAAAAATATTGTTTCTTATATAATATTCATCCATTGTAATAACACCAAGAAGTGTCACCAACAAATCTCTCATGGACTGAAGATTCATCATATCAGGGATAATAGTACAAAATGGGCCTTCTGGTACAAATCGTGTCATTAAAGGATGAAACTGGCACATTTCCACCACATTGTGGATTAACATGCGTGTAAAATAAGCGAGATCAAAGTATTTGATGAATATACAATGACTGACTATTCATTCAATGAAAACTCCTAAAACGTTTACAATCAGCACAAATATATTCTTCTTTAGTTCCATCATCACCCTTCTTCGTAAAATCATGACATCCATCAACCGAATACTCACAAAAATTAGTAGCATGAATTTTTAGGCATATCTCATATATAATCATCATATCACCACTTGAATTTGAGGTTGAACTGTTTTTCATTGCTTGATTGTTTTTTTATGCTAAAGACTTGAGAATGAAAATTTTGTTTTGCTGTTTTTATTCTCTTAACTAATGTGTGTAACAAACTTCATTTTCTTGTTTGATTTAAATCGAATCATGATATTATCTATATTAGAAGTGAACTTATATTACTAATTTTGCATTAATAATATATATACAAAACGTTTGAAAAGATATACACAGTTAAGAATGATTTAAGTAAGTTTATGTATATATTATTACTTTACTCTTATTAAGAAGTGGCACTCCTAAAGGACTAACACAACATATACAAGTTATACCAAAAGTACTACAAATTTTACATGGTATTTAGTTTGTTATCTATTCTGATCAATAATTGTAACAATAGCAATGTCAATTGTACAGTAAACTTTGTCCGATCAGATTGACTATTCGATATCTTTTACTTTTGTATTAGCACTTGTGCTATAGTTCTTTCTCATCAAACCACATATACTTCTTATGCAGATTTTATTTCGTTGATTTACGAACCACTGATTTCTTCTTAGTTTCTCTAAAATTACACATTTTTTCTTTCTAATGGATTTCAAATTTTGCCATATGATAGTGAAAATTTTTCGTTCGAATTTTTTATTATTGAAAAATTTATTGTGTTACGATTTATTTTTTTGGGTTGTTTTCTATTAAACTTTCAACATGCATGTACTAATTTTTTTTTATATTCAGGTGCAATTTTATGGATGATTTTGAATCCAAGCTTAAAGATAATCACCTATTCTGGGCTTTTCTCCCCTCTTCCTCTTTCTAAAAAATCTATCTTAATTCAGTTTAAAAGTTAATGTAACAAAGGTGTTTGATAGTAGGCTTGAACCAACTAAAAGTTGTACTACTAGGTAATAGAAAATATTGATAATAATAATTATAATAACAAAATCTTGTTCTATATATGCACAAAATAATATTCTCATTTTTCATTCATATTTTGGACTTACCCTTTTCGCTCTAAAATAATAAAAATAGCCAAATATCAAACTTTCCCCCTAAAACTTCAAACCCAATCATTAACCCCTTATCTCTTTCCCCTTAACCCATTCCTTTGGCCACCCTTCCCTTTCCCTTCTGAATCCTATGTTTTGTGTCATTTTTTCTAAAGAGTTTGTTTTTATTTTAGGTTCTGCAAAATGGAATTGGTGATATTTTTCTTTGATAAGTGGCATTTCATAATTTACAAGTTGTTGAATCTAATGCATCAATACCTTACAATTGTCAGGATTCGTGGAAATTCTCATCATACCATGAAATTATTCATACTCAATTTTTAATTGAATTCTCATAAGTAATAGTTTGATTTTTTCTTAGTTAAGAACTATGGAATTATTATTCATGATTGAATCTAAGTATTGAAATTATAGGACAATTTTGGAGGAAAGTTTGTAAACAAATTGCTCTACCAAAAGAGCTAAACTTATAAATTAAGAAAAGTGATAAATACTTGGATCAACATATTAAATAAAATGAGCATTATTATATGATTTTAGAAAATCTAAAGCCAGTATGCGTTTATGTACAAAAAATGATGAGTTCGTTATTACTCACACGAGTGTGAATGAGAACATTAAAGTATTTTTTAATCCATTATCTTAGAATATTTTGTCAAAAAGCAAAATTTTATAGTAAATTGCTTTTGACATGAATAGAGTTTTAATTTTCTTTATCAGGATGTGTGAAGATATATGTGTATCATATATTTTTAACTAATTAAATATGAGATTTTCATTGTTTTAGACTGTTACCTTGAAAGAAGATTGAATGACAATAACTCAAATCACCAAACAGATCTTATACAATTTTTCCAAGTTTATTTTATGTGAATTTTAAAGGATTGACAATTGTAATATTCAAGTTACTATACACAAATTTGTATTATTTTAATTTGATGTGAATTTGAACTTCTGAAGCATATTAGTATGAATTTGTTTAGTGAAATTTACTTTGCATTAAGTGCATTATTTAGTATAATTATGATTCATATTATTTTGAAAGCTTGGTTTATGGGGACTCTAAGTTGTCTGAACTCGTCCTAATATTGGTGCTTAATACTAGTCCCAGTAATATAACTCATGATCATATGTTTAAAAGTATTTTCACATCCTCAAACTTGAGGGTATTACTCAAAAGGTTTTCTTAAAACAGATTATACTCAAAACTCCTCACGAACACATTTGGGAATTGAAGTTCCTCTCATTTTTAAATGTAAAAAAATTTACTCTTCGAAATACTAAGTTCCCAATTCATTTTGAAAAATAAAACCCAATTCTTTTCATCCTCATATATAAATACTCAAGTCTTAAGACAAGTTTTAAAAGTTTTTAAAAAGACTTCTCAAAATGACTCGGAAGGTTCTTTCAAACATGACTCTCAATCTTTTCATGAAGTTGAAATGTGAATTAGAGAGTTATGATTTATGATATATTTTATCTTTCGATGATTAATAAAGGTTTAAATAGTTAGGATTAAGGAAGGAATGAAAGCTTGACTCAAAGGAAGAAGTACGAATCGAAGAATGGAAGAGAAAGTGCGCTGGCGCTCTTGGCTAATCCATAGCGAGACATGCCATCCATTCACTTACTTAGGCTAGTTTGTGGTTCACTACAGGCGTAGGGTGCATCTGGGGTGTGCCGCCACAACCCATTCCTATAACATTTAGACAATATTTTCTTCTTGATTTTTGGCCCTAATTCGCCAAGATTGATTAATTTCTCTCAAAATCCCTTAGATTAAAATACCCAACATAGGTAAAAAAAAATCTACTCAAAAACATCTCTCAAACTCATAACATTCTCCTCAAGAACTCATCAAATCTTATCATTAAAGATTTAAGAACAAAATTTCAAGAACCTCAAAACATGGATTATCATGGATGAAATTAACTCAAGAAACTCATTGTTGGATTGAGGGAGAACGAACCCATCACATAGAGATTACATACCTTGTAAGGATAAAATCCTTGGAAGAATTCCTCAAAGATCACAAGAACCTTTAACGAACACTTAAGCTTCTCCATTCTTTATATTCTAGAACTTCTCTCTAATACTAAAAGCATGTTTAGCCATTTTGAAAAATGATCTAACTCAGTTTAGACCCCTAAAGTATTACTAAGAATGAGTTAGGATAGTGGGGATAAGGAAAAGACAAAAATAAACCTCTTTAATTTGGATGAACATTCCTTAATCGAATAGGTTGAACTCAAACACGCATATCTCACTCATCCAAACTCGGAATTCAGCAAACTTAGAGACGTTGGAAGGAGGACTCAAAGATATTTCATACCTTATAGTCCGCCTGAATCGTGTCGTATAAAATTTATGGTTGTTTGAAGCTGACCCAAAACTCACAATTGAAAACTAACTTGCACAAATATCAAACTAGTTCTTTCCAATTTAGTTCTTTCTAAAAATAGTTCTTTCTAAGACTGAGATGTTACAATATCTATCCCTTGGGAAAATATTTCCTCAAATGTGATCATTCTAAATACACTAAGGGTGGAAACATCTAACACCCAGCTCAAACACCCTTCATTCAAATTAACACAACGTAGCATATTAAATTTAAAATGTTCTTTTAGAAAAAGTGATTACTTTGTTTGGTAGTTCTCCAAAAGTAAATTGATGTGGTTATATCTTCTTCATATCCTCCTCAGCCTCCTAAGTATCTTTTTCAACAACTGATTCATTCATAAGAGCTTCAGTGATGCGACCTCCTTGGTTAATAACTTAAAAAGCGGACGATCAAGCATCTCACCAGGTATCTCCTCATAAGATAGGATGTCCTCCATACAATATTATCAGTAGGTATAATAAGTGAAGGATCTCCAATACACTTCTTCAATATTGAAATGTGGAATGTCGGATGGACTGCTACTAACTTTAACGGTAGCTCCAACTCATATGCTACATTGTCAATCCTCTTGAATATCCCGTAATGACCAATATACTGGGGACTAAGATTCCCCTTCTGTCCAAAATTTATAACACCCTTCGTGGTTGAAAACTTCGACTAAACTAAATCGTCCACCTCAAACTCCAAGCCTTTTTTCCTTACATCGATATAGGATTTCTGATGACTTTGCGTTGTTTTCAATCTATCTTGAATTATCTTAATTTTCTCCATATCTTGATGAACCATGTTTGGTCCTATTAACCGTGTTTCTCCAACTTCAAACCATCCAATCAGAAATCTAAATCATCTCCCATAAAAAACCTCATAAGGAGACATTTGGATGTTCGATTGATAATTATTGTTATAAGCAAACTCATCAGAGGTAAGTGATCATCCCAATAACCCTTAAAATCAATCATACACGCACTCAACATAACCTCTAAAGTATGAATTTTGCGCGCCGCTTGACCATCAGTCTGGGGATGAAAAACAAAACTCAATTTACCGTCAAACCCAAACCTTTCTAAATTATTTCCATATTGTGCGGTGAAATGCGCACTGCTATCTAAAGTGATGGACCGCAGAATTCCATGAAGTCTGAATACCTCTTTGATATATAATATTGTATAATATTTTGTTGAATAGGTAGTCTTTGTCGGAAAAAAATTAGCTGACTTAGTCATTCCAATTATAATCTCCCAAATTAATAATCATGTTGTGTACAAGAACGCAGCAACGCTTAATAAAAATCCACATTGATCATCTCACACTTTCATCCTAGGATATATATGTTCTAAGCCATACCACTGGGGCTCCAGTGTTCTACCATGACTTCTTGGAAACATGGGCTTTTAACAATGAACTCTGCAATACACCTCTTCATACTACGCCACCAATTGACTTCTTTCAAGTCACGATACATCTTCGTGGAACCAGGATGTATAGAATATCTTGATCTATGTGCTTCCTCACTGATCCTTTATTAGAGGTCATCCATCTTCGATACACACAATCTACCTTGATACTCAATAAACCATTTACCCATTGTTCAAAAGCCATACGTTTCTGCTTATGAGGATTTCCTTAAATTCAAGGAAAACAAGGTCTTGGTCTTGTTTCTCTTTCACTTTAGACACTAGTGATGATTTAGCCCTGTTCATCATCACCAGTACTCCTCCTTCAGTGGAATACATCAACTGGACTCCTAATCGTGCAAGTTTGTGCACTTTTTTGGCTATATATTTCTTGCCTTCCTTAACATGGTCAGTGTTACCCATACACAATCTGCTCAAAGCATCATCAATAATATTAGCCTTACCTGGGTGTTAGAAAATACTCATGTCAAAATCCTTAAGTAACTCCAACCACCTCCTCAATCTGAGATAAAACTCTTCAAACTAACTACATACTAAAGACTCTTTTGATCGGTCAACACATCAACATGGACACCATTGAGATAGTGGAACCATACTTTCGAAGCAAACACCACATCAACCAACTCTAGATCATGTGTTGGGTAATTTTTCATTTGAACACAACCCAACTCATGATTGGTGCACCTTTAGCTCTATTCTTCTTCTTCCATTGATCATTCAAGATTTTAGCAACACCCTTAGTTAGTACGAAGTTAGTTCCACATGCTCAACATCAGCAACATGCATCACCTCAAACAGTTTCTACAACTCTCCCACAACTTTTTTTAAGATCCTCAGTGACACTTGAATAGGTGGAGTTTGGAGTATTTACCCTTAAGAACTCACGGATCCTAGATGTATTATCCACAACCTGTTGATTCCCTCTTTATTGCCCATCTGAGTTGGTCACAACTTGACTCAACATTCGAATAACATCTTGGGACTCAACATCAGTGACCTCTTCTTGGATTGCACTTCCGGAGAACTCAACACCCCTTGATCTTGGGGATCAACATTTCTCCTAGCATGAGAAACTTGAACAACTTCTTGTGGAGGCATGACCTGAAATATATGCGCAAGCACAAATTAGAAGAAATTTTTATATAGCTGAACTCTATCTCACCAAAAGGATATGAAAGAAATTATAGATATCACGCACATCATACATATAGCTAAGACTTTACAAACACAACTTCCTTTACAATCTAGAAATCTTAAATTGTATGCTCTGATACCAAGTTTTTCACGCCTCAAGCCTACAACCTGGGCATAACTGGCAGTCGGAACCATCGTTGGCCCCAAGCGAAACCTTGTTCTAGCTCAACTTTTTCATTAGTAAAAATTTCAAAACAACTAAACTCATAAGATATCATAAGTAAAATAGTTTACTCAGTGTGCTCAAATGAGCATAAGTGTTCAACTCATAGGCTTTAGAACATCACAAAGGAAATGGAAAAGACTCATCACCTACTACTATTTATGGAAGTCGGGAGAAGAGCCATGACATCCTAACAAAATGGAAATTTAATGGGAATCCTCCGTAAGCAAGGAGGCTCACAAAAATGACTCTTGAATTGCAAGTGGTATCAATGTTACGCTTGTTGATGACCTTGAGAATCAATAAGGACTCATATAAAAAGTATGACCATTTATTCATGTTGACATACATAATTTATGAGAACTCCGAGTTGTCTTAACTCATCCTTGTATTGGTGCTCAATTTTACTCCCAATAATATAATTCACGATCACATGTTTAGAAATATTTTTTCATCCTGAAACTTTGAGATTATTATTCAAAAGGCTCTCTAAATGAGATTATACTCAAAACTCCTCGTGAACTCGTTTGGAAACCGAAGATTCCTCTCATTTAAATGTAAAAACATTTACTCGTGGGAATACTTAGTTACCATAGATTCATTTTTCAAAATGAAACTAAACTATCCTCATCCTCATACTCAAGTCATAAAATAATTTTAAGAATTTGTAAAAGTATTTTTCAAAACGACTTAAAAGTTTCTCCCAAACTTGATTCTAAATCTTTTCTGGAAATTGAAATGTGAATACAAGAGATATTATTCGTGATATATAAGATCTCTCGATGATTAATGAAGTTAAGAAAGGAATGAAAGCTCGACCCAAAGGAACATTTATGAATTGAATAACGGAAGAGAAAGTGTGTTGATGCTCCAGACGCATCCTTTGCACACCGCACCAGCCCTTTACTTACTGGGCTAATTTTTGGTGCGTTGTAGACGCAGGGCGTCAGTCCTCCTGTAGCATCTGGGGTGTCCCCTCCTAGACTATTCCCAAAACATTCCTATAATTTTATCATCTCAATTTATGATCCTAATTCACTTAGAATCGAATGATTTCTCTCAAACTCCTTTATAGACAAATTCCAAAATAAATAAACACAAATATATTCAAAAACAACTCTCAAACTCATAACATTCTTCTCAAGAAATCATCAAATCCAATTATTATAGATTAAGAATGAAACTTTAAGAAATTCATTAAGAACATCAATGTATGGATTATCATGCATGAAATTAACTCAAGGAAACTCATGATTGTAGTGAGGTTGAACGAACCCATCACTATGAAAGCTTACATACCTCGTAAGGATCAAATCCTTACGAAATTCCTGGAAGATCGCAAGAACCTTGAATGAACACTTGAACTTATCCCTTCTTTCTCCTCTTGAACTTCTACCTAAAACCCCAAGTGTGTTTAGAAATAGTGAAAACAGATCTAAGTTAGTTTAGACTCCTAAAATATTACTAAAAATTAGTTAGTCTCATAGGGGCAAGGATAATACCAAAATACCTTTCATTAATTCGGATGAACTTTCCTTAAACCGAAAGACTAAACTCAAGCAGGCATATCTCCGAGATTCAAACTCGGAATTTAGCAAATCAGCGGTGTTTAAAAGGGGACTTAAAGATATTCGTTTGATACCTTCTAGAACACCTAACTTATCATGTACTAAAAGTTGTGGCCATTTGAAGTTGACCAAATAATCATAATTAAAGACAAACTTACACAGATCTCAAATTAGCTTTCCTTCAATTTAGTTCTTTGTAAAAGTAGATCTTTCTAAGACTGAGGTGTTTCATAAGTATTCCCAAATATAATAGTTTTATATTTAAAATGAGAGAAACATTGATTTCTAAATGAGTTTATGAGTTTTTGTAGTATTACCTCTTTTAAAATGAATCCTTTGAGTAATTATATCAAAGTGTTATGTTCAAAACTTATGAGTATGAGTTATATATTATGTGGAGTAGTATTAAGCAATGATATGGGATGAATTTAAAAAACTCACAATTCTCATAAACCATGTACACCAACATGGATAAAGGTTCATACTTTTTAGATGATTTCTTATTGTATTTAATCATAGCTAAGTGGATCCACTTAATTGAGATTTTCTATATTCCGATAAGGTATAGGACAGTTTTTGGAGCGTGAGTCAGACGTTGTATCATCACGTAGCTCGTATTGATAGTTGTTGGTTATAGAATATCCAAATAAATGGTAAAAGAGTTTAGTATTATTTTTATACATTTTGAGTTACTATCTACTGTTTTAAAGGCTTTATATGTTGCATCTTATTATCATTGCTTTCATAGTGAATTGATTTAGAGTGAGGTAAGTATGTCTTCCCTTTTGTATTAGTTCAACTTTATATATATGTTTTTGTTTTCCTCATACATGCTCGTACATTCAATGTTAGACGTCATTCGGCCTGCATCCTTTCATAATGCATATATAGGTGTACAAGGTCATAAACTGGCACTTCGTTGATCCCATATTTTTATAGAAGTTATTTTATGTGTTCTGATACCATACTAAATTGAGTGAATATCTCAACTAAAAGTTCAATGTGTTAAAATAAATTCCTTCTTATCTATTTAATAGAACTCTCACGCACTACTACAAGTAAGTCTAATTATATACTAAACTAAACTTTAAAATGTTACTATTAAAGATCCATCTAACTACACTTTCATCATTATTTATGAAAGTAATGGCCAGAAAAATGTTCATGTATTCGGACATGGACAAATAAACCCAAATATAATAGGCCATTATACGTCTTTTCAAAATATAGAAGAAAATTTGAAATTTACTTATATTTCCAAAGTAGATTTTTGGGAAAAAAATATTTATGACTTAGGAATTCAATTTTATGATTTCAGTATATATAATCTCTTTAACAACATAGATATTTAGTGGCAATAGAATTTTCATTTTGCGTAAGATTTATGGCTGCAAATATATTTAGTGATAATTGAGTTAATGTTATTATATTCATACTAGCTACAAACTGTAAGAATATTTACATATATATAATATTGGTTATAAATACTCATATTTATCATTGCTGCTAAAATATATTTTAAAGATAATTATATTATTATTGGTAAATAATTTCTTTTAAGTCATTTATTTATAGTTAACTAAAGCCTTTTGAAACCTAATAGTTTCTATTTTTCTAAATCTGTAAATGGGTCTCTATCAAAACCCACAAAAAAGGTAAAAAATTAAATAAAAAAACACGATAAATAAAAATAACAACAATCAACTGTATAGCATGGATTATTGATATTATTTTCAATGTTTTTCTCAATTTCTTTTTCAACATCTATGATTTTACTTATTTTTTGCTTTACATAATATATTTTTGTCTCATTTATATTATTATTTGTATTCACTTTCCAGCAATCTACCTTAATAATTTTGAGGAACATCAATCTTTGTTTCAAGTGAAGGAAACACTTCTTTTGAAAGTATGACAGATGGTAGCAATAATTAAATCTTGATTCAACGTGTTGAAACATATGACATATCAATCCAAAGAAAATTCTCATCGTTTAGTACAAAAAAGCCTGAATATTTAAATTCTTATATTTTATAAATTAAAAATATTTTGTGGAAATAAAATAAATGTATATTTATGTATTAATTTTTTAAATGCAATGTGTATGTGATTTTGCTTTAATAAATTAAGGAAGGTTGCACACAAAAAAAAGTCAAATCTATTAAGTTTATTACTAGTATATATATATATATATATATAATATAATAGGCACTAAATTCTTTTTAAAAAGTTAATAATCATTTGTTTTTTTATTAAACAAAATACAATTAAGTTGACAAGTAATGAACGTGCTATTTTACTATTATTTTTTCTGATGAAACAAAAGCATGGTTTTTGACGTGAAACAAATACATTTTTTTAAAAATGAAAATAATTAAATAACCAAACTCACAAGAATATAATATAAAATTTATACTTAATACATAAATATTAAGGTCTTTTCTGCAAAAAAATTATATATATATATATATATATATATATATATATATATATAGGAGAGGCTAAAAGTGTCACGTTCAACACTACAAAAAATAGATTTTTTAAATAATTAAAATTATTAATTACATGTAATAGGTAAATAATAAATCATTCCCTTTTTTTGGGAATTTTTAAAACCATTTTTCACAACATCATTATTTATGGTATATATATATATATATATATATATATATATATATATATATGTATATATATATATATATAATAATTATTTAGTGGATATATGTAATACATTTTAAAAAAAATTTACATATAAAGCAGTTTAAGTTTTTCGTATTTTTGTAATTGGCAATTAAATTTTACATTTTTTAAAACATTCGGATAGTGATGTGAACTTCCATCAATTACTTTTATAGTTTTAACGTTAATTAATAATGGATCCCATATTTTGTGGGCAAACCACATTTTAAAAGTGATTTAGGAATTAATATTCATTGTTGAAAAGTCGAGAAATGCTTCAAATTTTGACTCCTTTCTGTACATGCATTTTAATATTGATATATGCATATCTTCTTCTCTTTTTCCTTTTAGAAATTTGTTGTATATTGTTTTGAATATTAATCCAATACAACTACACAACAAAGTTATACCACTTCATTAATCTATAATAATATATTTAAATCTTTTGAATTATATAGATTATATTTCTAAAAATTGTTATATATATATATATATGAAAAAATTACACATGTCAACACTATAAATTTTTTAAAAATTAAACAATTAATAATTAAATAAATAAATAGACACATGTAATTTATTAGAATAAAACGATACATGTAAACACCAAAAAATTATAAAAAACTTAAATCTAACTATTTTTAAATAATCAATAATTGATTAATTAAATATAAACACATTTCAATAATTTAAATTAGACCCAATTAATTCTATGATAGTAACACAAAATTGTAAATAAATAATAATAAATTATTAGATTCATTAAATTCTACGGTGTTTACACAATTAAAAATTCACAGCTTAACTTTTTACTGAAATTAGGAAGTCGAATATTTCAAATTTTATTGAAATATACCATGTAACTGTTGTCATGCTAATTATTTGGACATTTTGAATGACTTTTTATTCTTCTTTTCAGATAAGAAGCACATGGGTAACCTGTCACGACCCAAAAATGGACGTGATGACACTCGTCTTATCCCACCAAGACAAGTCAGCCTAAAACTCAACCATTACAATAGTGCGGAAATAAAATATAAGTAACTTAATAAAACCCCCAAAACCTGGTAGTCACGTGTACAAGCCTCTGAAGTATTACAATTGATTCAAAAGAAAAACTCAAGTCTCAAATGAACTTGTTTCTAGAATAGAACAAGATCATAATTATGGAGAAGAAAGTCTGCTGAGATGGAAACACAACCTCACAAATCTCCAAGAAGCCTCGGAAAAGAAAAGAATGACAAGTACAACAAAATCCAGGCTCATAACCTACAAAAATTTGTAGAAGCAAGGGGTGAGTACCAAACCACACGGTACTCAGCAAGTAAACCTCTAAACACAAGCTAAGGGGATGAAATACGGGTACTCCTACAACCCCAACCGAACCTCCAAAACTACAACCTGCATAAACATCAGCCCAACTAACAGCTCACAGTTTACATAGCACGTAACTCAATACATAGCACGTAACAAAAAAAACAACACTTTAACAAAGTACATATCCCCAACAACAACACTTCAACAAATTACATGTCCTCAACAACAGTTCAACAAATTACACATTCTCTATATTGATAGTTCAACAAATTACATATCCTCAACAACAACGCTTTACATATCCTCAATAACAAGCTTAGTATTCAACAATCACAAGTTCCGCAGAAATGCAATCATAAGATCAGTAAAACACAATATCAAGTTCATCAATGATAAGTATGTGCAATGCAATGGAATGCAATGTCAAGTATAATGATGTATCTCTGACCTAGTGATACACACCCGCTGTCTCTCAGTCCGGGACCCATGGGGGACATATCTGTCCATGCATCTGTCGCGGCGCACAACACGACCCTCGATAATAGTAACCATCGCGGCGCGCGATACGTCCCTCGAAATATAGTATCCAACGCGGCGCGCGATACGTCCCTCAAAATGCATATCATCTTAACTACTCATTCTTTCTCAATGCACATAACACTTGTCACACCCAATGCCTCAGAATAATGCAGATGACAAGTTCACACAAATAATGAGGAGATGATCATTTTCATAACATCTTACAGTTCACAACCACACAAACATGAAATCACATCAACAATGATTCAACAAGCCTTCATTCCATTCTCAACACATCACACATAAATAATTAATCACATTGTCTTTTGTTATCCCTTTTTTAATCATTCGAATTAATCAATGTGAACAAGTCAACCCATCACCAATCCCGTTACTCCCAAACATATATCACAAGGAAATACACGCATTTCATACACTTAACAAGAGTTTAGAAATTCACTTGCCTCAAATAGTAGAACAATCACTTCGGGACTTGAGCCTTTCCCATTTGTTGAGCTTCCAAATCAAAGCAATCTATTCACATACATAATCACACTAAGCTTTCAAAACTAGCAACACCCATATTGCTATATGTAACCTAGATCCAAAACTCATCCGAACTTATAATAAAGTTTCTAAATCTAGATACCAATTAACATATTAACTCTCATCTTTTCAAAATTTCAAGCCTAGGATTTAGTCTCAAATTTCCCTCTACTAATATCAATATAACAGAGTCAAAAAGCGATTTCAACAAAATTAATTGTTGATGATTATCAACCCAACTTCACACATTCCAAAATATGAGTCAATCATATATATGACTGGTACTTTTATTTAATTATTCATTCCAAAAGTAAAATAAAACTACATACTAATTAAGCAATCTGTTATTAAAATTAATTATTTTTCCTCACTTTATCAAACCCAATTCTTATAACTCTATCATTAGACTATTAATGGTCAACCATGCATCGTAATTCTCCAATAACAATTTTATATAAAAATAAATAACATTAATTATTAATTTGTCCAATCTTCCAGATCATAAAGTTCATACCAAGCAAAAAATTTCTCCTCCTCCCATTTTGTTGCTTTTACAATAATTATTGTAGTTATATAATAATACTCCTATAATGAGTAATTTATTTAAGTCTACAAAAGAGTTGAAATTGGGTAAAAATTTTGCTTACTTGAAGCTCTCCATGCTGCTCTCTTGGACGCCGCCACACAAGGTTTGTTTCTTCCCTTTCTTTATAGTTTTTTTTCTAAATTAATTATGTACTAATTATGATAATTTTTACTTACTTATTTTTATTATATATGGGCCAAAAGGTATAGAATCTTAAATAAATTATCACTTTAACCCATTAGCTATTTATTTAGTCAATTATCTACAATTACCCATCAATTAGTTAACTAAAGTTAAACGAATAGTTCAAAATTCTCAAAAATAACTTATCGGGTCATTACAATATCCACCACTAAAAATCATGTTCGTCCTCGAACATAATGAAGAAGAAAGAAAAATAACCAATGTTACCAACAATTTGAGGTATGATCTTCCCGAGTCGATGTTCATATCTCCAAGTAAGATCCTCCTTAAAATCATTCCATTAGGATCAACTACTGCGAACTGAACTTTCAAAACAAACTTTAGATGATTTTTAAATCAAGAGTGATTATCAAGCCACAACAAACTAATGAACTCAATTCAAACTCAAACCCCCTAGACCTTAATACAATCATCATGAAGAATCATTTCTCACATAACAACAATAGACCAACCACCATACACTCGTACTGTACAAACCATCACAAATCTTATCAAGGTTTCCTTTTCACAACACAATTTTTTTTCATGAGCTTAAGTTATGAGAATCTGACTTTTAGATATTGTTACTCATCAAGGGAGAATCAAACTTATCTAACCCAAAGAAAAAATAAGATCAAGTAACCACCCAACATGCAGTACACTTCAAAATGTAGAACCTCTACCAATACACTTTAACAATTGTAACTCTTCATAGTAGCTTTTATATAAGTTCTCATAAGTAAGGTCGTATATGTCGAACCACAAGTACACTTCAACTGTTCCAAGACAATGTTAAATATGTCATATCTAAAATGACCCAGTCTTTCCAAGCATGCTATCCTACCAAGAGGACATCGCAGGATCGGTACACTCGATCCACCACTAAGGATACACCCATAGATATGCAAACACATGTAGGAATAGGTAGCAAACACTCCAAACCATATCCAAAACGAAGTAGATGACCATATAAGAATATACAAAATCAAAGTCGATATAACACTTGATACTTCTTTCATAGTGACCATATCAAACATTCTTATTCATCTTACTCTATTTATATAATTTTTATCCACCCACAATCAACTAGTCTGATCTGCATTACAATCTCTCAAAACCTCAATTTATCAAACCCCACATATTTCTCATAGTACACCACTAAAATCAGAACTCCCAATACTAACAAACATCATAACTACACCAATCATTTACCTTACTCTGAAACAGTCTCTAGTTACAAAGTCTTCATAGCAAGCACATTATCGCCTCCAATTTTATTTTTTTTTGAACTATGACTCCCTTTCTTTTAATTTAATCATTTCATGACAAGTACAAGTTACCCCCAAGACTGATAATACAAATTTTAAATCAAAAAGTAAATTACCATCAAAACACAACAATTGAATAACACTCAATTCAACTCCACATAATTCTTCATATACCAATTTTAACTATCAGTGACACCATCATATGCCTCATACCAACACAAAACAAAAAAAAATTCTTGGTCACTCCAATAACTCGATACCATAAGCTTATAACCTATACTCACTATCAAATGCGTATGTAACACATCATAATAGTTTGTATCAATCCATAAATAAATAGTTTAAATCTCCTCAAATCCTCATTTATTATGTAAAATTGTTGGTCCACACTGTTGAACATAAATAAATTATCTATCATAATGTGAACAATTTAGCTCCACATAAGAAAACATAATTGTACACACCTCATTGTTTTTCACATAAATCAAAATCCAGTCTTCATAAAAATTATTGATAAATTCCTAATAAGTATATGCCGAATAATTCACATCCTTAGTCATATTAGAACTTATAAATGAAAAATTTATACATCCTTCAACTTCTAATCAAGACTCTATATGAGAGGTCTTATTCTTCACATCTCTTAAATTCCTCCCATGGTGCTTCTAACTATATTGAAATGTTCAACATACCAAACTTCTTATTCTTTTTTCTTTTACTCGTTTACCAATCTTATTCTTTGACCAACAACTCATGATATTTTTACCTCGTCCTCTAAATCAAATCATTACGTGAAATCCCATTTAGGCATAACAATCAAAAGTAACAAAATTTACTACTCAAATCATTTTTATGTCCTTCCAAATGCCTCATATTTAATGTGATCAATCATTTCTTACCCATATCAATTCATATCTTGACAAACAACAAATCTAAACTCACAATGAAAAACTTAATTTTTTTAATCCCAACCATGTAACACAATCCCATTATCTACCAACATTAGCTCATATATTGAATATCTTTATAAATTCACGTATCTTAGCTCATCATTGATCACCTCTCCATCAACCTTATCATATCTTTCGCTAAAATTCTACCATATTCATTATCAAACTCAAAATCACAAAAGAACTAATTATTATACTCGAGATGAACGATCATTCACTCCTTTCTCAAGATTTATCCAATAATTTTTAACCAATCTAATGATCTTGTGACACTATATATTACCATAATCAAAGAAAATATGGGTGAAATCATGTGTCTCTAAATCCAATTCTCAACCCATGTGAATATACCTCTTTAGCCCTTGCAATCAAAGAAAATATTCTTACTCTCACCTCTTTTCGAAGGCTACACTATATCAGCTAATTTATGTATTATTATTTTTTTCCATTATGACTCTAGCTCCTTTAAATTCTATTCGAGCAGTGTTTCAACACCTCCTATAACTTTACTTGAAACCAGGCTACTCACCGAACTATAGCAAACCATAACATTATATACTCGCAAGTTGTCATTACTACACAAAAATCAATTTAACAAACTATCTTTGTCATATAGCTCATCCCAATCTCAATTCATTACAAACTCTTACTACCATTATGCTCGTTTAGCCCTTGCCATCACCATAGAGTAATCTTTGTCAGTGCCATGACATCTCAAAACCAACTTTACCAATAAAATTCACAAGACTAACCCAATATCATATGCACTTTTTAGTAAGATTTTCAATTCCCTTCACACAAGTATACTCTTTGAGACTTCATTTACCCATAAGCTTGCCATTATGGTATCTATCCATTCCCTTGGACCTTAAGATGAAATATTGATCCTCATTTAGAACCCTCTGAATACACTTCTCAACTCAACACATTAATATCGTACTGAAGATCCACCACTAAATGCTTCCTTATAAGTTACTCTTAGCTCAAGCATCCGTAGTAACAAACTAGTTGGTTTCTCAAACCTTATTCAACACCAAATCTAATTATCTGAACATATGATACAACTAATAACTCTTTAGGTATTTATTATTCACACTTAATAATAAACATATCATTTTCATATACCATCAGTGCCATATTGTGACGTCTGTTAAATCAACCACTAGAACACATCATACCTATCGAGGAGATTATACCCAAATAGCCCACACGTTTCTAGCCATTAATTAACTATATATAATACATTACCAAATTGGTTCGGGTTCTCATCTAACGTGATGTGCATTCTTTTATAGATCAGGTTCGTAACAAGAGTAGCAAACAAAAACATAACTTTAACCAAGTAAGAATTGGTATCATAGTAATAGTCATTTCATAACCACCTTTGGTATACAATCAATCTATAAAACCACAAAAGAGGATCTGACCTCCAGTGGTGTAACAACATTCTTATCATTCGCTAAGCAACTCATACATATTATGACAATTTATCTTACTGTGTTTTTTCAAGTTGGATTGAACATTATCTTGCCATCAATTTAATTGGTTCACTTCAATTATCGAACCACAAATCATTTTCATAAGTATATCACTCCAACCCTAGTACCAAATCTATCATTCAATCCATACGCAACACCAACTACTGACATGAGGAACTACGCACGAGTCATCACAAAATGAGAGGGAATGGAATGAAGCGATGATAGTCAAAACTAAACCAAATACGCACGATTGAGATCTAAGAAGTGAAGATTTTTCTTAAAAGTCACTATAGCCTCTCAAAGATTAGTACAGACGTCTCCGTACAGATCCTCAAGACTCTACTTAGACTCAGCTTGTACACACGTGAGACCTATAAACCTGGGGCTTTGATACCATTTTTGTCACGACCCAAAAATGAACGTGATGGCACTCGTCTTATCCCACCAAGACAAGTCAGCCTAAAACTCAAACATTACAATAGTGCGGAAATAAAATATAAGTAACTTAATAAAACCCCCAAAACCTGGTAGTCACGTGTACAAGCCTCTGAAGTATTACAATTGATTCAAAAGAAAAACTCAAGTCTCAAATGAACTTGTTTCTAGAATAGAACAAGATCATAATTATGGAGAAGAAAGTCTGCTGAGATGGAAACACTACCTCACAAATCTCCAAGAAGCCTCGGAAAAGAAAAGAATGACAAGTACAACAAAATCCAGGCTCATAACCTACAAAAATTTGTAGAAGCAAGGGGTGAGTACCAAACCACACGGTATTCAGCAAGTAAACCTCTAAACACAAGCTAAGGGGATGAAATACGGGTACTCCTACAACCCCAACCGAACCTCCACAACTACAACCTGCATAAACATCAGCCCAACTAACAGCTCACAGTTTACATAGCACGTAACTCAATACATAGCACGTAACAAAAAAAACAACACTTTAACAAAGTACATATCCCCAAAAACAACACTTCAACAAATTACATGTCCTCAACAACAGTTCAACAAATTACACATCCTCTATATTAATAGTTCAACAAATTACATATCCTCAACAACAACGCTTTACATATCCTCAATAACAAGCTTAGTATTCAACAATCACAAGTTCCGCAGAAATGCAATCATAAGATCAGTAAAACACAATATCAAGTTCATTAATGATAAGTATGTGCAATGCAATGGAATGCAATGTCAAGTATAATGATGTATCTCTGACCTAGTGATACACACCCTCTGTCTCTCAGTCCGGGATCCATGGGGGACATATCTGTCCATGCATCTGTCGCGGAGCACAACACGACCCTCGATAATAGTAACCATCGCGGCGCGCGATACGTCCCTCGAAATATAGTATCCATCGCGGCGCGCGATACGTTCCTCAAAATGCACATCATCTTAACTACTCATTCTTTCTCAATGCACATAACACTTGTCACACCCAATGCCTCAGAATAATGCAGATGAAAAGTTCACACAAATAATGAGGAGATGATCATTTTCATAACATCTTACAGTTCACAACCACACAAACATGAAATCACATCAACAATGATTCAACAAGCCTTCATTCCATTCTCAACACATCACACATAAATAATTAATCACATTGTCTTTTGTTATCCCTTTTTTAATCATTAGAATTAATCAATGTGAACAAGTCAACCCATCACCAATCTCGTTACTCCCAAACATATATCACAAGGAAATACACGCATTTCATACACTTAACAAGAGTTTAGAAATTCACTTGCCTCAAATAGTAGAACAATCACTTCGGGACTTGAGCCTTTCCCATTTGTTGAGCTTCCAAATCAAAGCAATCTATTCACATACATAATCACACTAAGCTTTCAAAACTAGCAACACCCATATTGCTATATGTAACCTAGAGCCAAAACTCATCCGAACTTATAATAAAGTTTCTAAATCTAGATACCAATTAACATATTAACTCTCATCTTTTCAAAATTTCAAGCCTAGGATTTAGTCTCAAATTTCCCTCTACTAATATCAATATAACAGAGTCAAAAAGCGATTTCAACAAAATTAATTGTTGATGATTATCAACCCAACTTCACACTTTCCAAAATATGAGTCAATCATATATATGACTAGTACTTTTATTTAACTATTTATTCCAAAAGTAAAATAAAACTACATACTAATTAAGCAATCTGTTATTAAAATTAATTATTTTTTCCTCACTTTATCAAAAACCCAATTCTTATAACTCTATCATTAGACAATTAATGGCCAACCATGCATCGTAATTCTCCAATAACAATTTATATATAAAAATAAATAACATTAATTATTAATTTGTCCAATCTTCCAGATCATAAATTTCATACCAAGCAAAAATTTTCTCCTCCTCCCATTTTGTTGCTTTTACAATAATTATGGTAGTTATATAATAATACTCCTATAATGAGTAATTTATTTAAGTCTACAAAAGAGTTGAAATTGGGTAAAAATTTTGCTTACTTGAAGCTCTCCATGCTGCTCTCTTGGACGCCGCCACACAAGGTTTGTTTCTTCCCTTTCTTTATATTTTTTTTTCTAAATTAATTATGTACTAATTAAGATAATTTTTACTTACTTATTTTTATTATATATGGGCCAAAAGGTATAGAATCTTAAATAAATTATCACTTTAACCCATTAACTATCTATTTAGTCAATTATATACAATTACCCATCAATTAGTTAACTAAAGTTAAACGAATAGTTCAAAATTCTCAAAAATAACTTGTCGGGTCATTACATAACCATATCAGTTTTGCAATATCGAAATCGTTAAAGAATTTGATTGTATTATAATTTTAAAATTTTAAATTAGCTAAATTAGTTTGAAATTTGGTTAAAAAGCTTTTTAGTTATTATTTGCATGAAATTAAAATGATCTTTTAAAAGCATTCAACAAGTAATAATTTTATAATTTTATCTGGATAATGAATTTGACGTTGACAAAACAATCATGGTGTAGGAACATATAACTAAGTTTCATGATGCATTAGTGAAAGCATTGTCTCGACTTATATATTATCTTTTAAAATATACTATTTTTAGAGTTTATAATTTTTTCTAATTCAAAATATATTATTTTTTGAGTTTGTAACTTTTTCTTATGTTAAAATAATTATGAGGATACTACATAATTATATATGGTAGCCTTGCAACTTGGCAAATATTCTTTTTTCCTTATTTTCTCTTAAATGTGATTGTCTAAGTCATAATTGAAAGACAATAATTAAAAGTTGTCACTTATTCTATTGATTTAACGATTGTTTTTATTAATTTTCTTTTTTACTTTTTCTATTTATGGTCATTAATAATTTTTTTATTTTGTTATGAACATAAAATTAATATGTACTATTCAAATATTCAAGATATGTCAAGAAGTCTTTGAGAAATTTATTTTTCTAATCACCATCCTAAATATTGGATAAAAACTCATGAAAATTTAAAAATAAGTTATTAATTTCAAGATATATCACACACATTCTGACATATAATTCCTTCATTTTTATATATTTTCATACCATTGTTAAGATATGATTAATAAAAATAAATTTTAAATTTAAATTTATGGTATTGTCATACAAAAAAGAAACCGAACAAAAAATATATTTAAAGAATGATCCAAAATAGGTGATAAAATTGTATAATTTGAATTTTTAAATATAAATTATTTTCAGAAAGAAAATAAACTGTTTTATATATCAATCTGTCAATTTAATACGTTATTATATAATTATATTTAATTTTTTCAAAGTAAATACATATAAATCATGGAGTTAATTACAATATTTATTTTTATTTTCAAGAAAATGTAGCTAATGAAGTGATAACCACAAATATCCACGTGTATAAGTGGAAAACTATTTGAGTGTCAATTTAAAATTGTCTTTCCTAAATATTTTTTCACTTTAATCATATCAATATCAATCATTTTTTTTCCACATATTTTTAAAGACAGTACTTTATATTATGCTCTAGGAGTAAGATCACTTAATTAAAATTGTAATAGATGTTTAACTAATAAATATACTTTAAATACACTATATCTTTAATTAAATTAAGATTAATTATAGTTAAATTTTAATATCTCATAAGTTGAGTATATATATCTTTACAAGTAGTCAAAGTATTTTTTAGGTTATACATAAGTCAATAAATATAAATAAATAAATCACTATATTTTAAAAAAAAAACATACCCGATGATAATAGATATTGTGTGAGCATACTTACGGTTATGTTTGATTCAAAAAGTAAATATAATAATAACTAAATACTAATCATTATTGTCCACAAACTTAGATAATGAAATAATTCTAAATAATAGAATAAGAGTATAATCATAAATTTAATTTTACGCCTGCGAAAAAATATATATTGCTGCTTAGTGTCGTCAAAAGAAAATTAAGAATATTGAATCAAGGGACAACCTAATAGAAATATACATAATGTGTATTAACACAATCTAAAAGCAATACAAATGATGAAACAACAATTTTTATCTTTATAAATTCTTAGTTTTATAATAACACCATAGATAATAATATTCATCTTTTTTAAAAATAGATATGTAATTTTCTGTACTCTGATAAAGAAAACGTTACATGTAAAAGGTTGAAATTTGATACTTATGTAAAAGAAATAAATATCTCTATTAATAGTTCAGTATATATATATATATATATATATATATATATATATATATATATATATATATATATATATATATATATATATATATATATATATATATATATATATATATATATATATATATATATATATATATATATATGTATGTATGTATTGTAATGATCCTCTTAGTCGTTTTAGAAATTTTAACCAGCATTATTATATTAACCTTTTAGTAGATTTTGTAAATAATTAATATATGACTTATTGTAACGACCTGTTTAGTCGTTTGAGCAGCAGATTGTAATACGGGGAAAACTGGCTGAGACGACGTGTGTCCCGACGGACCGTCGTGGTCACGACGGCCCGTCGAGGAGGTGTCGTTCCAGGACACTTAGAATTCTTCAAATAGGATATTAAAATCGACTCTCTGTAAATCGTGACGAACCTACAGGACGTGCCGTCACACACACGACGAACCGTCGTGAGTTCCGTTGCAAAACACTTCAACTTTTGAGAATTTGGTGCAAGAAACGAGTTTCTGACCGTCATGACGGAGGTGCAGGACGGGCCGTCACAGGGGTGACGGGCCGTCACAGACCACCTGGAATTTGGGAGGTGGCGACGGCCATCGTGACGGACCGTCGCAGGCATGACGGCCCGTCACAGGCTGCGCAATCCCAGGCAGTTTAGGATTTCTCCACACGTTTTAAGGGTCGTTTTTGACTATTCTTTCCTTAATTATAAAGATTGAGGGTTAACATGAATAAGTCTAATTACTTAGGGGTTTAAAGGGGTAACCTTAAGTTAATTAGTGGGGTTTATTGTCCTTTTTCACACTTAATTATTTGATAATTAGGGTAAAGAAAAGGGGGGTTGAACAAAACAAACAGAAAGAACAAGAGAGAAAGAAAGGGGAGATCGAACGAGAGAGGAGAAACAAAGAGGATAGCAAAGCTTTGGGGAAAATTCTTGCTTGATCAATTCTTCGGTGGAGGTAGGTTATGGTTTATGTTACGATATTCGTAGTGAACTCTTAATAGTGAATGTTATGTGTTGATAGTATTGTAAACCCTGCTATGTGCTTAAATTGTATGCTTGCATGATTATGATTATGAAATTGTGATGAATTAACAAAGCATGATGAAGCTATTGAATCCCAAATCTTGAAGGAACCCTAACTCGCTTGATATATTATATAATGAGAATGATGACGCCTTAGTGAAAAAGAAGGCTTGATGAATTAGGGGATCGGGTGCCACGTTCCGGTACCAGGATAGAATGAATATGAGGATCGGAGTGTCACGTTCCGACACCAGGATAGAATATGAGGATCGGGTGCCACGTTCCGGTACCAGGATAGAATGAATATGAGGATCGGAGTGTCACGTTCCGACACCAGGATAGAATATGAGGATCGGGTGCCACGTTCCGGTACCAGGATAGAATGAATATGAGGATCGGAGTGTCACGTTCCGGCACCAGGATAGAAATAGAGGAGCGGAGTGTCACGTACCGACACAAGAGGAAGAAAGATAATGAATCTTGAAAGATAATGAATATACTCAAACTAATGAACTACATTCCCAAATGAGTATGGTATTGAGGCTTGAGTCCTCATGTGTGAACTCGGTTGTATTCAGTGATGAATTAAACATTGCTATTGCTACATGTTGAGTATTGTAGTTGATTTACATTGTTATTGATATATACTGTTCCCTATTTTGAGTTAGCCGATGATATCTACTCAGTACTTGTGGTTGTACTGACCCCCTACTTTTACGTTTTCTTCTTTGTTATTTGTGTAATGCAGCAAACGTTCCGTCAACTTCAACTCAACAGTAGATCTAGCCAGTTAAATTCAGGGTGAGCTAATGCGTCTAGCTTGGACTGGGTCTTCTTCTTCAAGTCTTGATGCCTTGAACTTCCGGCATGGACTAGCTAGTAGTTGTTTTAGCTTCTTAGACAGTTTTAGTTTAGCAATTTGAGATAGATGTTCTTGTGATGATGACTTCCAGATTTTGGGGATAAAAATAATAGATGTTGAATTTTAATAGTTATTGAATTGGTTTTATTAATGAGTTTAAGTCTTCCGCATTACTTTCTGTCGATATTATATTGAAATGTTAAGGGTTAGATTGGTTGGTTCGCTCACATAGGAGGGTAAATGTGGGTGCCAGTCGCGTCCCCGATTTGGGTCGTGACAAACTTGGTATCAGAGCATTAGGTTCATTGGTCTCATCACACAAGAACAGGTCTAGTAGAGTCTTAAGGAACGGTAGGGGGACGCCTTTACTTTTCCTTAAGAGGCTGTAAGACTTTAGGAAAATTCCATTCTTTCATTCTTTCTTTCGTGCTACTACTTGAGTCCAATTGGTATCTAGGTGATACAAATTGGTATCTGACCATCTTCATTCTATTTCGCAGATGGTTAGAACTAGAGCAACGACCGCACCAGCAGCAACCACGGAAAGACATGAAACGACCGAGCCAGCCACTGGGGCTGTGGCTCGAGGAAGAACAGCGGCAAGAGGCCGTGGAAGAGGTCGTGGGAGGACGTCCTCTAGAGGGAGAGGACGAGCCGCTAGCCCATCTGATACTAGGGCAGTGACTCCTCCACCGACCGAGGGTGTGGTAAGAGAGGGTGAGGAAGGGGAAACTGAACAAGTGCAAAATGAGGAATTGCCACCCCAACCTACCCCAGAGATGATCAACCAGGTACTTGCTTATCTTAGCGGTTTATCCGATCAGGGACATGCTCCTCCAGTGGTTTCTGCACCAACACCTCTGGTTTCAGAGATACGACATGCGGCTACTATGGCTCCCCGCATGGATGCAACATTGGGAATAGGCACATTTCCACGTCTGACTACTGGGCCTATTATGACAAACGATCAACATGAACTTTTTAGTAAGTTCTTGAAATTGAAACCTCCAGTCTTCAAGGGTGCAGAATCTGAGGATGCTTATGATTTTCTGGTTGATTGTCATGAGTTACTACACAAGATGGGGATAGTAGAACGGTTTGGCGTTGAGTTCGTTAGCTATCAGTTCCAAGGGAACGCCAAAATGTGGTGGCGTTCACATGTGGAGTGTCAACCAACAGAGGCACCACCAATGACTTGGGAATCATTCTCTACCCTGTTTATGGAGAAATATATCCCAAGGACTTTGAGAGATAGAAAGAGGGATGAGTTCTTGAGTCTGGAGCAAGGTAGAATGACGGTTAATGCATACGAGGCTAAATTTCGCGCACTATCCAGATACGCCACCCAACTCTGTTTCAGTCCACAAGAACGGATCCGCCGTTTTGTGAAGGGGTTGAGGTCAGAATTGCGGATTTCAGCCTTACAGATAGCGGCAACAGCAACATCCTTCCAAGAGGTGGTAGACTTTGTGATACAGGTGGAAGGAGTGAAACCGGATGACTTCACCACAACGTCTACATCAAAGAGGTTTCGAAGGGGAGGTGAGTTTAATGGTTCTCACTCTAGAGGACAGAGCTCCGGAGGTTACGCAAGTCGACCAATTCAGTCTTCACTACAGACTGTAGTTGGGGGTCCACCTCAGAACGGTCAACACTTCTCTGAGAGGCCGATGCGTGAACCCAGAGAATGTTATGGATGTGGAGAGATTGGACACATTAAGAGGTATTGTCCAAACCAGAGTTACAGAACCCCATTGGCTAGAGGTAGGGGTGGTAATGGTAGAGGTCGTTATTCTGGAGGGCGTGGTGGCCGAGGTAATGGTGGTCACCAGAACGGCAGAGGTGAAGGGCAAAACGGAGCCACTACTACACAACATGGTAGGGGAAACGGACAGACAAATAATGGGGCTCATTGCTACGCTTTCCCTGGGAGATCTGAAGCAGAGGCGTCTGATGCTGTTATCACAGGTAATCTTTTGGTTTGTGATTGCATGGTATCTGTATTATTTGACCCTGGCTCCACATTTTCTTATGTATCTTCCTCATTTGCTAATGGTCTGAATTTACATTGTGAATTGCTTGACACGCCTATTCGTGTTTCTACTCCGGTGGGTGAGTCTGTGATAGTCGAAAAAGTGTATAGGTCTTGTTTGGTGAATTTTGTGGGGAGCAACACTTACGTAGATTTGGTCATCTTAGAAATGGGTGACTTTGATGTAATTCTGGGTATGACTTGGCTTTCTCCAAATTTTGCGATTTTGGATTGTAATGCTAAAACAGTGACGTTAGCCAAGCCTGGGGCAGATCCGTTAGTGTGGGAGGGTGACTACACTTCCAATCCGGTGCGTATAATCTCCTTTCTTCGCGCTAAGAAAATGGTGAGTAAAGGGTGTTTAGCTTTCTTGGCACATCTCAAGGACGACACCACTCAAGTACCTTCGATTGAGTCAGTTTCGGTAGTCTGTGAGTTTTTGGATGTGTTCCCTGCAGATCTTCCTGGTATGCCACCAGATAGGGATATTGACTTCTGCATCGATCTTGAACCGGGTACTCGCCCCATTTCTATACCCCCGTATAGAATGGCTCCCGCGGAGTTAAGAGAGTTAAAAGCACAACTTCAAGAGTTGTTGAGCAAGGGCTTTATTAGACCAAGTGCATCTCCTTGGGGTGCTCCGGTTTTGTTTGTGAAGAAGAAGGATGGGAGTTTCCGAATGTGCATAGATTACCGACAGTTGAACAAAGTAACTATTAAGAACAAGTACCCCATTCCTCGCATTGATGACTTGTTCGATCAGTTACAAGGTGCTTGTGTCTTCTCAAAAATTGACTTGAGGTCCGGTTATCACCAATTGAAAATACAGCAACGGATGTGCCAAAGACTGCTTTTCGAACTAGGTATGGGCATTATGAATTTGTGGTAATGTCTTTTGGTCTTACTAATGCCCCTGCTGCTTTCATGAGCTTGATGAACGGGATTTTCAAGCCATATTTGGACCTCTTTGTGATTGTGTTTATTGATGATATACTGATATACTCGAAGAGTAAGAAAGAACATGAGGAGCATTTGAAAATGGTGTTAGAGTTGTTGAGAAAGAAAAAGCTTTATGCGAAATTCTCCAAGTGTGAGTTTTGGCTAGATTCAGTGTCCTTCTTGGGGCACGTGGTTTCTAAGGATGGAGTGATGGTGGATCCATCTAAGATTGAGACAGTGAAGAATTGGGTAAGACCTACAAACGTGTCAGAAATAAGGAGTTTTGTGGGGTTAGCTAGCTACTACCGCCGATTCGTCAAGGGATTCTCTTCCATTGCTTCCCAATTGACGAACTTGACTAAGCAGAATGTTCCATTTGTATGGTCGGATGAATGTGAGGAAAGCTTTCAGAAGCTTAAAACCTTGTTGACTACCGCACCTATCCTTACCTTGCCAGTAGAGGGTAAAAACTTCATTGTTTATTGTGATGCATCCTATTCCGGGTTGGGTGCAGTGCTAATGCAAGAGAAGAACGTGATCGCTTATGCTTCAAGACAATTAAAAGTGCATGAACGTAACTATCCAACTCATGACTTGGAATTGGCCGCGGTAGTATTTGCACTAAAGCAATGGAGACACTACTTGTATGGGGTTAAGTGTGAAGTCTACACGGACCATCGTAGCCTACAGTATGTATTCACTCAGAAAGACTTGAACTTGAGACAGAGGAGATAGATGGAACTACTGAAGGACTACGACATCACTATCTTGTATCATCCGGGGAAGGCTAATGTTGTAGCGGATGCTCTAAGTAGAAAGGCCGGAAGCATGGGAAGTCTAGCTCATTTGCAAGTTTCTAGACGCCCATTGGCTAGAGAGGTGCAGATTCTGGCTAATGACCTTATGAGGTTAGAAATAAATGAGAAGGGAGGATTGTTAGCTTGTGTAGAGGCAAAATCCTCTTTTCTTGATCAGATTAAGGGGAAACAGTTTGATGATGAGAAGCTAAGTCGAACCCGAGATAAAGTGTTACAAGGAGAGGCTAAGGAAGCAATAATCGATGAGGAAGGTGTTTTGAGGATTAAGGGAAGGGTATGTGTACCCCGCATCGATGATTTGATCACCACTATTCTTACCGAAGCTCATAGTTCCGGATATTCTATACATCCTGGTGCAACCAAGATGTATCGCGACCTAAAGCAACACTTCTGGTGGAGTAGAATGAAGCGAGATATTGTTGAGTTTGTGGCCAAATGTCCAAATTGTCAACAAGTAAAGTATGAACACCAGAGGCCCGGAGGAACACTTCAGAGAATGCCCATTCCTGAATGGAAGTGGGAGAGAATCGCGATGGACTTCGTGGTTGGTCTTCCCAAGACATTGAGTAAGTATGACTCTATTTGGGTGATTGTTGATAGGTTAACTAAGTCCGCTCATTTCATTCCGGTCAAGGTGACCTACAATGCAGAAAAGTTAGCCAAGATCTACATCTCGGAGATCGTTCGGTTGCATGGAGTTCCACTCTCCATCATATCTGATAGAGGTACGCAGTTTACTTCTAAGTTTTGGAGAACATTGCATGCAGAATTAGGTACTAGGTTGGACCTTAGTACGGCGTTCCACCCTCAGACTGACGGTCAGTCTGAGCGAACGATTCAAGTGTTGGAGGATATGCTTCGTGCGTGTGTGATAGAGTTTGGTGGCCATTGGGATAGCTTCTTACCATTGGCAGAGTTTTCATACAATAATAGCTATCACTCCAGTATCGACATGGCTCCATTTGAAGCATTGTATGGGAGGAAGTGTAGATCTCCCATTGGGTGGTTTGACGCATTTGAGGTTAGACCTTGGGGTACTGACCTCTTGAGGGATTCGTTAGATAAGGTGAAAGCTATTCAAGAAAAGCTTCTAGCGGCGCAAAGCAGACAAAAGGAGTATGCAGACCGAAAGGTTAGAAACTTGGAGTTCATGGAAGGTGAACAAGTCTTGTTGAAGGTTTCAACCATGAAAGGGGTGATGCGGTTTGGAAAAAGAGGTAAGCTAAGTCCAAGGTATATTGGACCATTCGAGGTACTAAAGCGAATAGGGGAGGTGGCTTACGAATTAGCCTTGCCCCAGGGCTGTCCGGAGTGCATCCGGTGTTTCATGTGTCCATGTTGAAGGATACCACGGAGATGGAAACTACATTATCCGTTGGGATTCAGTTTGCTTGATGAGAACTTGACTTATGAAGAGGAACCGGTTGCTATATTAGATAGAGAAGTTCGCAAGTTGAGGTCGAGAGAGATTGCATCCATCAAGGTTCAATGGAAGAATCGACCGGTTGAAGAAGCTACTTGGGAGAAGGAGGCAGATATGCAAGAAAAATACCCACATCTGTTTACAGATTCAGGTACTCCTTTTCGCCATTGTTTTTCTTCTTTTGATCGTTCGGGGACGAACGATGGGTAAATTGGTATCTATTGTAACGACCTGTTTAGTCGTTTGAGCAGCAGATTGTAATACGGGGAAAACTGGCTGAGACGACGTGTGTCCCGACGGACCGTCGTGGTCACGACTGCCCGTCGAGGAGGTGTCGTTCCAGGACACTTAGAATTCTTCAAATAGGATATTAAAATCGACTCTCTGTAAATCGTGATGAACCTACAGGACGTGCCGTCACACACACGACGAACCGTCGTGAGTTCCGTTGCAAAACACTTTAACTTTTGAGAATTTGGTGCAAGAAACGAGTTTCTGACCGTCATGACGGAGGTGCAGGACGGACCGTCACAGGGGTGACGGCCGTCACAGACCACCTGGAATTTGGGAGGTGGCGACGGCCATCGTGACGGACCGTCGCAGGCACGACGGCCCGTCACAGGCTGCGCAATCCCAGGCAGTTTAGGATTTCTCCACACGTTTTAAGGGTCGTTTTTTGACTATTCTTTCCTTAATTATAAAGATTGAGGGTTAACATGAATAAGTCTAATTACTTAGGGGTTTTAAAGGGGTAACCTTAAGTTAATTAGTGGGGTTTATTGTCCTTTTTCACACTTAATTATTTGATAATTAGGGTAAAGAAAAGGGGGGTTGAACAAAACAAACAGAAAGAACAAGAGAGAAAGAAAGGGGAGATCGAACGAGAGAGGAGAAACAAAGAGGATAGCAAAGCTTTGGGGAAAATTCTTGCTCGATCAATTCTTCGGTGGAGGTAGGTTATGGTTTATGTTACGATATTCGTAGTGAACTCTTAATAGTGAATGTTATGTGTTGATAGTGTTGTAAACCCTGCTATGTGCTTAAATTGTATGCTTGCATGATTATGATTATGAAATTGTGATGAATTAGCAAGCATGATGAAGCTATTGAATCCCAAATCTTGAAGGAACCCTAACTCGCTTGATATATTATATAATGAGAATGATGACGCCTTAGTGAAAAGAAGGCTTGATGAATTAGGGGATCGGGTGCCACGTTCCGGTACCAGGATAGAATGAATATGAGGATCGGAGTGTCACGTTCCGACACCAGGATAGAATATGAGGATCGGGTGCCACGTTCCGGTACCAGGATAGAATGAATATGAGGATCGGAGTGTAACGTTCCGACACCAGGATAGAATATGAGGATCGGGTGCCACGTTCCGGTACCAGGATAGAATGAATATGAGGATCAGAGTGTCACGTTCCGCACAGGATAGAAATAGAGGAGCGGAGTGTCACGTACCGACACAAGAGGAAGAAAGATAATGAATCTTGAAAGATAATGAATATACTCAAACTAATGAACTACATTACCAAATGAGTATGGTATTGAGGCTTGAGTCCTCATGTGTGAACTCGGTTGTATTCAGTGATGAATTAAACATTGCTATTGCTACATGTTAAGTATTGTAGTTGATTTACATTGTTATTGATATATACTGTTCCCTATTTTGAGTTAGCCGATGATATCTACTCAGTACTTGTGGTTGTACTGACCCCCTACTTTTACGTTTTCTTCTTTGTTATTTGTGTAATGCAGCAAACGTTCCGTCAACTTCAACTCAACAGTAGATCTAGCCAGTCTTCACTTCATCGAAAATTCAGGGTGAGCTAATGCGTCTAGCTTGGACTGGGTCTTCTTCTTCAAGTCTTGATGCCTTGAACTTCCGGCATGGACTAGCTAGTAGTTGTTTTAGCTTCTTAGACAGTTTTAGTTTAGCAATTTGAGATAGATGTTCTTGTGATGATGACTTCCAGATTTTGGGGATAAAAATAATAGATGTTGAATTTTAATAGTTATTGAATTGGTTTTATTAATGAGTTTAAGTCTTCCGCATTACTTTCTGTCGATATTATATTGAAATGTTAAGGGTTAGATTGGTTGGTTCGCTCACATAGGAGTGTAAATGTGGGTGCCAGTCGCGTCCCCGATTTGGGTCGTGACACTTATAAGAATGAGTGACATAATTTTTAGATTTAATAAAGGATTATTTTGTTGCTAAGAATAATAAAAAAGAAAAAAAATATATCAAATAAAAAAATAAAAAAAAAAGGGCAAAGTGCCCTAAATGGTTGAAAGTTGCACACGGCTTATGAGGAAAAAAAAAGTAACGATCTGGAAAAAAAAATATGCAGATAAGAAAAGAAAAGAAAGGGAGAAAAGAAAAGGAAAAAGGAGGAGAAACAACAATATTTTCATCTCGAGGTATCAAGGTAACTATTCTTATCCTTTCTATTAATTTTTGTGTAACCAGGAATAGATTTTTAGGTTAAAACGTGTATAATTTATACTGATATGTGAACTTGTGGACTTAGGGTTATAAATGTGTATATGTATTATGTGTAATCATTGGACAATGATTAGTCCTAATCATTGGACAATGATTACTCCAAGATTAGGATTATTAATAGAGAAACGATAAATACGAATTGGATGTTTGAAAATAAGTGGTTTCAGCTGATAGTTTTGTAGTCCTCCGTTGATGTGCTAGGCAGTAAGTTTCAGCTTTAATTATTTTCTTTTAATTATCATATTAGGATTCAAGTTTGATATATTGAGATATGTGTTAAGTAGTGGGTGCATTATGATATATAAAAATCATTATAATTATGTTATTTGGAGATATGGAGACTAAACATTAGACTTGAAATTTAAGAAATATGAGATTTGACTTATTGGTTGAAATCAAGAGTTAGAAACTTGATTATAAATTTGATTAAATTGTTGGGTCAAAGTTAAACACAATGTTATATGAGTGTTTTTAGTCTTGAGATCTTATTGTGGTTATCTATTTGAATAGATTGTTCTGAGTTCGAAGTTCAATGAAAGAGAAAGGCTCAAGTATCGAAGTGAATTCTTGAGTGATTGAGGCAAGTGAATTTACTAAACCCTTGATAAGTGTATGAAATGCGTGTATTTCCTTTTGGTATATGTTTGGGAGTAACGGGATTGGTGATGGGTTGACTTTGTCCACATTGATTAATTCTAATGATGAAAAAAAGGGATAAAAAAGACATTGTGATTAATTGTTTGTGTGTGATGTGTTCAGAAAGGGTTGAAGGCTTGTTGAATCATTGTTGATGTGATTTCATGTTTGTATAGTTGTGAACTGTGCAATGTTATGAAAATGATCTCCTTATTATTTGTGTGAACTTGTCATGTGCATTATTATGAGGCATTGGTTGTGACAAGTGTAATGTGCATTGAGAAAGAATGAGTACTTAAGAGATTGTACCATTTCGATGGACGTATCGCGCGCCGCGATAGATACTATGTTTCGAGGGACGTATCGCGCGCCGCAATGGTTACTATTATCGAGGTCGTGTCGTGCGCCGCGACAGATGCATGGAAAGATATGTCTGTCATGGGTCCTGGACTGAGAGACAGCGGGTGTGTATAACTAGGTCAGACATGCATTATTATACTTGACATTGCATTCCATGGTATTGGAACTGGATACCGTGTTTTGTTGATCTTCTGATTTTCTTTCTGTTGAACTTGTGATTGATCAATATTTATCTTGTTATTACGGATATGTAATTTGTTGAAGTATCATTGTTGAGGATTCGTAATGTGTTAAAGTGTTATTGTTGAGGATATGTAATTTGTTTAAGTGTTGTTGTTTCGCTACGTGCTATGTAAATTGTGAGTTGTTAGGTTAGGTTGATTTTAATGCAGGTTGTAGTTGTGGAGGTTTTGTTGGGGGTGGTACGAGTACCCGTATTTCATCCCCTTAGCTTGTGTTTAGAGTTTTACTTGCTGAGTACCGTGTGGTTTGGTACTCACCCCTTGCTTCTACAAAATTTTTTGTAGGTTATGAGCCTGGAATTTTGTTGTACTTGTCATTCTCTTCTTTTCCGAGGCTTCTTGGAGATTTGTCAGGTAGCTGTTTTCATCGCAGCAGACTTTCTTCTCCTTAATTATGATCTTGTTCTATTCTAGAAACAATTTAATTTGAAACATGAGTTTTTCTTTTGAATCAATTGTAATACTTTAGAGGCTTGTACACGTGACTACCAGATTTTGGTGGTTTTATTAAGTTACTTATATTTTATTTACGCACTTTATTTTAATGATTGAGTTTTAGGCTGACTTTTCTTGGTAGGATAAGATGAGTGTCATCACGCCCATTTTTCGTTCGTGACAAAATGGTATCAGAGCCCCAGGTTCATAGGTCTCACTTTTGTACAAGTCGAGTCTAATAGAGTCTTGAGGATAGGTATGGAGACGTCTATACTTATCTTCCAGAGGTTATAATGACTTTTAGGAAAACAATTTCACTTCTTGAATCTCTATCGTGCATCATTGTCCGTTCTGATTCTTATCGCCTCATTTCATTCTCTCTCACTTATAATGATGAGTCGTGTGTGGTTCCTTAAGTTTAAAGTTGGTGTTTCTTATATGGCTTGGAGGTTAGACCTGATAATAAGATGAAAAAGATGTGTGCTCAGATTTGAAATGTTCAATTTGAAACGATTGAGTTAGGTGATGGCTTGGCGATAATTTTCATAGAATTTCTAAATGATGAGATTGAACAATGGTCTGATGGACTTCATGAATGTGTTATCCTCTTCAGGTTAGTTTCCCCAACTGAAGGAATAATACTTATGTGGTATAGGCAATATCTGAAGTTGTTTTACAATTTGAAATGGAATGATTAAAATGATGGCTTGATAACGAATAGTATAACCTTGGAAAATACAATTGGCATAGTTGTCATAACATATATGGATTTCTTAGAGAATAATGTTGCATCAATAAAGGTTAGAGTCTTTCATAGATTGAGTGTATATAAAAAGGTACATAGTACGACTACTATACTTGTACCTTTTTTTACTTCTTTCGAGTTAAAGAATGTGTACTCTGATTATTGACCTGATCTACGAAGGAATGCATATAGCGTTGGATGAGAAATCAAAGAAATTTGATAGTGTATGTTAGTTCCTTAATGGGGCAGGAATGTGTAGGCTATTTAAGTACAATCTTCTCCATAGATATAATGTGTTCTAGTAATGGATTTAACAAACTTAACAATGTGGTACTAGTGGCTTATGGAAATGAATACGGTGATGTCAAGTTCGAGTACTAATTACTTAAAGAGGTATCATTTGTATTACATGCTCGTATAATGATATTCGATGTTGTATTCACATTTGAGAAACCAACTAACTTGTAACTACAGAACAATAAGTTAGGCATTGTTTGTAAGGGGAATTTTTAGTTGTGGATTTTCGATTTGATATTAATGTGTTTAGGTTGTCAAGTGTATCTCGAGAAATTTAACAAAGGACAAGTGATTTCATCATAAGCTCCAATATAATGGATTAATGTTGAAATGCCAAGCTTGTGGGTAACGGAAGTCCTAACGTGTATACTTGTGTGAAAGCAATTGAGAATTTTAGTAGGAAAGTACATATAAGATTGAGTTAGTTTGAATTAGATTAGTATAGATGGGTTTGAAATGTCATGAAGATGAAAAGGTTGACTCTGATATGTGAAAAATGACTAACGAGCATAACGATAATAAGAATTTGTGATGAAATCGCAATTAAGATGCAACTATATGATAAGGATTGTTGGTTAAACAAATTTTGTATGGTAATAACGACTAGCAAGTATCTAATGTAGTGGTTTCCACTATTTGATGAGTAATGTGGTTGTATGGAAAGTCTAAGAATATGTAGAGACAATGCTTGAATAAAATTTAAAGCATCTACAGTCATACTGAAAAAAGTGTGGAATGTAGTAGAGCCTTCAGAAAGAGGTGAGAGTAAGTTTCTTTTTTCTTATTGCAAAGGCTAAAGGGGTGTCTTCAAATGGATTGAGAACTGGTTTAGATACATGTGATTTATTTCAATTTGCTTTGGTTATGATAATAATGTCACAAGTTCATCATATTGGTTAAGAACTATTGGATAAGACCTGAGAATGGAGTGTATATACGTTCAACTCGAGTGTGATTATAAATTCTATTGTGATCTTGAGTTTTATAATGAGTATAATGGTTCAACTTTTAGCGAAGGATATGATAAGATCGATAGAAAGGCTAAATGAAAAGGTAATACAAATGAATTCATAAAAAGTTTTGAGGTATGAGTTAATGTTTATAATAATACGATCGTGCTATATGGTTGGAAAAAAAATAATTTAAGATTTTCATTGTGAGTTATACTTGTGGTAGTGTGTTTTGTCAAGGTATGGATTGGTAAGGTAAGAAATGTCGATCACAATGACTATGAAGCACTTGACAAAACTTACAAAGAATTTGATTAGTAAATTTTGTTACTTTTTATTGTTATACTTAACGGGGGTTTCAATATATCATGAATTGTTGGTAAAAGGATAAAATTGGTAATCAAGTCAACGAAAGGAAAAAGAGAATGGTGTATTGAAGGGTTCAAGATATTTAGAATTTTATGCCATGGAAAGAATCTAAGAAAAGTGAAGGAATAAGACCTCTCGTATAAACCCTTGGTTGGTAGTTGAAGGATTTATTGATTTTTTTGCCTATGAGGTTAGATATGACTGTGAGATATGAACTAGTTCTGTACAAACTTACTAGGAAGTTATCATAGACTTTTCTAAAGGTTGAGTTTTGGTTGGGTGACAGATAACTATATGTGGAAGACTCTATGTAGTTATGTCGAGATAGATTGATCAAATTATTATAGGTAACTTATTGATGTTTAATGGTGTGGACCTTTTACATATTTAATGAGGATTTGAGGGGATTGAAATTTGTGTTATAACCCTTGGATGAGACTCTTATTTATCATTTGATACTTAAATGGAAAGAGAGAGAGAGAGAGAGAGAGTGAGAGACAAAGTCATAGTTCAAAATTTTTGGAGGTTATAATTTATTTGCTAAGAAGACTTTGATAATAGTGATGGTTTGAGAGTGAGGTAAATTGATGTAGTGGTTATGATGTTTGTTGATATTAAGAGTGTTGACTTCGATGGAGTATTGTAAGAAGTATGTGGAGTTTGACAATCGAGTATGTGTAAGATTGTAATGATATCAGGCTAGTTGAATGTGGGTGGCTAAAAGAAACCTGATATGGAGTCATTTAACTATAATTGTTTGATATGTTTTCTATGAAAAGAGTATGTTATGTTATCCGGCCTTGATTTTGTACATTTTTAAGTAACCACCTACTTCTATTTAAAAAAAAAGGTTTAGAGTGTGATTCGTTCCATATACTCGTGTGTTTTTCTACATCTATGGGTGGATTTCTAGTGGTGGATCGGATGTACCAATCCTCTTATGTCTTCTTGATAGGGTAGGATCCTTGGTTAGACTTGTTCACTTCAGTTATGACATATTTGATGTTGTTTGAAAAATTAGAAATATATCATTATTTGTATATGCACAACCTTGCTTATGGGAACTTACAAAAGAGCTTTCATGTATAGTTACGACTATCCGACAGTGTTGAAAGGTTCTGCATGCTAGCGTGTACCATTTGTATGGTGCTTACTTGATCTTGTTCTTCATTGGATTAGATATGTTTGATTATCCCTTGATGATTATTAGATGTCTAAAGATCAGATTTTCATAGTTTAAGCTCATGAAAAGATTAGGTTGTGACAAGGGAATCTTGATAAGGTCTATGATGTTTGGTGTAATAGGTGTATGTGGTCGTTGATCCAGGTTTACTTCTGATTGTAGTGGGTATGGATTCAGAACATTATCCTTGTTATGTGAGAAAAGATTTGTTATGATGATTATGTTATGTTCCAGTGGGTTTCAGTTTAGATTGGGTTCATTTGTTGGTTTGTGGCGTGATATGTAAATCTTCCGAAGTTTCATTCAAAACTTCAGTTCTTGGTAGTTGATATTTAATGGAATGTGCTAAAGATGAATTGATCACTTGGAGAGATGAAAAAGACCTTGAAAATCATACCTCAAGTTTTTAGTCGTGTTAGTTATTCTTCCTTAACCTATTTTATGTTCGAGGACGAACAGGATTTTTAGTGGTGGATAATGTAATGATCCTCTTAGTCGTTTTAAAAATATTAACCAGCATTATTATATTAACCTTTTTAGTAGATTTTGTAAATAATTTATATGACTTATAAGAATGTATGACATAATTTTTAGATTTAATAAAGGATTATTGTGTTGCTAAGAATAATGAAAAAGGAAAAAAATAGAAAAAAGAAAATAAATAAATAAAAAAAAATAAAAAAGGGCAAGGTGCCCTAAATGGTTGAAAGCCGCACACGGCTTAGGAGAAAAGAAAAGGAACGATCTGGAAAAAAAATACGGAGATAAGAAAAGAAAATAAAGGGAGAAAAGAAAAGGAAAAAGGAGGAGAAACAACGATATTTTCATCTTGAGTTAAAAGAGAGAGAGAGATACAAAGTCATAGTTCAAAATTTTTGGAGGTTATAATTTATTTGTTAAGAAGACATTGATACTAGTGATGGTTTGAGAGTGAGGTAAATTGATGTAGTGGTTATGATGTTTGTTGATATTAAGAGTGTTGACTTCGATGGGGTATTGTAAGAAGTATGTGGAGTTTGACAATCGAGTATGTGCAAGATTGTAATGATATCAGGCTAGTTGAATGTGGGTGGCTAAAATTTTTTTGATATGGAGTCATTTAACTATAATTGTTTGATATGTTTTCTATGAAAAGAGTATGTTATGTTATCCGGCCTTGATTTTGTACATTTTTAAGTAACCACCTACTTCTATTAAAAAAAAAGGTTTAGAGTGTGATTCGTTCCATATACTCGTGTGTTTGTCTACATCTATGGGTGGATTTCTAGTGGTGGATCGGATGTACCGATCCTCTTATGTCTTCTTGATAGGGTAGGATCCTTGGTTAGACTTGTTCACTTCAGTTATGACATATTTGATGTTGTTTGAAAAATTAGAAATATATCGTTATTTTTATATGCACAACCTTGCTTATGGGAACTTACAAAAGAGCTTTCATGAATAGTTACGGCTATCCGACAGTGTTGTAAAAGGTTTTGCATCCTAGCGTGTACCATTTGTAGGGTGCTTACTTGATCTTGTTCTTCATTAGATTAGATATGTTTGATTATCCCTTGATGATTATACGATGTCTAAAGATCAGATTTTCATAGTTTAAGCTCATGAAAAGATTAGGTTGTGACAAGGGAATCTTGATAAGGTCTATGATGTTTTGTTTAATAGGTGTATGTGATCGTTGATCCAGGTTCACTTCAGATTGTAGTGGGTATGGATTCAGAACATTATCCTTGCTATGTGAGAAAAGATTTGTTATGATGTTTGTGTTATTTTCCAGTGGGTTTCAGTTTAGATTGGGTTCATTTGTTTGTTTGTGGCGTGATATGTAAATCTTCCGAAGTTTCATTCAAAACTTCAGTTTTTGATAGTTGATATTTAATGGAATGTGCTAAAGATGAATTGATCACTTGGAGAGATGAACACGACTTTGAAAATCATACCTCAAGTTTTTGGTCGTGTTAGTTATTCTTCCTTTTCCTATTTTATGTTCGAGGACGAACATGATTTTTAGTGGTGGATAATGTAATGATCCTCTTAGTCGTTTTAAAATTTTTAACCAGCATTAATATATTAACCTTTTTAGTAGATTTTGTAAATAATTTTTATGACTTATAAGAATGGGTGACATAATTTTTAGATTTAATAAAGGATTATTGTGTTGCTAAAAATAAAGAAAAAGGAAAAAGTAGAAAAAAGAAAAGAAAATAAATAAATAAATAAATAAAAAAGGGCAAAGTGCCCTAAATGGTTGAAAGCCGCACACGGCTTATGAGAAAAGAAAAGGAACTATCTGGAAAAAAAATACGCAGATAAGAAAAGAAAAGAAAGGGAGAAAATAAAAGGAAAAAGGAGGAGAAACAACGATATTTTCATCTCGAGGTATCAAGGTAACTATTCTTATCCTGTCACGACCCAAAACTGAGCCGCGAGTGGCACCCACACTTATCCTACCATGTGAGCGAACCAACCAATCTAAACTCCAACATTTAAGACATAAATGAACAAAATACAATGCGGAAGACTTAAACTCATTAATAAGAATCAATTCAATAACTTCTAAAACTCAACAACTATTATTCCCCAAAATTTGGAAGTCATCATCACAAGAACATCTATCCTCAAATTACTAATCTAAGAGTATCTAAGAAACTAAAATAAATAAAAAGCTAGTCCATGCCGGAACTTCAAGGCATCAAGACATGAAGAGGAAGATCCAGTCCAAGCTAGAAGCATTAGCTCACCCTGAAATCTGGTGAATTGAAGACTGGCTAGAGTTGCGGTTGAGTTGAAGACGACGGTATGTTCGCTGCACTCCACAAATAACAAAGAAAGAACATACAAATAGGGGTCAGTACAAAACAAAAATACTGAGTAGGTATCATCGGCCAACTCAAAATAGAAAACAGTATATATCAGTTAATATCATAAATCAACATCAATACTCAACATGTAGCAACAACAAGTACTATAATCATCAATAAGTACCACCAAGTTCATCCATGAGGACTCAAGCCTCAATACCATACTCATTTGGGAATTAGGTTCATTAAATTGAGTATATTAACATCTTTCCAGATTCATTATCTTTATTCCTCATGTGTCGGTACGTGACACTCTGCTCCCCTACTACTATGTGTCGGTACGTGACACTCCGATCCCCTACTTCTACGTGTCGGTTCGTGGCACCCGATCCCCTAATACTATGTATCGGAATGTGACACTCCGATCCCCTAATTCTACGTGTCAGTTCGTGACACCCGATCCCTTAATTCATGTGTCGGAACGTGACACTCCGATCCCCTAATTCTACGTGTCGATTCGTGACACCTGATCCCTTAATTCTATGTGTCGGAACGTGACACTCCGATCCCCTAATTCTACGTGTCGGTTCGTGATACCCGCCCCACTAATCTCATGCTATTAATCCATCAAGCCTCCTTTTATACCAAGGCATTATCAATCTCATTATGTAGTTCATCAAACCTTCTTTTATACCAAGGCATCATCATTAACAAAGTAGATTAGGGTTTCTTCAAGATTTTGGATTCAATAGCTTCATCATGCTTATTTTATCACAATCACATAATCACATTCATGCAAGCCTACAATTAAGCATATAGAAGGGTTTACAATACTACCAATACATATCATTCACTATTAAGAGTTTACTACGAATACCATAAAAACCATAACCTACCTCCACCGAAGAATTTTGATCAAGCAAGCAATTTCCCAAAGCTTTGTTCTTCCTCTCTTGATCTTTGCTCTTTCCCTCTCCTTGTTCTTTCTATTTTTCTTATTCAAACCCTCTTTCTTTTACCCTAATTAGCATATAATTAAGTACAAAAGATGAGGAATTAACCCACTAATTAACTCATGGTTATCTCTTTTGACCCCCAAGTAATTGAGTTATTAATATTAAACCACCAACTTTATAATTATAAGCAGGAATAGTCCAAAACGCCCCTTAAATTACTTAACAGAAATCCGACCCAACCTAGGATTACGCAACCTGTGACGGCCCGTCGTGCCTACGACGGTCCGTCCTGCAGGTCCGTCACAAAGTTCAGAGACTAATTTTGTGTGGAAAATGTGTGACGGTCCGTCGTACGCACGACGGTCCGTCCTGCCATTCTGTCACGAAGTTCAGAGAGTCGATTGCAGTACCCAAATTTCAGAATTCTAAGTGTTTTGGAACGAGACCCCCTCGACGGTCCGTCGTGCCTATGACGGTCCGTCGTGGGATCCGTCGCCTCAACCAGTTTTCCAGAAATAAAATTAGTTGCACTAAACAGGGCCTTACATATCCTTTCTATTAAATTTTTGTGTAACCAGGAATAGATTTTTAGGTTGAAACGTGTATAATTTATACTAATATGTGAACTTGGGGTTATAATGGGTCAATCATTGGACAATGATTAGTCCTAATCATTGGAAAATGATTACTCCAAAATTAGGATTATTAATTTTGGAACGATAAATATGAATTGGAACATTGAAAATAAGTGGTTTTAGCAAATAGTTTTGTAGTCCACCATTGATGTGTTGGGCAGTTCGTTTTGTCTTTAATTATTTTTATTTAATTATCATATTAGGATTCAAGTTTTGATATATTGAGATATTTGTTAAATAGTGGGTGCATTATGATATATAAAAATCATTATAATTATGTTATTTGGAGATATGGAGACTAAACTCTAGACTTGAAATTTAAGAAATATGAGATTTGACTTATTGGTTGGAATTAAGAGTTAGAAACTTGATTATAAATTTGATTAAGTTGTTGGGTCAAAGTTAAACTTAAAGTCATATGAGTGTTTTAGTCTTGAGATCTTATTGTGGTCATCTATTTGAATAGAATGCTCTGAGTTTGAAGTTTAACGAATTAGGAAGGCTCAAGTATCGAAGTGAATTGTTGAGTAGTTGAGGAAAGTTAATTTCTAAACCCTTGCTAAGTGTATGAAATGCGTGTATTTCCTTGTGGCATATGTTTGGTAGTAACGGGATGGGTGATGGGTTGACTTATCCACATTGATTAATTCTAATGATGAAAAAAAGGGATAAAAAAAGACAATGTGATTAATTGTTTGTGTGTGATGTGTTTAGACAGGGTTGAAGCCTTGTTGAATCATTGTTGATATGATTTCATGTTTGTATGGTTGTGAACTGTTCAATGTTTTGAAAATGATCTCCTCATTATTTGTGTGAACTTGTCATGTGCATTATTATGAGGCATTGGTTGTGACAAGTGTTATGTGCATTGAGAAAGAATGAGTACTTAAGAGAATGTACCATTTCGAGGGACGTATCGCGCGCCGCGATGGATACTATATTTCGAGGGACGTATCGTGCGCCGCGATGGTTACTATTATCGAGGGTCGTGTCGTGCGCCGCGACAGATGCATGGACAGATATTTCCCCCATGGGTCCCGGACAGAGAGACAGCGGGTGTGTATCACTAGGTCAGACATGCATCATTATACTTGACATTGCATTCCATGGCATTGCACATACTTATCATTAGTGAACTGGATATCGTGTTTTGCTGATCTTTTGATTGCCTTTCTGTTGAGCTTGTGATTGATTAATATTTATCTTGTTATTGCGGATATGTAATTTGTTGAAGTATCGTTGTTGAGGATATGTAGTTTGTTCAAGTGTTGTTGTTGAGGATATGTAATTTGTCTGAGTGTTGTTGTTTAGCTACGTGCTATGTAAACTGTGAGCTGTTAGGTTGGGTTGATTTTAATGTAGGTTGTAGTTGTGGAGGTTCGGTTGGGGGTGGTAGGAGTACCCATATTTCATCCCCTTAGGTTGTGTTTAGAGGTTTATTTTCTGAGTACCATGTCTTTTCGTACTCACCCCTTGCTTCTAAAATTTTTTTGTAGGTTATGAGCCTGTTGTACTTGTCATTCTCTTCTTTTTTGAGGCTTCTTGGAGATTTGTCAGGTAGCTGTTTCCATTGCAGAAGACTTTCTTCCCCTTAATTATGATCTTGTTCTATTCTAGAAACAAGTTTATTTGAGACTTGAGTTTTTCTTATGAATCAATTGTAATACTTTAGAGGCTTGTACACCTGACTACCAGGTTTTAGGGGTTTTATTAAGATACTTATATTTTATTTCCTCACTTTATTGTAATGATTGAGTTTTAGGCTGACTTGTCTTGGTGGAATAAGACGAGAGCCATTACGTGCGTAACAAACGTCATTTGCTTGCTTATCATAAATTGAATCATGATATTATCTATATTGAAAGTTAACTTATTTTAGTAATTTTGCATTAATAATCTCTATACGAAACGTTTGAAAAGATATATACAAATAAGAATGATTTAAGTAAGTTTATGTATACATTTTTACTTTACTCTTAATTAAAAGTGACACTTCTAAAGGACTAACACAACATATACAAATTGTACATGATATTTAGTTTGTTATCTATTGTGATCAATAATTATACCAATAGCAGTGTCAATTGTTTTCTAAGTTTCTATAAAATTATTTATTTTTCTTTTTAATGGTTTTCAAATTTTGCCATCTGATAGTGAAGATTTTTCGTTCGAATTTTTTAATATTGAAAATTTTTGTTGTGTGTAATCACGATATGTTTTTTTGAGTTGTTTTCTATTTAATTTTCAACATGCATATACTAATTATTTTTTATATTCAGGTGGAATTTTATGGATGATTATGAATGCAAGCTTAAAGATAATAATTTATTTAGGGCTTTTATCCTCTCTTTTTTTCTCGTGAAAATCTAAGTTAATTCAGTTTAAAAATTAATGCAACAAAGGTGTTTGATAGTACGCTTGAACCAGCTAAAAGTTTTTTTCTCTGTTCCTTGCAGATTTTCTATAAGGTACGCCTTTTCAATTTTGAAGATTCTTGGTCAATATAAACTTTTTTTTAGAATTTTTTTGGTGAGTCTAAGCTTCTATACTGAACTATCACAAATCATATTGTCTTCTATATTTTTTTGATGAATTTCTTATTTTTTTGACCCTGCCCAAAGCAGGAGTGATCTTCAACTTTGACGAAAGATTGAAGACAATATTATCGAAGGAGAAATTTATGAAATCATATCTCTAAAAATATTTTTTCAGTTCATGTGTAATATTTGTAAATTATTTCAATTACATCTACTTCAAATGATGATTGTCCACCTATGTTATTGCCTCCTTCAATTTAACAACATAGTAAATTCTACAATTATTATTAGATTGGATAATAAAATTTAAATATTGCTTCTTATGAATTATTATTTACTAGTTTTATTAAGCAATTTACTTTTGTAAAGTAGAAGGATAGTCACACATTAGGACTATCAACATGCTCCATATCTTGCTGGTAAGCATTAATCTGATTGAAAGTTTAAATTTGAACCTTAGAAAGCTCTGCAGTGATCATATTTTTCTTTGATCATTGCCAGTAGAGTGAAATATAAGTATGTTGTTCGATTTTAACTTCCTGGATACTCCTTTGTTGAATATCTATGATCATTTTTTAAAAAACTATTTTGTTGGGTTGATAATTTTTTATTTACTTTAGCAATATCTCACTTATACACTTGTTGTTTACATGATTTTCGTAGTGCAAGGTCTATTTTGATCTATTGGTTCTAACAAGTAGTCGACTCTTTGAATGACTTTCACATCATCATTTTTCTTTTTGTTCGACTTACTCTTAGTTCTACATTTTCAGTAATGAAGTTTCTTAATATGACATTCTATCTTTTAAGTAAACAAGGGATAGAGGGAGAAAGGTAGAAAAATCAAGAGAAATAGTCTTCCGAGTAAACAAGGGTCAGAGGGAGCAGGGGTAGAAAAAACAAGAAAAATGATCATGAAAAGGTTAGACTTAAACCATATGTTCCTCTAAAGAAAATTGTAATTTAATATTTTATTTTGTGCAAGATGTCTGTGTTATTTCTAATCACTTAAAATGCCTGAAAGCTTTTGTAAGTGAAAGTGCATATGTTAAGAAAGAGAGAAGACCAAGTTGTTAATGTTAACAAAAATAGGGGTGTAAGAATTGTGTTCTTAGTTTGAAACTCGTGTATGCTTCTTATATCATACAATGCATGAAGTGCATTTATAATTTGATGTAAGTGGTGGGATAAATTATTCATGGCTTAGTTGATGTCTCGTACCAAACATGAAATGAAGTTAATTCTCAACCTTATCTTGAGATTGATTTTCTTATCTTATGACCCTATAGGTATAAGTTGATACTTGACATATTATTGCATCATATAGGTTGAATATAATTTTGTTGGAGTGAACATATAACACAAATTATATTATTGCCTTAGAGGTGGAATTTGTAAAAAGGCCCTTCTTTTGTCAATTTCTTTTTTAACTTTGTATCTTGGGCTACTAGATTACAAAAATTAGAATTGTATCGAATATGCATGTCGAGGTGATTAATTTGCATGGACCTTAAATATGGACAACCAATTGTAAACTAAATAATGTACATTGATGATGAGAATATTGAAAATATGTAAATCACAAAGAATGTGCTTGGTATGAAAGAAAACATATTCCGGAAAATATTTTCCAAATTTCTCATGTTTGGTTGAGTCAATTGTTTATTAAATAAACTCATTTTCCTCAAATTTAAGAAAAATGACTTCCCTTCAAAACTTAAGGAAAACAATTTCCAAAACTTTCTTCCAACCTCCCATACCCAACCCACCCTACCAGCCCAAAACTCACCCCTATCAGCCCCCACCCACCCACCCCTACCCTACCCCACCCCCACCCGAACGCTGGCAAGGGGATGGGGATGGGGACGGGGACGGGGGACGGGACGAAGGGGGACGCGACGGAACGGGTGACGGCGATGGGGAAATTTTGCCGGTCGCGGGATTAGACGGACAAAATTATGCTCCATCCTGTCCCACTATATATATGGAACGGGACGAAACATGGGATTTTTTATTTTTTAAATACTTATTTATTTGAATTGAAATTATATTTTTTAGCTAATAATTTTAAATTTAACTTTATACTTTCAAATTTCAAATCAAACTGTCAAATTTCAAATTAAATTTTCAAATTGCAAGTTTCAATTTCCTAATTTCAAGCGTCATGTTTCAAGTTTCAAGTTTTAAATTTCAAATTTGAGAAGTTTAAATTTGTATTTTAAATATTTTAAATTAATTTAAATTTGAAATTTCAAATGTCAAGTTTCAATTTTTGAATTAAGTAATTTAAAGTTAGTTTAGTATATATTTATATAGGTATATATAATTGTATATATTAAAATTAAAATGCAAGACAATAATTGTATAAAAAAGACTTGAATAAAACCTTCAAATTTATTCAATAAAATCTAATTTTAACTTAGAACTTAGAAGTTACAATTAACAAATATTAGTGGAGTAACTAATGTACGCATCCACCTTCTAAGAAGGATTCTTTTTCAATAAGGTCTCATATATAAAACTGATATTTGTTAAAATATTAGATGCGTAACTTAGGAAGGGTTCTATTTCAATTAGTTCTCGTATGTAATCTAATATTATTTGTTTTCTCCTTTAAAATTTAATTCTAATTTTCGCACAATATCGATGATAATATCCTCCTGTGTTGGCAAACTTATTAGATTTCTTGTGACTCTAATTCATCATCACTACATTCAATTGTCGTTTTGATCCAAGTGTCTTGTTTGGAATTTAACTTTGGCAAATTAATATTCCTCCTATCGACATTGAACCAATATCTAAATAAAACTGTTGGTTTCAAATTGTATTCCCCAATGAATGTCTATGATCGTCAATTTGAAACCTTGTTGCACTGAAAGTAGCCTCTGATGCAACATATGAGGCTTGAATAGCTAGAACATCACGAACCATTTTTCTCAAAATTGGAAATGCAAGCTCCCCCTTCTCCACCATCCTAATAAATCTTCATTGGCTTCTAAACATTGATTGATTAAAATATTTTTTAAAATCATCATGGTTAGTAGAATTAAGACCAAGAACACCTCACATATATGTTGAAATTCGAAATTCACAATCAATCTAAAGATTAGAAATTTGACCAACTTCTCCTTGATTATAAGAACACCTCGCATACATATAAGTTGAAATTTCGCATGTCTAAATGTTGATCTCATCTCATGATTTCAAATTGTGATATGGAATTGCATGTCCAAAATTTTACTTCTTAGAAGACATAGTCTCCTATTTCTACCATATATCTTTTAATTGAGTAGTCAAAACAGAGGTGAAATTATCTTTCTCACACAACATTTTTGTTCTAAGCTTTGTTTGGACATATGCTATGATATCTTGATTTCAAATTAATATTTGGACATGAGATTTGAAACTAACTTCTCCAATAAGTATGATTTTAAATTTCACACCTTAATTTCCATTTTATTTAATGCAACACGTGACCTATAACTTTATATTCATAAATCATTTTTGGAAATTTTTATAAAGAGACTCATGCTCAACGTGAAGAGATATTCTACCATGTGAAAGAATTAAATGAGAGGATAACTAACTACTACTAGTAGTGACCAGTGAATCTTTATAAAATTATGTTTATTTAAAAATTTCTAATCACAAAACATTTACTTATAAAAATATATATGGAGAAATGTGATTTAATGATGTGACGCAATATAATATTTTGATATCAAATACTGATTTCACATCTCATGTACAAACCCAAAGAATATAATTAATTTAATATGGTATTCATATGGATTTTTACCAACTTCATTTAAAAGTAAAAAATTACAGGTTGAGTCTACACTAATTGAGCATGCGTGATAATTACATTTAGGGGTCGTTTGGTAGTGTGTATTAGCAAAAATAATGCATGCATTAATTATATGCATTCCTAATTGCTTATTTGGTGCATTTTTCCATGCTATGTGTAACTAATGTTATTGCGTATTGAGGAGTGCATTACTAATACCTTGAAATCTATGTTATTAGTAATACAAAGAATCTAATGCATGCATAATATGGTCAAAGACTCACTTACCCCTCAAAAGTACCTTTACTTATTTTCCATCATATAATTGTGAAGGATAACTTTGTAAAAAAATACTTTTATACAATACATACTATTTTTAACACACTAAAATAAACATGATTGTTTTGTAATGACCCATTTGATTTATTTGGGTGCTAGAGCTTATTATGTCATAAAATACTTTTTGATAGATTCTAAGTAGATAATTTGGACTATTCGTAACAATAATTACAAAATTAATGGTGTATTTTTAATAATTAATTTAATTGATGGTTAAAGAAGATACACTAAAATTAATAGGATTTAATATTTATTAATCCATAATTTATACCCATATATAAATTAGTTAAATAAAATAAGAAGGGTTGTATTATTTTGTTATCAGAAGACAAATAGCATGCGCCTCTTCTCTCGATTCTTGGACTGCCAAAAAATTTGACGAAACTACTATTGGTAAAACTCAATCGAATTCAAACTTTATGTTATAAATATTAATAGTTGGGTGTCGTTAATCTTTACTATTTTTGTTTTATAAGGTGTAAATAAATGGGATGTTTGGGAGTATATGAAGAAATTGGGAGAAACATTTAATGTTAGCGTTTTGAGGTTGGTTATTAAATTATTTGTTGATTACTTTTTATTTCCTAATAATTACTAAGGGAATTAAATAGTGCAGCGTGCACTTAACAAAGTGGGCAATTATACTATTATAATAACCGACAGCATTAGAATTGAAGTATATGTTAACAAACTTAATGGGTCTTGGTGGTTATCATAAGTCAAATTTTACTTAGGGAAACAAATTATACCTTGTTTTTTTTTTGAGTATTTCCACTTGTTTCGGAAATCAGTGGCTTTAACTATTATGATCTTATAATCTTTGGTATTTATTGTGTTAGTATATCATAAATTAAGTTGTGAAAATATTGAGATAGAAAGTTAAATATTAGGTGTATTGAATTTGTTAAATTCAACTAAAGTTATGCTAATTGGAGGAGTTAAGACTTATACTTTGGTTTCGATTTTAGGAAATTTAATATACAATTACGTGAGTTTCAGGTCTATGCTAGACATAGAGTAATATGATGTCTATAAACTCGTTAACTTACAAATTATGTATATATACCTGGTAGATTGGAAACATTCCGAGCCGAGGAAGTACCTTGCTTTCCTTCAGCTCATCGGTGGAGGTAGGTTATGGTTTATGATATTTGATAGTAAACTCTTAATAGTGATTGATATGCATTGACTGATATTGTGAAGTTTTCTAGGTACTTGATTGTGTGGTTCTCTTTCTTGATTGTGTGTTTTGTGATTGGTCTGAAATCCTGAGACCGTGACAATAATATTCTTGAACCCTCTTTATCGAAGTGATGCCTTGAATAAAGAATGCTTGGTAAAATATTATCAATGAATTGAAAGTGGTGATAATGAATGATAAATAAATAGCACAATTAGATCAGAGTGTCACGTTCTGACACTGTATAATTGGATCGGAGTGTCACGTTCCGACATTGTATATTTGGATCAGAGTGTCACGTTCTGACATTTTATTCTTGGATCGCAGTGTCACGTTCTAACACTTATTCTTGGATCGGAATGTCATGTCCTGACAAGATATAATTGGATCAGAGTGTCACGTTCCGACATGATAATGTGAAAGGGAAAACATATTGAATTAACGGAATATACTCAATCTGAAAGAACATAATTCCCCAAATAGTTTGGTTGGAGGCATGAATCCTCATGGATGATCTTGATATTGTTGACATATTATATTCTTACTTTAGTGTTGTCGACACTTATTCATGTTGTTTGTTGTTTCTCAATATTATGCTCTATAGTTGAGTTCACACTATTATTTATTGTATATTAGTTTCTATTTAGGGTTGACCGATGATACCTACTCAGTACATGTTGCCCCGTACTGAGCCCTACTTGTGTTTTTCTTTGTTTTACTTTTATGGAGTGCAACGAGTGTACCAATGACTTCAAATTTCCCTCAACTCTAGCAAGTCTCGACATCTCAGGTGTAAGGGTGATCTATTCTTTCAAGCATGGGTTGGATTCTATCGGTCATTATCTGATGTCCTTACTTTTCGGACACAAATTACATTATTTCATTTATTCTGGTGTCTTTGATAATCTTAGACTTATTAATTGGAGATTAGATGTCTTTGTTGTGCTAACTTTCAGGTTTTGGGAAAACGATAGTAAATAAGTTTTGGAGCTTCCACATTATTTTATTATTCATAGTTGAACTATTGGTAGATGTTAGGATTTTGGTTTCCTTGTTCACCCACCTAGGAGGGTAAGTGTGGGTGTCACTCACGACTCATTTTGGTTCGTGAGAAACTTGTTATCAGAGCATTAGGTTTTGTTATCTCATCACACAAGTACGAGTCTAGTAGAGCCTTGCGGAACGGTATGGAGACGTCTTCACTTTTCTTCGAGAGTCTATAGGACTTAAGTAAAACTTCATTCCTTTTTTCTTTCAAGTATTACTTGAATTCAATTGGTATGTAGGTTATAAAAATCGGTATCTTATCTTCTTTGCTCTATTTCGCATATGTCTACTCTAGAGTAGTAGAATTGGAAACACCAACGCTAACATGAGAGGACGCGTCCTTAGAAATAGATTTTTTTCTGATTCACTATAGGCATGGAATAACTAGTGACTATATTGTATGATACTTTTATTACGTTCTTACAGTTTAAATCCCCATTCTTCATAGGTATTGATCATAAAGATTTTTGTGATTCCGTTGTTGATTGTTGGAGCTGCTTCATAAAATAAATATAGTAGAGAGGCTCAGTGTCGAGATTGTGACATTCGAGTTTTGTAAGAGAGAACTAGAAAATTAACATCATTACTTTGGAAATTATAGTTTATAAAGTTTTCGTGACATGTATGGCTTCTTTAGTGAATGGCGAAATTAGGTTGCCAAAATACAGGTTAAAATCTTTACCATGATGCTATTGATTGATTGTACATTAAAGAAGGTCATGATATGATTACTAAAACACATACCACTTGGGCTAAAGACAGGACAAATTCGATAATGTTTTGCAGTTATTCAATGGGTAGAAATGTGTGGGCTTTTTGGGTACGATCTTCTCGATAAGTATTATGTGTTCTAGTGATGACTTTAATGGCCTTTCATGGTACGTTACTAGTGTTACGTATAAATAAATGCATCCATTGTCAAGTGTGAATACTAACTACTTAAGAAGTAATTACTAGTATGACATGTTTAGATTATTAGATTTTATGTTGCTTTCACATTTGAGAAACCAAATAGTTTATTACTATAGACACTTGAATGGCATTATTTTTAAGAAATAATTTAGTGGTGGATCTTTGGTACAATACTAATATATTTAGGTTGTGAAATGTATCTTGAGGGTTCTGAATGAGGACTGACGATTTTATCTTAAGCTTCAAAAGGTAGATTGATACTAGGACGGCAAACTTACAGGGAAAGAAAGTCTTATAGAGTATATTTGGGTGAACTAAAATAAAGATTTAAGTAAGAAAATGCTTATAAAATTGAGTTAGTTCCTTAAGTTTGTGTGGTATACCTGAGTTTAAGGTGTCATGTCGGGGAGAAGGTTCACTTCTTGATGATTAAAATGTCTAGATAAGCATGATAGTAAAAAGAGAAAGTGATATATGACCTATATGATTTATGTTTGTTGTACTAGTATCGAAAATACTCATTTAAAATCAGTTTTACTGGAAACGAAGTCTTGAAAGTGTTTCACCGGTTATGATATCGAATTTATTATTTTCTTAAGAGTTGGACACTAGACCTAATCTTCTTTGCAAAAGGATTGAAATTATTCTCTTCATTTGATTTCCATTTCTGTTAGAAATAAATATTGGAATTGTAATCTCATTTGTAGTTGGTTTTGAATTTGTGAGTAAAAACATAATTGTATACATAGGGGATGATCTTGGGAGAAAAATTGAACGACTCATTAGTTTTTTTTTTCATTGAAAGACATTAGGAAATAAGAGAGGTTTGAGAGAGCTTTAAACAAGAGATAAGAGGGAAGAGAGAAGAAAAAAATTATTTTGATGCATACCTTTTCTCCGACCAACAACCTTTAGATCATATTTCTCAATTAGCTGACCGTAGGATCGAGCTAAAATTTGAACTAAGTGTTCCTGACATCTTGGTTGTTTATTTGAATGGTGGAGATTGGATTAGGATGTATGCAAGATCATTTTTTGGTCTCGAACAACAACTGAATTTGGGTGGTGCTTGCATTAAAATTGTAAAGGCATTGTATGTATAGTGTGTATTATGAGGTGTTTTAGTATAATATTTAATAAGAGCAATCTTAATTTAAGAAAATGGAGATTATTAGAGTTCTCAAGGATGATGGAATGACTATCGTTTGTCGTTTTGGCAAAGTGAATGTGGTAGTAGACGCCTTAGGTTGAAAGACAGTGTGTATAGATAGTCTACCTTTGGTACATATAGGAGAGTGTCCCTTGGCTATGGATTTCAATTCCTAAGCCAATAACTTTGTAAGACTTGATACTTAAAAATCTAGTAGAATTTGGTTTCTGGGAGGTAAAAAAGTTCTTATTGGAGCATGTCATGGGTTAAGAGACAGGTGGTTTCATATATTTTAATATGGTCATGGTTTTAGTGTAAGAGGTTTATCAAATTGGATTAAAACCATCGAATAAGATATAACAAAAGAGTGTACATACGTTCAACTCGAGTTGATGATAAGTTATCTTGTGGTTTTGGGTTTTTAAAAACTACAGTCGAATTTCTAGCGAAGGATATAATAAGATCGATGAACAGCCGATCAACGATAAGTGAAGATATGTGAATTCATAAAAATCTTCAAGGTATTAGTCATGTTGATAGATAAGGAGATTGACTTATATGGTTTGGTCTACAATTCAAGCTTTTTCATTCTGAATCTACTTTTGTGGTGGCAAGGTATGAATTTGTGAGGTAAAAAAAAGAATAATAATATATTATTTATATAAGATATTAAACATATGGAATGACTTATGCATAGTTTGGAATGGAAAATTTGTTACGGTTGATTATTTAAGGATCAAAGGAAGGATTTCACTTTATAGTGTTAGTTTAGAATATAAGGTAAAATATTATAGATTATTGGTCAAGGAATAATATTTCTAAGTTAGCAAAATGAAAAGCAATCTGGTGTATCAAAGATTTCAAGGTATTTTAAATTTATGACATGGATAGAATTAAGGAAAAGTGAAGGAAATAGACCTTACGTATAAATCCTTGGGGTGTAGTGGAAGGTTGTATTGATTTTTGCCTAGAATTTAAATGCGATTGTGAGATGTGCTCTAGTTCAATACAGACTTACGAGGAGTATATCATCGATTTTCTTAATGATTGAATTTTGATTTGGGTGTTAATAGTAAGGTATAGAAAATTTAGAGTTTTACGTAAGGTTAGATTGCTCAAATTAAGATAGATGACTTAAGAATGACGCATAAGGTGATATACAATTCTTAATGGTTATTAAGAATTTAGAGTTGGATTTATACTATAGTGTTCTGATGGCACTACATAGAATGTTATGAGCTGTTTTATAGACATTTGATAGTGAATACATGTTATGAGTTTATAGTATACATAATAATTTGAGTGACCAACAATTTTACTAAGTGTTGGCATGCGATATAAGATAGTTTTGAATGGTAACTAAAGCATGGTAGGTGGAAGTGGTACGAAGTTGACTTTGGTGTAATTTAATAATTTTATATAGATGGGAAGGTAGTATCAAATTTGAAATTAGTGTTATTAGCTTTGTTTGTGTCTCACATTTGTCATGAAATGTTTAAATAGAATGAGAGATAGTCATAGTTGAACTTGTTTTTGATAAGAATGCTTTGATACTAATGATGGTTTAGGTGTCAGGAAGATGATTGATGTGGTTATGATGTTTTGTTAGTGTTAAGAATGTTAACTTCAGTGGATGTGGGAATCAATAAATCTGGAATTTATGCAATTATAATAAGGACTAAATTTATGATTGTGAGTAACTAGAAAACCAAAGAGATAGAGTTAGATGAATGAAAATGTTTGATATGCGCCCTATCAAAGGAGTATCTAGAGTTATTCGACCTTGGTTATGTACATTATTATGTAACCAACTACTTCATTCCGCCGTGGTTTGGAGTATTATTCACTTGCTACGCCCGCGTGTGTTTTCAGTTTCAAAGGGAACCCTGGTAGTGGATCAGGTATATCGATTTTGTGATTGTCCTCCTAATGGTAACAAATATTGACTAAGGATTTTATCATGATTATGTTGGATAGTATTTGTTTTGATGACTGTGTCAAGGTTAGTTGGAAAAATCGGTCAGTTGAAGAATCCATTGGGAATAGTTTTGTTGTTAGTTGAGCTTACATATAATAACGATTCTCAGTAGAGTATTAAGATGGCCTCATTTGAGACATTGTATGGGAGGAGGTTAAGATGTCAATTTAATTAGGTTGCGCTTTTGATATGATTCTTTGAGTATTAATATTTTTAAAGAATTGTGAGACAACTATCCATTCTTACCCTCACCTTTCTTTGGTCGTTCCGGGATAAACGACGGGTAAATTTGTAGCCAATCTAACAACCCATTTGATTTTTTAGTGTACTAGAGCTTTTTATGTCATAAAATACTTTTTGATAGATTCTTAATAGATAATTTGGACTATTCAGAACTATAATTATAAAATTAATGGGGTAGTTTTAATAATTAATTTAATTGATGGTTAAAGAAGATAACACTAAAATTAATAGGATTTAATAATTATTAATCGATAATTTATACCCATATATAAATTAATAAAATAAAAAAAAGGGTCATATTATTTGGTTTTCAGAAGACAAATAGCATGCGCTTCTTCTCTCGGTTCTTGGCACCGCCGACAATTTTGACGGAACAACTATGGGTAAAACTCAATCCAATTCCAACTTTATATTATAAATATTAATAGTTGGGTGTCTTTAGTATTTATTATTATCTTTTTATAAGGTGTAAATACATGGGATGATTGGGAGTATATGAAAAAATTTGGAGAAACATTTAATGTTAGCGTTTTGAGGGGACAAGGTTTTGGTTATTAAATTATTTGTTGATTACTTTTTATTTCCTTATAATTACTAAGGGAATTAAATAGTGCAGCGTGCACTTAAAAAAGTGAGGAGTTATACTATTATAATAACCAAAGACATTAGAATTGAATGAGATATTAACAAAGTTAATGGGTCTTGGTGGTTATTAATAATTTTTAATTAAAAGTATTATATATCATATAAATTTGACTTAGACTGACAAATTATACCTTTTTTTTAGTATTGCCATTGGTTTTGACAACCAGTGGCTTTAACGTTGACGATCTTTTAATCTTTGGGATTTATTGTGTTACTATATCATAAATTAAGTTGTGAAAATATTGAGATAGAAAGTTAAATATTAGGTGTATTGAATTTGTTAAATTCCACTAAAGTTATTCTCATTGGATGAGTTAAGTCTTATTCTTTGGTTTGAACTTTAGGAAATTGATTATACAAATAGGTGAGTTTTGGGTCTAGGCTAGACATAGAGTAATATCATTTCTATAGACTCGTTAATTTACAAATTATGTATATATACATGGTAGATTGGTAACGTTGCTTCCTTGACTTCAACTCTTCATTGGAGGTAGGTTATGATTTATGATATTTGATAGTAAACTCTTAATATTGATTGATATGCATTGAATGATAATGTGATGTTTTCTAGGTACTTGATTGTGTGGTTGTGTTGCTTTGTTTTGTGTTGTGCAATTGGTCTGAAATTTTGAGACCGTGACATTTATATTCTTGAACCATCTTTATCAAAGTGATGCCTTGAATAAAGAAGGCTCGATGAAATATTATCAATAAATTGAAAGAGGTGATAATAAATAATAAATAAATAGTATAATTGGATCAGAGTGTAACGTTTAGACACGACATAATTGGATAGGAGTGTCACATTCCGACATGATATTCTTGGATCGGAGTGTCACGTTCTAACATGATATTCTTTGATAGGAGTGTAACGTTTCGACACGATATTCTTGAATCGGAGTGTAACGTCCCGACACAATATAATTGGATCGGAGTGTCACGTTCCAACACGATTATATTAAAGAAAAAACATATTGAATTAACGAAATGTACTCAATCTCAAAGAACTCAATTCCCCAAATGGTTTTGTTAGAGGCAAAAGTCTTCATGGATGATCTTGATATTGTTGACTTATTATATACTTACTTTAGTGTCGTCGACACTTGTTTATGTTTTTTGTTGTTTATCACCTGTTAAGTTCTATAGTTGACTTCATAATATTATTTATTTTATATTAGTTTCTATTTTTAGGTTGACCGATTATACCTACTCAGTACATATTTTTTCGTACTGAGACCTATTTGTGTTTTTTTCCATTAATGGAGTGCAACAAGTGTAACAATGGCTTCGAATTTCCCTTAGCTCTAGCAACTCTTGGCATCTCAGGTTGAAGAGTGAGCTGTTTATTCAAGCTTGGGTTGGATTCTCTTTGTCATTATCTGATTTTCTTAGTTTTCGGACACAAATTACTTTAATTTATTTATTCTGGTGTCTTTTATACTCTTAGACTTAGTAATTGGAGATTAGATGTCCTTGTTGTGATGACTTTCAGGTTTTGGGAAAATGACAATTAATAACTTTTGAGCTACCATATTAAACTTACTTAATATCTTATATAAAAGTTCAAATTATTAATGAAAGCCTATTTTAATTTATTTATTTAAATCGTACTATTAGGTACTGCTTAAAGTTAATCTAATTCTTTACTAAACTTAACTTGAAAATAATGTAATTAAATATACATTTGACTGCTCCTTTGTCATTATTTGTGAAACTAATACCATAAAAAACTTTCACCTATTAGGAAATAGGAAAAACAGACTTAAATGTAATAGATCATCCGACATCATTTAAAAATATAGAGAAAAATTGAAATATACTTCTATTTTCAAGGATATTTTTTTTTAAAAAAAATAAATATGTATGACTTAATAATTAGATATGTGGATTTCCCTATATATTGAACCACTTTAACAAAATAGATATTTAGTTAAAATAGATTTTTATTTTGCGGAAAGATTTACTACCACAAAAATATATAGTGATGATTGAGTTAATGTTAATGCATTCATAGTAACTAAAGCCTTTAACAATATTTAAATAGTTGTTTTGGTTTTAAATACTCATATTTATCATTGTCAGTAAAATAGAAAAGAATGATAATTATATTCTTACCGTTAAATAATTGTTTGACAATCATTTATTCGTTATATCATATGTATGTGTCCCCCCCCCCAGCACACATATTTGAAATTTCTCATGTTTATTTGTGCCACTTTAAATTTCTTAAACACAATGATTAGCCTCCCCCCTTCCAAATTCAATGTTAAGTTATTTTTAGATTTATTTCATTATTCAAAATAATTGAATTGTTCAAGGGTCAACATGCATATTTGAATCTTTTATCATATTTGAAATTTTATTTGTTGAAGAAACTTATATTAATTATGATTAAGAAAAGGACAAATAGTAGAAACTATGAAGTATGATTTAAATTGTGTCCTTAAATATTTTCTTAATATATGTGAATTATCTCATAAATTTAATTAATATGAAATTGAGAGTATTTTTTTATTTTTCTACTAGGAGAAATTCTGGTTAATGTAGAAGCAATGCATTTATATATATCAACTTATCATTTATTATCACTAAGCTTATAATTTTTGTGTTTAATTCATTCATAATTTCATAATTGTATGGATTTTACGGGGCATATAAATCTCGGAGGATCATAGGAAACAGTTGGGAGTTGGATGTTTGTAAAATGAAGAAAAAGGTAGATGTAAAATGAAGTTTGTATGTGGACCACTTGATCAAAACAATGAAACTCTTTAAAATGACTTAAAGCACGTGCAGTGTGTAGACCCCAAGTTCAGAGGTGATCTGGACTATTTTATCTAATCAAAAAATGGTATACATTTTAAATCATAAGGTACATTGGAGCTGAAGCAAGAGAATCAGTAAATTTCTCAAATATCCTCTGTCAAAAAGCATGCATATTGACGGAGAGGAGCATGGTATTCCCTTTTGTTATATAGTATGAAAAGTAATATACAAAATAAACTAGTGAAAAACATTGTTTTTGCATTATTATAATCAAACTCTCTCATAATAAAATTATCATATAAAAAGATGGATAAACATTCAAATTTTAGGTTTTTTGCAGCTGAATAAATGGTTCAAGTATTACTTTGAATTTTTACACGAAACCTGGTGTCTATTTTGTATCATATTTTCTTGTAGTATGGAACACTGGTTAGCTTATTAGCTATTGCTTGGTTATTATTTTTTTATTAATCTAATAAAACACATAATGATGTTACCCATTTATTCAATTTTGGAAATAAAAATTAACCAAATCATAATTAATGAAGCATATATTCATTGGATTTGAATTAAAAGAAAATTTTAAATTAATACTAGGTTGGTCACGCCCTGAACCTACACCCTTAACGTGGCCGTCACTCAATGACCATTGTTGACTTTGACCGGATAGTTGGTCTGGCTTACTTAACTCAGCAAAAGATAATGATCAATAACTATAAAGATAAAAACTCAACTGAAGTGACAAAGCCTACTAACTGTGAATATTGTAAAGGTTTAAAACATTCAATTGGCCAAAAGGGGCAACCCAAGTCTAAATAAATAGAAGAAGATGAAAAGACTAAGGACTCAAATCTCGTTGTCTATCTATGAAGCCTCTAAAACTGAAAGGATGTTGGGACAGACCCCACCACATCCTAATAATGAAAGTACAGAAAAAAACAATAAAGGAGTCCTCTGAAATGTAAGGATGCTCACAAACTGATTATAGAGTGCTCAACTGGATCAACGGTGCGCCGGATGCGATCCTCGTTACCTGTATTTGCATCATGATATGATATAGGTCAACTGGCATCGGTACATTGAATATACGAGTATACGTGTTGGAATGCTAAAACAACTTGAGATTGAAAAGGGTAAGAAGGAACACTTACCTTGGCTTTGCTCAACTCATAAATAATATAAGTCAATATAACTGACTCATTTCCATATAAAGAAATTTAAAATCAAGTGCAATATAAAGAAAAGTTGTTTGAAATCATTTTGTAAACTCTGAATATATAAAAAGATACAATTAACTCTAAATTTAAAAATACTAATAAATTGATTTATATATAAAATACATTGAATTTCTTTGGGAGATTCTCTCGCCGACAACCATCACTTAAGAGCTAAAGTGATGATACAATGATCTACCTCACGCTGCCAACGCATCCTCTACCCAGCCAAAAGTATAAGACTTGAACTGCCTAATGGATGCACTAGTCTACTATGAAAAAGATTCATCTAAAAAGTATTACCCTTTTCTACCCACGGTGGCTACAATGGTTTATGGGGCTGTGAGTTGTTTGAAATCTCCCCCATATCGGTGCTCAACGCTACTCTAAAAATATACAGGCTCTTATGTTTTAAAACACACTTCTTCTGTGATTTGAGATTAGTGCTCAAAAACATAGCTCAAAGGCTAACTTGGAAATCTTAGTTTCCCTGTTTCCTTCATTTAGAAAGTTATTACTCTCTAACTAAAAACTAGCCCGAAGGCTCTTTGCAAATATCAGTTTCCATTCTTTTTTAAAATGTTAAAACCATCTTAATACTGCTTTAGGAATACATAGTCCCCATGCTTTGAAGAAAAGACTTCTCTTACTCTGAACTCAACCATAAGTCTTAAAACGATAGTTAATATATTTTTGAATAATTATGAAACTTGAAATAAACTTCTTCTTCTTATCTTTACTCTTTACTCAACCTGATCCATAAGTGTAAAAAACAAAGTTTAGAAAACATTTGTAAAAGACTTCTTGAAAGGACTATAAGAACTTTCTAGACTTGGCTCTAAACTTCCCTTAAATTTGAAGTTATGGATTAAAAGTTGTAATTTATGTTTCTTGATGATTTAGTTATGATTAGAAGTCATTTAGAGTAGTTAGAATCATTAGGAAGTGTTAAAATACTTCAGAAAGGTTTAATTAGACTGAATTACAAAAATAGAGCGAAAATGCCGATTTGGACGTATTCTGGGCGCGCTAAGCTAAACCCATTAGTCTGAGTTTCCAGCTGGGTGCAATGCAGGCGTGCCGCCCCAGACACTCTGGCGCATATGGGGCGCGCCTCTCTTGAGCATGCCCAGGTGATGCCTGACGAATTTTCATCTCCTTTTCCTGACCTTAAATCGTTCTAATCCAACTTAATTTCTGTTCTCAAATTCACCTTAGATCTATGTACCTAGTTCATATATACAAGGATCTAACCAAAAGAACAACACTATCTACCTCAAGAAATTCATAAGCATCAACCCATGTTCAAGAACGAAAGCAATTCGAGAACAACATTAAAAATCCAATCTTTTTTGAATGAAATCACGCTGAATCCAATATGCCTTGCACGTAGGTGAACGAACCCAACATTATGGAAGACTCACATACCATTTTAGGGATCACCCCTGACGAAATCCATATGTTAACTTCAACGATGTAAGTGAATCTTGCATTTTCTTCTTCTCTTCTATTCTCCATTCTCCATAACCCTAGCGTGAAAATTTCGAACTTCCAAACGGACTAAATTGGGTCTTGACCCTTATTAAACTCCTTATAATGGATTAAATTAATAAGGTAGTGAAAAGACTAAAATACCCTTTAAAATCGCGGAATTGGACATTTCGTTAATCCAATAGCCCAACTTCCAAAGGGCATAACTCACTCTTTTGAAAATGACCAAAACTCAATTTTAACTTGCTTAAATTTTCCAGATGAACCTATACTTTCAAAAAACCAGTATTTCCAAATTTTAAACTCGTTTCTAGTTCTTTCTAGTTGCAAGATGCTACAATATCTTTACCTTGGGAACATTCATCCTCAAATGTCCTACTCGACTTAGGGTGGTATAATAAGCTCAAACACCCAACATGCAAATGCAACAATAACATTCTCACTCATGACTTAAAGAGTACTAAGAAGAAAAATTAGTATCTTGGTCTGCATTTTCTCCAATTCAAAGGGATTTGGATATCTCTTCTTCATCTTCTCTGCATATTCTCAAGTAGATTCTTCAACACTTTGGTTCCTCCAAAGGAACTTGATTGATGCTACTTCTTTTGTTCTCAACTTGCGAACATGACGATCTAAGATCTCAACCGAAATATCTTCATAAGATAGACTATCCTTGATCGCAATATTTTTAGTTGGAATGATCAATGAAGGATCTTACATGTACTTCTTCAACATAAAGATGTTAAAACCGGATGAACTACTAATAATTCTTGGGATATATCTAACTCATAAGCTATATTGTCAAACCTCAGCTTGCCAGTTAGTCAAAAAATGAAAGGTAGTACTTAAGTTCACCTTTGAGCCCAAACCTTTCTTAAAGTACTTCAAGAATTGTGCAGTAAACCATGCACCTCTATCTCAAATAATAGAGATCGAAGCTCCATGAAGTCTTACCACCTCTTGGATGTACAACTTAGGATATTTCTCTGTCGAATGAGTAGTCTTTACTGGTAAAATGTTAGATGATTTGTCGTTCTATCAAGTATCACCCAAATAGAATCATGTTGCTTGGGAGATCTGGGTAAGCCTTTGATGAAATACGTATTAATTATCTCCCACTTCTAATCAAGAAGCTATATTTTCTGAGCCAAACCTCCCCACTATTGGTACTCTACTTTAACTTCTTGTCAATTTTGGCACTTGGAAACAAATTTTTAGAAAATCCCTTCTTCATACTATTCCACCAACATACTTATAACAAATCACAATACATCTTTGTGGAACCCAGAAAAATCGAGTATCTAGAGATATTGTCACACCCCGAGCTACCCCCGAGACATGAAACCTAGGACCACAAGTGATCCCAAGCTAACCCCACTGGCATGTGCATGAGCATACTGAAGAATATAAAATGTTGCGAAATCTAAATCATAAATTTAAAATCAAAAGACGGGGAATACCTACATTCTATAACTGAGATATTTGAAAACAATGAGTTTACTACAAAGAAAATATTAACTCAATACTAGCTGACACTAACTATATTCGAAAATAGCCTCTAAACTAGACTAGAAATACTTGGAAAATCCCCAACTAAATCTAGCAAAAATTGAAACTAAAAAACTAAATACTAAAAAGAAACTCATGACTATTGTCCTCGGAGAATGAATACTCACCACTGAATCTGCTGACTGAAGATCAGGAATCGATCTATGTGTGATCTTGATGCTGAGAACCCGAAACTATATCACAAGAAGATGTACTGCACCTATGCGTTAGTACTTGAAAGGTACTAAGCCTGTAGGATAGAATAAAGCTGAAATAAAACATAACTGAACAAGCACGAAAGCTAGTATAATAATCTGAACATGATATAGAGAATTCTGAGCTAACTAAAAGCAATGACAAATTTATAACATGATAAAACTTGATATTGAGTATACTGATAAATGGTCAATGCAAGAGAGTCTAACTGAACTGTGGGAGCTACTAATAACCTATAATAAAACCACATGAAATAAATGTGGAGTCTGATGTATACACTCCATCGAGAGGACCCAATATATGCTACCAGAGGTATAAAGGCATGCTGGCATGATCAGTAAGTTGATTTCCCACAGAGGGGACTTACAACCTACTTTTCGAGTAGTTCTGGGACTAATTGGGTCGCTGAACCCTAGTCCAACTCAGTATTACATACCTCTCATTGATTAAAGTAGTTAACTGATTTTATCTGAATTTTTGTAATAACTGGATAGCTCAAAACTTAACATGCAAACTAAGAACACAATAGTTAATCGTATAATAATACATTACACATTGACGGATGCATAACTGAATAGCTGAAATATCTAACCTAGCATGTGTAATTCAAAAACTAAAGAAATACAAAGCTAGGGTTCTTAATGTCAAGCGATAAACAGAACAATTACTTTACAATCTCATTTGGAACATATATTTAATAAATTCATGAAGTTTTATTAAAGTTCTAGAAACCCTAGATTTAAATATGATAACAGAACAAAAAAATTGACTGAAAACTAGGGAACCAATGGGTGAAAGGAACACACTAGTGAAATCCCAAATACCTGGCAATGAATTTCACGGAGAAACACTTAGATTTCGGGGTGCTGGAACCTTGTTGCGTTCTTGAACTATGGTTCTTGACCTTTTTTTCTCCTAATTTTCTATGTTTTTGATTAGTGATTTGTCTTAGATGAGTTTTAGTTATGTTTCTAGGCATAAATTGATTAAAATGTGATGATTTAGTTTCAAAACAATGTATCTTAAGGTTTTAACGAAGTGAGAAAAGACCAAAAGACCCCTGGGTAAGTTTTTGTCAGACCAAAAAACGACTTGAAAAGACGGTTCTTCTTTCCATCGATGGTCCATTGTTTGGTCTGTAGGTTGGGCCTGTTCGACAGACCTTTACTAAAACAGGCATAACTTTTTAAAAGGAGGTCTTATTTTAGAATGATCGATGGCTATGGAAAGCTAATTCATTTTTCTATCTGTTGGAAGGTCATGGGACGTCTAATTCATTTTGTGATAGGAGTTATGACCATCTGAATTTGACCCAACTACATTTCCCCCCTAACAGTCTGCTATTTCTCACCTATGGTCAAACCTACGGTCTGTACGTCCATCTACGGACCGTTCTGGTCAATCGTGATTCTTATACAAGAGAGGGTGAATGGGATGTTGATCGACGGACTCAGACTATGGACTGTAGTTTGACCTAAGGAATGTTAGTCCGTTTGTCGTTCGACACTTAGTCAAATATTTCCTGGGCTGAGATTTTGGGGGTTTCTGATTCCATCGACGGATGTGCAGGACGGACCGTGGGTAAGGCTACGATCCGTCGATGGACACCATCCGTTGCATCTGTAGAATTATGGAAAAACTATTTTTTGGTCTATTTTGGATACGGAGTGTTACATTATCTCACCCTTGGGAACATTCGTCCTCGAGTGAAGAATAAACTAGGTGGAATAGAGGGAGAGAGTTGCAACCCTACTATTAAACACTGAGAACTGACTTTGTGACTGAATTGAATATCGAGACCATGCAAATGCACTAAAAATGCAAGTACAAACTGAGGGAACATGATTCTAAGACTGAATTCACGCATGAATGATTGGAAAAACAGAACAGGAACTATTACCTCAAGCTTGAGTTGAATCGAAAGGAAAGAGGTGTGGATACTTGGCTTTCATGGCTGCTTCTGCCTCTCAAAGTAGCTCCCTCTCTAGACCGACTCCTCCACAATACCTTGATTGAAGTGACTTCTTTAATTCTCAACCTTTTAACCTGACGACCAAGAATCTCAACTGGTACATCCTCGTAAGAAAGACTATATTTCAAAGCCACACTCTCTAATGGCACTACAGAGGATGGAAAACCCACCCACTTCTTCAAGAATGAGATGTGGAAGACCGGATGCACTACTCCTAATTCTTCCAGCAACTCTAACTCATATGCCATCTTGACAGCCCTTTTCAAGATCTTGTAAGGGCCTACATATCTAGTACTGAGCTTCCCTTTCTTTTAGAATATCATCACCCCTTTCATTGGTTACATTTTTAGCAAAACCCAATCATTAACTTGGAACTCTAATTCCCTTCTTGTCACATCTGCATAAGATTTCTGACGATCTTGGGTTGTCTTAAGTCTATATCTAATGAGTTGCACTTTTTCCATAGCATAAAGGACTGAATATGGCCCTATTAAAGCTACTTCACATACTTCAAACCAACCAACAGGACATCTACACCTACACCCAATAGAAAGCCTCATAAGGGACATATGAATGTTGGAATGGTAGCTATTGTGGTAGGAAAGCTCAATAAGAGGAAGGTGATCATCCCAACTACCCCTGAAATCGATCACACAAGCTCTCAACATATAATCTAAGGTATGAATGGTACAATGTGCATGCCCATCCGTATGTGGATGAAATGTTGTACTAAGGTTAACTTGAGTACCAAGACCCTTCTGAAATGATTTCTAGAAATGAGAGGTAAGCTGAGGACCTCTATCTGAGATGATAGACAAAGAAACAACATGCAACCTCAAAATTTCATTAATGTAAATCTTGGAATAGTCCTCTGTCGAATCAATAGTCTTGACTGCTAAAAGCGAGAAGACTTAGTCATCCTATCCACTATCACCCACATTGAGTCATGTTGTCTGTGAGTACGAGGTTTTAAACCCTGTAATGAAATCCATATTGATCACTTTCCACTTCCAAGTAGGAATATCAATCTCTTGAGTCATACCTCCTGGTTTCTGATGTTCTACCTGGACTTGCTGGCAATTGGGGCACTTACTCAAAAACTTTGCTATGTCCCTCTTCATGCAATTCCACCAATAGACTTCCGCAGATCGCGGTACATCTTAGTGGTAAATGGATGATTAGAATACCCGGAGTTATGGGCTTCTGCAAGAATATGCTTTCTGAACTCACCCACATCAGGAACACACAATCTACTGTGGTAGCGAAGCACATGATCTCCCCCTTGGAAGAAAACCTCCACTCTCTGATTGTGGACTACATTCTTAAGTTCAAGCAAAATTGGATCACTGTCTTGGTTTTCCTTAACCTCCACTACCAAAGAAGATTCTTCCCCATTTTTAACTGTTACACCATTGTATGATATGCTCATAAGGCGAACTCCCAAGCGAGCAAGCCTGTGAACATATTTCACTAGATCCTTCCTTTCTTCCTCAAAATGGGTTACACTACCCATAAATACTCTACTAAGAGCATCTTCTACTACATTCGCCTTACCCGGATGATAATGCACACTCATATCATAATCATTAAGGAACTCTAGTCATCTCCTCTGGTGAAGATTCAACTCTTTCTGGGTGAACACATACAGAAGGCTCTTATGATCAGTGAACACATCTACATGAACACCATATAAGTAGTTTCTTGATATCTTGAGTGACAACACCACTGCTGTGAGGTCAAGGTCATGGGTTAGGTAGTTCTTCTCATGAAACTTAAACTGTCTAGAAGCATATGCTATAACCTTATCTCTCTGCATCAACACACAACCTAGGCCAACTATGGATGCATCACAATAGATCACATGACCATATGAAACCCCTGGTAGAGTTAAGACAGAATCTGTAGTCAATCTAGTTTTCAATTCTACAAAATTTTTCTCAAAATCATCTGACCATTGAAACTTCACCATCTTCTGAATCAACCTAGTCAATGAGAAGGCTATGGAGGATAATCCTTCCACGAACCTTCTAAAGTAACCTGCTAAACCTAAGAAACTTCTGATATCTACTGTATAGGTAGATCTGGGCTATTGTTTAACTACTTCTATCATCTGTGAATCCACTCGAATTCCTTTGCTAGATACAACGTAAACAAGGAAAGCAACGGATTGCAATCAGAACTCCCATTTGGTAAAATTAGCAAATAACTAGCGATCCTTCATAGCCTGTAAAACAATTGTCAAATGACTCGCATGTTCTTCTTCATTCCTAGAGTAAATAAGGACATCCTCAAAGAAGACGATAACGAACATGTCCAATTACTATCTGAACACTCTGTTTATCAAATCGATGAATGATGCAGGCGCATTGGTTAGTCCAAATGACATAACTACAAATTCGTAATGACCATACCAGCTTTGAAGGCTATTTTTGGAATGTCACTATCTCTGACTCTAAGCTAATGATAACCCGATCTGAGGTCTATCTTAGAGAATTGACTAACACCTTGAAGTTGGTAAAACAAGTCATTAATCCAGGAAATGGGATACTTATTCTCTTTATTGTGACCTTGTTCAACTATCTTTAGTCAATGCACATTCTATGAAAACCATCTTTCATCCTTACGAATAACACTGGTGCACCCCATGGTGAAATGCTAGGTCTGATGAAGCCCTTATCTAGAAGGTATTTAAACTACTCTTTCAATTCCTTAAGCTCTGCTGGCGACATTCGGTAAGTAGGAATATAAATAGGTTGGTCATTTGGAAGGAGATCAATTCCAAAGTAAATTTTCTTTTCAGGATGAGCTCTAGGAAGATGTTCCTGAAATACTTTTGGAAACTCACAGACTACTGGAACTGACTCAAGAGTTAGGGTTTCAGAGCTAGAGTCCTTAAACAAAACTAGATAATGGAGATAACCCATTACGATCATATTTCTAGCCTTAAGGTAGGAGATAAATCGACCCATAGGCGCTAAGCTACTACCCTTCCTTTCTAAGATTGGTTCATCTATAAACTAAAAACGAACAATCCTAGTTCTACAATTGACTGAGGCATAACAGGAATGTAACCAATCCTTGCCTAGAATGACGTCAAAGTCTACCATTTCTAACTCTACAAGATCTACTGAGGTGACGTTCTGAGATATAATGATAGGGCAATTTATGTATACCCGTCTAGCTATAATTGGGTCACCGACTATAGTAGAGAGTGGAAAAGGTTCTGAGAGAGTTTCCGTACTAACACTGAATTGGACTGCTATGTAAGGAGTTACAAAAGAAAGAGTAGCCCCTGTATGTAAAAATGCATAAACATCCAGGTCAAATAATCATAACGTACTAGTGATTACATCAGGAGAACTTTCTAGATCATGGCGAGCCTAAAGAGCATATAACTTGTTTTGGTGCAGACTGCACCTGTACCAGATGAGTTACCCTGCTGAGTTGGGTAACTTGCTTATGTTACTGAAGTTTTAGACTGAGCTCTACCATTACCGCCTCCTCGACCCTGTCTAGAAGGAAAATTCCTTAACCTGTGATTCCTGCGAAACACTCGCCTGAATAGTTCTTACCACACTCAGGGAATATAGGGTAAATCTTGGTGCCTAAAACACTTCCATGATACTTAGAGTCTGCTGCTCTACCCTTCTAATCATACCTGTTCTTGAAGGATGCAACACTAGCTGACGAAGGGGCGGGGATAGGAGCTGCATTTGCACCCCTATTCTCCTTCCACTAAGTGTACCAAATATGAGCAACATCTTTCATCAGGATTGATGCCAACTTATCCCGATCAATTCAAGTGACTTGTATTACCTCAAAGATTTTCTTGATCTCCTCTAAGAAATTGTGAGGATCCTCATTAGTTTGTAATCCTAAGAAATCAGGAGTATTCATTCTAACAAAGTTATGGACCCTTGTTGCTGCTGATCCACCATTTTCATTCACATGATCATGAACCCGATTGTTTTGGTTAGTCATACTTTGAGCCAAAAATTGTATGACATTTCTGAACTCAGCATTGGAGAATTCTTGATCTGGAACAGGAGGAGCTGCATTCGCATTCCTGGCATTCGCATTCCTTGCGTAAGCTGTACGATGAGGCATGATCTGAAACATAGAACGTCAAGTTAGAATAGAATCAGATCATACCTCACGCACGATAAGAGTAACAAGAAAGAGAAGTTTTTCCTTGAACACTTCATAACCTCCCTCTCATTAGATGTGGTGCACTTCACACCCATGAAAAGGAATCTACTTTACGCGCCTTTTCACACATCTAGGACTCCTGAAACTAGAGCTCTGATACCAAGTTTTGTCACGTCCCGAGCTAACCCAAAGACACAGACACGGAACCTGGGACCACAAGTGATCCCAAGCTAACCCTGCTGGCATGTGCATGAGCATACTAAAAAATATAAACTGTTGCGGAAGTTTAATCATAAATTTAAACTCAAAAGACGGGGAATACCCATATTCTATAACTGAGATATTTGAAAACAATGAGTTTAATACAAAGGAAATATTAACTTAATACTAAGCTGAAACTAACTAAGTCTAAAAGTAGCCTCTAAACTAGACTAGAAATACTGGGACAAGCCCAAGCTAAATCTAGCAAAAACTAAAAATAAAAGACTAAATACTGAAAAGAAAGTCATAACTATTGTCCACGGAGAATGAGGACTCATCACTGAATCTGCTGAACTGAACATCAGAATCAATCTATGCGTGATCTGGATGCTGAAAAACCTAGACCGACATCACAAGAAGATGTAGATCACGTATGCGTCAGTACTTGAATGGTACTAAGCATGTAGCATAGAATAAATCTGAAATAAAACATAACGGAACAAGAACAAAAACAAGTATAATAATCTGAACATGATTTAGAGAATTCTGAGCTAACTGAATGCAATAAAAAATTTATAACATGATGAAACTGGATACTGAGTATACTGATAAATGGTCAATGGTAGAGAGTCTGACTGAACTGAGGGAGCTACTAATAACTGATAATAAAACCACATGACCTAAATGTGGAGTCCAATATATACGCCTCATCGAGAGGACCCAATATACCTTGCCAGAAGTATAAAGGCATGCTAGCGTGATAACTGAAACTGATTTCCTACACAGGGGAATTACAACCTACTTGGCTAGTAGTTTTGGGACTAATTGGGTACGTTAAACCCTAGTCCAACTCGGTATTATGCAACTCCTATTGATTTATGTAGTTAACCGGTTATGTCTGAATTTATGTAATAACTGGATAACTCAAAACCGAACATGCAAACTGAGAAAGCGACATTTAATCTGATAATGATGCATTAAAAATTGAGGTATGTATAATTATATAGCTGAAATAGCTTGCCTAGCTTGTGTAATTCAAAAACTAAAGAAATACAAAGGTAGGGTTCTTAAATTCATGCGATAAACTAAATAATAACTTTACAATCTGATTTGGAACATATATTTAATAAATTCATGATGTTCTATACAAGTTCTAGAAACCCTAGGTTTAATCATGATAAGAGAATCAAGAACTGACTAAAAACTAGGCACCCAATCGATGAAAGGAACCCACTAGTGAAATCCCATATACCTGGTAATGAAATTTATTGAGAAACACTTAGATTTTGGGGCTAGAACTGCTAGAACCTTGCTGCGTTCTTGAACTAGAGTTCTTGAACTATGTTATCCATTCTTGCTCCTAATTTTGTATGTTTTTTATTAATGATTTGACTTACATAGGTTTTAGTTATGTTTCTAGGCTTAAATTGACTAAAATATGATGATTTAGGGTCAAAACAATGTATCTTAGGATTTAAACGAAGTGAGAAAAGATCGAAAGACCCCTATGTAAGTTGTTGTCAGATGGTCCGTCGTTGGTCTGTAGGTTGGGCCTGTTCTATAGGCCTTTATTAAAACGGGCAGAACATTTTACTCGGAGGTCTAATTTTAGGAAGAATGGTTGCTATGGAAAGATAATTTAATTATATATCTCTTTTTAGATCATAGGACACCTAATTATTTTTGTGCTAAGAGTTATAACCATCTAAATTTGACCCAACTGAATTTTCCCCCTAACTGTCTTCTATTTCTAACTTATGGTTAGACTTATGGATATCTCATTAGTAAAAATCTAACTTGATATCTCAAAACACCATCTCCCCCTTGTTCAAAAGATAATACTCTTTGCTTTTGAACATTTGCCTTCAACTCAAGCAAAATGAGATCTGGGTCTTGCTTTTCTTTCACGTCTGATACTAACAATGATTTAGCTCCATTCGTCACCACTATTCCTCCTTCTGTGGAATCCATTAGTCGGACTCCTAAGCCTGCAAGTCTATTCACATCGTTTGCTAGTTCCTTTTTATATTCTTCAAGATGGACAATACTACCCGTAGATAACCTGCTTAAGGAATATGCACCTACATTAGGCTTAACTTGGTAATAAAGAATGTTCTTATCATAATCCTTGAGAAATTCTAACCACCTATTTTGTATGAGATTATGCTCTCCGAGTGAACACATATCATAGGCTCTTAGGCTCTTGTGATTAGTGAATACATCAACATGAACACCACACAAATAGTGAAATCATATCTTCAAGGCGAATACCACCGCATCCAACTCTAGATCATAGGTTGGGTAATTATTCTTATGAACTTCCAATTGAATGTGGACATAAGCTATAATTCTTCTTTCTCTTTACTAATGTTAGAAAAAACATACTATAAATTAATTAACATAACTTTATGCTAATAAAATAAACATTGTTTCTTAGCTAATATTCATCCATTGTAGTAACACCAACAAGTATAACCAACAAATCTCTCATGTACTAAAGATTTCATCATGTCAGGGAAAATAGAACAACATGGGCCTTCTGGTACAAATGGAGTCATGAAGGATGAAAATAACTGCACATTTCCACCATCATGTGGATTAACATATAGGTAAAAGAAGCGACATCGTATTATTTGATGAATATACCATGATTGACTATTCATTCGATGAAAACTCCTAAAACGCCCACAATCAGCAAAAATATATTCTTGTTTAGTTCCATCATCACCCTTCTTCGTAAATTCACGATTTCAATCAATCGAATACTCACAAAAATTAGTAGCATGACTTTTTAGACATATCCCATATATAATCATCATATCACCACTTGGATTTGAGCTTGAACTGTTTTTCATTGCTTGTTTATTTTTTTTATAGTAAAGACTTGAGAATGAAGATTTTGTTTTGCTTTTTTTATTTTGCAATTAAACTCTCTTAAATAATGTGTATAACAAACTTCTTTTTCTTGTTTGATATAAATTGAATCATGATATTACTATATTATAAGTGAGATTATTTTAGTAATTTTGCATTAATAATATATATACAAAACGTTTGAAAAGATATATACAGATAAGAATTATTTAAGGAAGTTATGTATATATTATTACTTTACTCTTATTTAGAAGTGACACTCCTAAAGGACTAACACAACATATACAAGTTGTACCAAAAGTACTACAAATTGTACATGATATTTAGTTTGTTATCTATTATGATCAATAATTGGACCAATAGCAATGTCAATTATACTATAAACTTTGTCCAATCTGATTGACTATTCAATATCTTTTACTTTTGTATTAGCACTTGTACTATAGTTCTTTCATATTAAACCACATGTACTTTTTATGAAAGTTTAATTTTTTTGATTTACCAACCACTGATTTCTTCTATGTTTCTCTAAAATTACACATTTTTTCTTTCTAATGGTTTCCAAATTTTGCCCTATGATAGTGATGATTTTTTTCAAATTTTTTTATTGCTGAAAGTTTTGATTGTGTGTAATAACGATTTGTTTTTTTGGGTCGTTTTCTATTAAAGTTTCAATATGTATGTCCTAATTAATTTTTATATTCAGGTGCAATTTTATGGATGATTTTGAATCCAAGCTTAAAGATAATGACCTACTTAGGGCTTTTCTCTCCTTTTACACTTTCTAAAAAAGCTAAATTAATTCAGTTTAAAAATTAATGCAACAAAGATGTTTGATAGTATGCTTGAACCAACTAAAAGTTTTTTTATTTCTCTTCCTTGTAAATTTTCTACAAGGTACACCTCTTCAATTTTGAAAATTCTTGGTCAATATTAACTTTTTTTGGATTTTGTTGGTGAGTCTATGCTTCTATAATGAACTATTCACGAATTATACTGTCTTCTATATTTTCTGGTGCATTTCTTATTTTTTTTACCCTTACCAAAGTAGGAGTGGTCTTCAACTTTCAAGAAAAATTGAAGACAATATTATTCGAAGGAAAAATTTATGAAATCATTATCTCTGAACATACTTTTCTGTTCATGGGTAATATTTGTTAATTTTTTCAATTTCATCTACTTCGATTGATGATAGTCCACCTATGTTATTGCCTCCTTTAATTTAACAACATAGTAAATTTTACATTTATTATTAGATTGGAGAATTAAATTAAATATTGCTTCTTTTGAATTATTATTTACTAGTTGATTAATCAATTCACTTTTCTAAAGTAGAAGGATAGTCACACATTAGGACTATCAACTTTCTCGATATCCTGCTGGTAAGCATTAACCTTATTGAAAGTTTAAATTTAAACATTAAAAAGCTTTACAATGATTATATTTTGCTTTTATTATTGCTAGTAGAGTGCAATATCACTATGTTGTTCGAGTTTAAACTTCCAAGATACTCCTTTGTTGAATATTATGGTCATTTCTTTTCTTTTTTTTAAAAAAAAAACTATTTTGTTGGATTGGTATTTTTTAATTTACATTAGCAATTCCTCAGTTATATGTTTACATGATTTTCGTAGTGCAAGGTATGTTTTAATCTATTGGTTCTAACTAAGGCTGGCAAACGGACAGGACCGGGTCAACAGGATCGGTTTTATCGGTAACCGGACCGTTACCGGATTTTTCTTACCAGATTTTCTTACCGGTACCGGATTTTACCGGACCGGATTTACCGGAAAAATCACCCTGTTTCACCCAGTCCGTTAGTAACCGTTTTGGAACCGGGTTGGACCGGTTTGGAACCGGGTCTTACCGGTTCATCCGGTATTTTTTTTTAATTTTAATTATTTTAATTATTATATAATATTATATATTTATATTAAAACTTCAATTGAAAACTTTAAAGTTTATATAGGTTTGAAATTACATTTATACTTTAAATTTTATATTGAATTTAAAGTTTCAAATTGAATTTAAAGTTTTATATTGAATTTAATGTTTTTTAAACTTTATATTGAATTTAAAGTTTGAAATTAAATTTAAACTTTAAAGTTTATATTGAATTTAAAGTTTTAATATAAAATTTTTATTAAAATAATTAAAAATTAAATTTATTAAATGACATGAATTAAATAGAAGAGACTATTATAAAAGAAAATCAAGGCGAATAGCCGTATATTTATTCAAATAAATAAATTATACAATACAAATATTAGAAAGAGAGTAAGAGTACATAATTTAAGAGGAATTGAATAATAATTATTATACTAACAATTGCATTTTTTTTAAAATTCTTTTTGTAAATTTTGTATCATTTGAAAAGAAAGATTTTTTGGAATTGACATTTGTCGTTCTTCTTCCATTGCTTCCATGCCATCATCACTATACTCACCAAATATTTCATCTATTTGGTCTTTGATATGGCTACTTAATAGTGGTAGTCCGGTGTTTCTTCTTTCGGCATTGACCCAATCTCGAAACAACACTGATATTTCCAAACTGTCCTTTGCTAATGAATATCGATGATCTCCAATCAAAAATCTCGCTGCACTAAAGGCTTGCTCCGAAGCGACCGATGATGCTTGAATCACTAGCACATCTCGAACAATCCTAGAAAGGGTCGGAAATTGATTTTCACGATTCTTACACCAATTTAATATTCGAGGTTGAAGTTCTCCTTCTTCACGCCTAATCTTTTCCCGTGTCTGGTTGAAATATAAATCAAAATCATTATTAGTGTCATCACTTTCAAGCTCAAGATATTCATCCATCATATCATCCGTATCATCACTTTTAGGCTTAGAAGATGAAGGTTCAACTATTGGAATATTTTTTTCCATAACTTTATATGCATTATATAAATCTTTAACTTTTGTATAAATTCTACTTTTACATTGTTCAACACTAGGAGTTTCATCATCTTTAATTTCTATATTTTTATAAATCTTTTCAACCATTCTTTCAACACCTGTTAATTTCTAATTTGTGTTGAAAGTAGTAGCAGTCAAATAGATATGAGGAATAGGGAAAAATATTTTTTGAATTTTTCTATCATAAAAGCAATTGAATCTTTATAATGTTCTTTTCCTTTATATTTAGCAAATTCAATTGAAATAGCACAATTATTTACTAATACAGAAGAAATAGTAGGATAATATTGACCAGAACATTCATTTGTTGCTTTATAAAAAACTTTTAAAAAATCAATCCGTTCTTTTGTATTTTGCCAATCTTCAAAGCCAATTCTTAAACTCGGATCCGCATTATGAGCATTAAAAACTAATTGTAGCGGTTCTTGATAAACATAAGCAACTTGAAGCATTTCAAATAAAGAATTCCATCTAGTGCATATTTCTTTTGGAATTTTTCTATATGCAAGTCCACATTCATTACAACGATTTTTAAATTCAGTAATTCTAGCTTTTACTTTATCTTTAAAAATCCAATTACAAGCAAGTGTAATTTTTTCACAAGAAACTCCAAATTGAGAAATACCATCTTTTACTATTAAATTATAAACATGTGCGGCACACTTAATATGAAAACAATCATTATCAATTGGACAAAGTCTAATTTTTAAATAATCAATGACTCTTAAATTATTAGAAGCATTATCTAAAGTGATACTCATTATTTTATCACATATTCCATAATATTGTAAAATAGAGCCTACTTTTGATGCTATATAAGAACCGATTTTAGTTTCTTCAACATATTTATACGCTAATATTCATTTTTGCATGTTTCATTCATGGTTAATCCAATGAACAGTAAGTGTAAAATAATCGTTACCATTAGGACTACGTCCCATATAAGAAGTAATAGATAATCTACCATCATAATAAGCAAATAAAAAACAAAGAAAATGAGAATATTCTTTTTGATATTTAAAAAGAACACTTTTAATTGTATTTCTTGGAATACCTTCATAATTTGGGTTATATAATTCCCGAATATAATGAACAAAACCAGGATGAGAAGGAAATGAAAAAGGTTAACCACAAACAGCAACCATTTTAGCTAATTCTGTACGATCTTTTTCTTTACTAACCGTGTGGTGTGTGCTTCGACTAGCCGGATTAGACATATTTAATACACCTTGAACCATATTAGAACCTCCAACACCCATAGAACTTTCGGGTATGGGTGTTCCATTTCTATTAGCTCTTTCTATATCATCTAGGCGAGCAAATTCTTTATTACACATTCTTTAATGTGTTTTTAGTCCTCCCGTTCCCCCTTGTGTACCCGTAGTTACATGTTTCATTACAAATTTACATTTAGTGGACGTAACACTAGTTTTCTCCTCATTTTGTATCAAAAATTTTCATACTAATGATCTTTTAACAGGTACGACAGCGACATTTGAAAAAGTAGGTAAAGAGGGGACTTCGGTATCCGGACTAGTCGGGGTAGAGGTCTCTTCATCTTCCTCATTTATTTCTACTTCTTCTTCTAATTCTTCTTCAAAATTAGTATAATGTCTATTTAAAGACTCATGATCTACTTCATTTCAGAATTAAATTTAATAGGTCTTGGTGACGTAAAAAAAGTTTCATTAACACAAGTATAATCATTAATATTTACTAAATATCTAGGTGGAAAATTTTTAGAACAAGAACTACTTACTCCTCCCTTTTTATTTTTTAATTTCGACATTGGTCTTTTACCACTATTTCTTTCCGAATTCATGTTAAAATTTAAAACAATTAAATATTATGAGAAAAACAAGCAAAATAATATAATAAAAGAGATAAAACAACTAAATTAATAAACAAATAACAATTAAAGTTATTAGTTGGAACGAATGTACCAAACGTCTACGTAAAAGTAGATGTATAACCAAAGCCGGATTTTATAGATGCCTATTGTAGCTTCCGAAATTCAAACTCCAACTCAATATCAGAATATAATAATTAATAATTTATAAGAGATTTATAATTGAGACTTTGAGAGATTGTATAAGATTGTATAAGTATTGAATTTGTGATTCAAAATAAAAAAAAATCGTATATTTATAGTGTAAATGGGTTAGAAGGGGGTGGGGGTCATATTTAACCGTTTTGGGCCCTAGCCCAACCGCTAGAAGGGCCTAAGGGTCATATAAAATGGTAACCTTAAAAAAAATAATTAAAAAACCGACTAAACCGGTTCTTATCGGATCGGACCGGACCGTAACCGGTTCAACCGGATAAAAAACCAGGTACCGATCTGGGAACCGGTCCTGTATACTAAAATACCAGTTCCTTACCGGTTCAACTGGTACCGGACGGACCGGTACGGAAACCGGATTGGAACCGGACCGGACCGGCCAAAAACCGATCCGTTTGCCAGCCTTAGTTCTAACAAGTTTGCCGACTCTTTGAATGACTGTCCCATCATCTTTTTTTTTGTTCGACTTCTTCTTAGTTCTACATTTTCAGCAATGAAGTTTCTTAATATGACATTCCCTCTTTTAAGTAAACAAGGGATAGAGGGAGCAGGGTAGAAAAAGCAAGAGAAATGGTCTTCCGAGTAAATAGGGTCAGAGGGAGCAGGGGTATAAAGAACAAGAGAAATGGTTATGAAAAGGTTAGACTTAAACCATATGTTCCTTTAAAGAAAATGGCAATTCAATGTTTTGTGTTTGTGCAAGATATTTGTGTTATTTTTAATCACTTGAAATGTCTGAATGTTTTTGGAAATGAAAGTTTATATGTTGAGAAGGAGAGAAGTCCAAGTTGTTCATGTTAACAAAAATGGGGGTGTAAGAATTGTTTTATTAGTTTGAGACTCATGTCTGCTCCTTATATCATACACTGTATGAAATGCATTGATCGTTTGGTCAAAATGGTGGGATAAAATATTCATGGGTTAGTTGATGTCTCGTTGTAATGGCCCAGTTCTTCGTTTTGAGTACTAGAACTATAATAATTCTTTCCATAAATTTTAAATGGTAATTTTGAACCATTTATTTAATTATGGTTATTTAGTTAATGGGTATTTATTAAATAATCAATATTATTAGTTGATGGTTAATAGGTCAAGCTCGTAATTTATTAAATAACTTATGCACATGGGTAGCAAGAGTTTAGTGGAATTTAGTATTTAGTTAATTACTAGTTCATAATGTGCCCTAATTAATTAAAAGTGAGGGGGATACTCACCTTGATAGAAACTACAAGGATCCCCGCGAAGTTCCTTGATCTGGTATTGTTTCTTTAAGGCTGTCGTATATAATTGTTGTGAGGGAATGCATTCCTAAATTCTATTTATAATCCATTCTACTCATGATTGCAATCTTATTCAAGAATGGAGTTAAGATTAGTGAACCAATGATATTGTAACGAAGGATAGAGGAGGTGTTGAGTTGATATGTCTATGTGTGTGTGACGTGTGTGTTTTAACTAATATATGTAATGCTTCATTTTTTTTCAAAGTTGAAAATAATGGTAATTCGAATGATGCTCCTGTATGTGTAGCGTGGATTTATACAATTAGTGGTAATGATGTCTGTTTTGATAAATATAAGCTTTCACATAATAAAGTAAAATAAGCAATTTTCATATTCTCCTTTAGAAAAGGTATACATGTTTATCATTTAGAACTTTTATAATCAAAAGGTGATTTTATGTTAGGTAACTTGTCATCTGTATTTAATTATTTTTACTTGCTTTAAGGAAACCAGCAAACTTGTGTGTTGGGTTGATATTCAATGGTAAGATATTATATAATAAATCAAGTTTTGATATAATGATCAAATATTAGGTGTGTCGAATAATTTAAATTTCATTAAGGTTATGCTAGTTGGAGAAATTAAGATTTAACTCTAAGTTTGAACTTTAGGAAATTGATTATAGCATTAGGTGAAATTTTGGGTCTGGGCTAGATATTGAATAATATGAGTTCGTATAGGCTCGTTAACTTACAAATTATGTACATATACTTGATAGATTGAAAAGGTTCGGAGGCATTGAGGAAAGGAAAAACTTCGAGAAGTAGTTTGATTGATTTTGGTTTTTCAGTTGACGTAGATTATGGTTTATGTTATTTGATAGCAAACTTTTAATAGTGATTGATATGCATTGAATTCTCTTGTGAAGTTTTGTATGTTCTTGATTGTATGGTTGTGTGTCTTGGTTGTGTGTTTTGATATTGGTCTATAATGTTGTGATTGTAGAATTTATATTCTTGAACCCTCTTTATCGATTTGATGCCTTGAATAGAGAAAGTTTTTGATGAAATAGTATCGGTGCTAATAATAAATGATAAATTAATGGTACTATTGGATCGGAGCATCACATTCCAACATGGTATAATTGGATCGGAGTGTCATATTCCGACACTGTATTCATGGATCGGAGTGTTACGTTTTGACCCGATATTATTGGATCGGAGTGTTACGTTCTGATACGATATTCTTGGATCAGTTTGTCACGTTCCGATACGATATAATTAGATCGGAGTGTTACGTTCCGACACAGTAAGATTAAAGGAAAAAGATATGAAATTAGCATAATGTACTCGATCTCAAAGAACTCATTTCTCAAATTAGCGTGGCGTGGAGGCATGAATCCTCATGGGTTTGTTCGATATTATGATTGATTATGTAGTCACTTGTTCATGTTGTTTGTTATTTATCACTTGTTAAGTGTCATAGTTGAGTTCATACTATTATTTATTGTATAGTAGTTTCTATTTTGGGTTCATCGATAATACCTACTCAATATATGTTGCCCGTACTAAGCCCTACTTGCATTTTTCTTTGTTTTCCTTTTATGGAGTTCAACGAGTGTACTAATGAATTCATATTGCCCTCAGCTCTAGCCAGTTTCCAGCATATCAGGTTTCGTAGTGAGCTATTCATTTAGGCTCGTGTTGGATTCTCTCGGTCATGACATGATGTCTTATATTTTTGGACTCATATTATTCTATTCTTTTATTTTGGTGTATTTGATATTCTTAGACTTATATTTAAAGATAAGATGTCTTTGATGTGATGACTTTCAGGTTTTGGAAAATGATACTTTAATAAGTTTTGGAGCTTTCGCATTGTTTTTGTTATTCATAGTTGAATTATTGGTACAATATTGGGGTTTGGATTCGTTGGTTCGCCCACCTAGGAGGTTAACTGTGGTTGCCACTCATGACTCATTCTGGGTCATGACACTCGTACAAAACATGAAATGAAGTTAATCCTGAACCCTATATAGACTCGGCTTGTATACAGGTGAGACCTATAAAACTGGGGCTCTGGTACCATTTTGTCACGAACCAAAAATGGGTGTGATGGTACTCGTCTTATTCCACCAAGAAAAGTAAGTCTAAATCTCGACCATTACAATAAAATTACAGAAATTTATGTTCAACTTAAAAATACCCTTAAAATCTGGTTGTCAAGTGTACAAGCCTCTAAAGTATTACAATCGAGTCAAAATAAAAATACAAGTCTCATATGACATTGTTGCTAGAGTAGAACAAGATCATAAATAAGAGTAAGAAGGTCTGGTGAGATGACAAACAACTGCCTCACAAATCTCCAAAAAGCCTTAGAAAAGAAGAGAATATATCACAAAAATCTGGGCTAGTAACCTGCAAAAAAATTGTAGAAGAAAAGGGTGAGTACCAAACCACACGGTATCTCATCAAGTAAACGTCTAAACACAAGCTAAGAGGATGAAATGCGGATACAACTACCACCCCAACAAAACCTCCACAACTACAACCTGTATAAAATTCAGTCCAACCTAACAGTTCACATTTACATAGCATGTAACTCTAGAACAACACTTAGATAAATTACATATATATCCTCCACAACAACACCTTACCAAATTACATATCCTCAATAACAACACTTCAACAAATTACATATCCTCAACAACAAGCTCAATATTCAACAATTACAAGTTCCACAAAAAGCCAATTACAAGATCAGCAAATCACAATATCAAGTTTAATAATGATAAGTATGTGTAATGTGATGGAATGCAATGTCAAGTATGTTGATGCATGTCTGACCTAGTGATACAAACCCGTTGTCTCTCAGTCTGAGACCCATGGGGGACATATCTGTCTATGCATTTGTCACGGCGCACGACACAGTCCTTGATAATAGTAACCATCACAGTGCACGATATGTACCTCGAAATATAGTATCTATCCCGGCGCGCGATACGTCCCTCGAAATGGTACATCCTTTTTAAGTTCTCCTTTCTCAATGCACATAACACTTGTCACAACCATGTCTTAAAATAATGCAAATGACATGTTCACACAAATAAAGAGGATATGAACACTTTCATAACACTGCACGATTCACAACCACATCAACAATGACTCAACAAGCCTTTCACACCATTCTTTATTATGAACACATCACACAAAAACAATTATTCACATCGCCTCTTATTACCCTTTGTTTCATCATTAGTATTAATCAATGTGGACAAGTCAACCCATCACCAAGTTCCATTACTCCCAAACATATACCACAAGGAAATACACGCATTTCATACACTTAGCAAGGGTTTAGAAATTCACATGCCTCAAATATTCGAACAATCACTCGAGGACTTGAGTCTACCACTTTCATTGAAGTTCCAACTCAAAACAATCTATTCATATAATTGTCCATTATAAGATTTCAAAACTAACAACACCCATGTCACTACAGGTCTAGACTAGACCTAAAAACTAACATCGAATTTATAATCAAGTTATCCTAATCTTGACACTAACTAATAGGTCAACTCTTCGATATTCTTTTCCAAATTTCAAGCCTAAGATTTAGTCTTAATCTCCAAATAACATAAAGTTAATTGTATATCTTAATATATCAAAACTTAATTCATAATGTCATAACTATAAAAACAAAATTCAAACAAAGTTAATTAAATGACATAAACATATTAAATCTAAATCACAGAAACCCTAAAATCAATCCCTCAAAATTTTCTATACGTATGACTGTTGGATTTATCTTATAATATAACATATTCTCTAATGACATTGCAATCATCACGCCACCCGAATAAATAAAAATTGAGACTAATAAATTTGACTCTTCATGCTGCACACAAACCCATAAATAATACTTAATACACACTATTAATTTTCTTCTTTTTTTTCCTCTAAAATTCAAAATCACTTTTTCCTATTTTCTCTTTCAACTCGAACATTAAAATAATAATTATAATTATATGGCTGCACAATAATCAAAAGAATACTTTGTTACCTCAAAAGTCTTAGATATTTCCTAGTTGATGTGCTCGTGTAGAAGAGAGGTTGCCGACTGTGCGATAGTTGTAATATTCTCCAATGGTTTTTTTTCTCCAACATAAATAGGTCTAAAGTGATATAGAACATTAACTTAAATTAATTATATATGGACTCAATCTATTAACCATCAACTAAATTAATTACTTAAATTATCCCTAAATTCAGAAAATTTTAGTTAAACAAAAAAACCAATTTTTTCCATTTAAATTTACAAAAAGGATCTTTTATGAAAAAAAATACTAGTTTTGAAAATGAATTAACGGGTCATAAAATAAACTAAATAATGTAAATTGATGATGAGAATATTGAAAATATGTTAATCACCAACAGTGTGTTTCTTATGAAGAAAACATTTTCCAGAAAATGTTATCTAAATTTTTCATGTTTGGTTGGTTCAAATGTTTTTCAAATAAACACATTTTCCTCAAATTTAAGGAAAATGACTTCCCTTCAAAACGCAAGGAAAACATTTTTCAAAACTTTCTTCCAACCTCGCCTACCCAACCCACCCTACCAGCCCCCACCCATCCAACCCACCCCTACCCCACCCCTTCCCCACCGTAAAAAAATATTGTTTTTAAAAAATTAAACTTCAAAATTTGATTTTCACGCCTACCCTCGACCCCCAACCACTCCACTAGCCCTTCTCCCCACCGCAACCCTACACCACTAGCCCCGTACCAGCCCCCCCTCCCCCCTAAAGATATTAATATTTTTTTAAAAAAAAATAAACTTCAAATTATAATTTTTTCACCCATACACTCAACCCCTGTAACGACCTGTTTAGTCGTTTTGAGCAGCAGATTTTATTTCTGGAAAAACTGTCAGAGTCGACGGAACCCACGATGAACCGTCATGGGCACGACAGACCGTCGAGGGGGTCTCGTTCCAAAACACTTAGAATTCGGGAATTTGGGTACTGAAATCGACTCTCTGAACTTCGTGACGGAATGGCAGGACGGACCGTCACAGGCACGACGGACCGTCACAGACTCTTCCAGGAAATTGAGTCTCTGAACTTTGCGACGACCTGCAGGATGGACCGTCACAGCCATAACGGACCGTCACAGGTTGCGTAATCCCAGGCTGGGTCGGATTTATGTTTAAGTTTTAAAGGGGCGTTTTGGACTATACCTGCCATAATTATAGATTTCGTGGGTTAATATTAATAACTCAATTTCTTGGGGGTTAAAAGAGGTAACCTTGAGTTAATTAGTGGGTTACTATTGTCATATTTTATACTTAATTATATGCTAATTAGGGTAAAAGAAAGAGGGTTTGAATAAGAAAAATAAAAAGAACAAAGAGAGAGAGAGAGAGGATCGATCGAACGAGAAAGAGGAGAAACGAAGAGGGAACAAAGCTTTGGGAAATTGCTTGCTTGATCAAAATTCTTCGGTTATGGTTTTGATACTATTCATCGTAAACTCTTAATAGCGAATGATATGTATTGGTAGTATTGTAAACCCCTCTATATGCTTAATTGTATGCTTGCATGAATGTGATTATATAATTGTGCTGAAATAAGCATGATGAAGCTATTGAATCCTAAATCTTGAAAGAAACCCTAATCTACTTTGTTAATGATGATGCCTTAGTATAAAACAAGGCTTGATGAACTAAAGTAATGAGATTGATGATGCCTTGGTATAAGAGAAGGCTTGATGAATTCATAGAATGAGGTTAGTGGATCGGAGTTTCACGTTCCGACACATAGTATTAAGGGATCGGGTGTCACGAACCGACACGTAGAATTAGGGGATCGGAGTGTCACGTTCCGACACATAATATTAAGGGATCGGGTGTCACGAACCGACACGTAGAATTAGGGGATCGGAGTGTCACGTTCCGACACATAGTATTAGGGGATCGGGTGTCACGAACCGACACGTAGAAGTAGGGGATCGGAGTATCACGTACCGACACATAATAGTAGGGGATCGGAGTGTCACTTACCGACACAATAGGAATAAAGATAATGAATCTGGAAAGATGTTAATATACTCAATCTAATGAACCTAATTCCCAAATGAGTATGGTGTTGAGGCTTGAGTCCTCATGGATGAACTTGGTAGTACTTATTGATGATTATAGTACTTGTTTTGCTACATGTTGAGTATTATAGTTGATTTATGATATTAACTGATCTATACTGTTTTCTATTTTGAGTTGGCCGATGATATCTACTCAGTACTTGTGTTTTGTACTGACCCCTACTTGTATGTTTCTTTCTTTGTATTTGTGGAGTGCACCAAACGTACCGTCGTCTTCAACTCAACCGCATCTCTAGCCAGTCTTCATTACACCGGGATTCAGGGTGAGCTAATGCTTCTAGCTTGGACTGGATCTTCTTCTTCAAGTCTTGATGCCTTGAACTTCCGGCATGGACTAGCTTTTTACTTATTTTTGCTTTCTTAGATACTCTTAGTTTAGTAATTGACGATAGATGTTCTTGTGATGATGACTTCCAGATTTTGGGGATAATAATAATTATTGAAATGATTTTATTAATGAGTTTAAGTCTTCCGCATTGTATTTTATTAATTATGTTTGAAATGTTTGGGTTTAGATTGGTTGGTTCGCTCACATAGTAGGATAAGTGTGGGTGCCAGTCGCGGCTCGGTTTTGGGTCGTGACAAACTTGGTATCAGAGCATTAGGTTCGTTGGTCTCATCACACAAGAACGAATCTAGTAGAGTCTTAAGGAATGGTAGGGGGACGCCTTTACTTTTCTTTGAGAGGCTATAAGACTTTAGGAAAATTCCATTCTTTCTTTCTTTCTTTCGTGCTATTACTTGGATCCAATTGGTATCTAGGTGATACAAATTGGTATCTGACCATCTTCACTCTATTTCGCAGATGGTTAGAACTAGAGCAACAACTGCACCAACACCAACACCGGCAAGACAGGATGCTTCTGAGCCAGCCACTGGGGCTGTAGCTCGGAGAAGAACAGTGGCAAGAGGCCGTGGTAGAGGTCGTGGGAGGACGTCCTCTAGAGGAAGAGGACAAGCACCTAGCCCATCTGGTACTAGGGCGGTGACTCCTCCACCAACTGAGGAAGTGGTAAGAGAGGGTGAGGAAGGGGAGAATGAACAGGTACAGAGTGAGGGATTGCCACCCCAACCTACTCAAGAGATGATCAATCAGGTTCTTGCTTATCTTAGCGGGTTATCTGATCAGGGTCAGACACCTCCAGTGTTTTCTGCACCAGCACCTCAGGTTCCGGAGGTACAACAGGCAGCTACTGTGGCTCCCCGCATGGATGCCTCATTGGAAATAGGCACGTTTCCTCGTCTGACCACAGGGCCTATAATGACAAATGATCAGCATGAACTTTTCACTAAGTTCTTGAAATTGAAACCTCCAATCTTCAAGGGTGCTGAATCTGAGGATGCTTACATTTTTCTGGTTGACTGTCATGAGCTACTACACAAGATGGGTATAGTAGAACGGTTGGGTGTTGAGTTTGTGAGTTATCAGTTTCAAGGAAACGCCAAAATGTGGTGGCGGTCACATGTTGAGTGTCAACCAACAGAGGCACCACCTATGACTTGGGCATCATTCTCTAGCTTGTTTATGGAGAAGTATATCCCCCGGAATTTGAGGGATAGGAAAAGGGATGAGTTCTTGAGCCTAGAGCAAGGTAGGATGTCGGTTACTGCATATGAGGCTAAGTTTCGTGCATTATCCAGGTATGACACCCAACTTTGTTTCAGTCCACAAGAGCGGATTCGCCGTTTTGTAAAGGGGTTGAGGTCAGAATTGCGGATTTCAGCCTTACAGGTAGCGGCTACGGCAAAATCCTTCCAAGAAGTGGTAGACTTCGTGATAGAGGTGGAAGGAGTGAAGCCAGATGACTTCACCACGACATCGACATCAAAAAGGTTTTTAAAAGGAGGTGAGTTTAATGGTTCTTACTCTAGAGGACAGGGTTCAGGAGGTTACTCAGTCCGACCAATTCAGTCTTCACTACAGACTGTAGTTGGGGGTCCACCTCAGACCGGTAAACACTTCTCTGAGAGGCCTATGCTTGACTTCAGAGAGTGTTATGGATGTGGGGAGACTGGACATATTAGGAGGAATTGTCCAAAACAGAGTTATAGACCCCCAATAGCTAGAGGTAGAGGTGGTCATGGTAGAGGCCGTTATTCTGGAAGACGTGGTGGCCGAGGTAATGGTGGTCACCAAAACGGCCGGGGTGATGGGCAAACTGGAGCCACTACAACACAACATGGTAGGGGCAACAGACAGACAAGTAATGGGGCCCATTGTTACGCTTTCCCTGGGAGATCTGAAGCGTTGACATCTGATGCTGTCATCACAGGTAATCTTTCGGTTTGTGATTGCATGGCTTCTGTATTGTTTGATCCCGGATCCACATTCTCTTACGTATCTTCATCATTTTCTAATGGTTTAAATTTGCATTGGGAATTACTTGACATGCCTATTCGTGTTTCTACTCCGGTGGGTGAGTCTGTGGTAGTTGAAAAGGTATATAGGTCTTGTTTGGTGAACTTTGTGGGGAGAAACACTTCTGTAGACTTGGTTATCTTAGAAATGGTTGATTTTGATGTAATTCTGGGTATGACTTGGCTTTCTCCGCAATTTGCGATCTTGGATTGTAATGCTAAAACGGTGACGTTAGCCAAGCCTGGGACAGACCCGTTAGTGTGGGAGGGCGACTACACCTCCAATCCGGTGCGTATCATATCCTTTCTTCGTGCTAAGAAAATGGTTAGTAAAGGGTGTTTAGCTTTCTTGGCACATCTCAAGGATGACACTACCCAAGTACCTTCGATTGAGTCGGTTTCGGTAGTCTGTGAGTTTTTGGATGTGTTCCCTGCAGATCTTCCTGGTATGCCACCAGATAGGGATATTGAATTTTGTATCGATCTTGAACCGGGCACTCGCCCCATTTCTATACCCCCTTATAGAATGGCTCCCGCGGAGTTAAGAGAGTTAAAGGCACAACTTCAAGAGTTGTTGAGCAAAGGCTTCATTAGACCAAGTGCATCTCCTTGGGGTGTTCCAGTTTTGTTTGTGAAGAAGAAGGATGGGAGTTTTCGAATGTGCATAGATTACAGGCAGTTGAATAAGGTAACTATTAAGAACAAATATCCTCTTCCTCACATTGATGACTTATTCGATCAACTACAAGGTGCTTGTGTCTTCTCGAAGATCGACTTGAGATCCGGTTATCATCAATTGAAAATACGGGCAGCGGATGTGCCAAAGACCGCTTTTCGGACTAGGTATGGGCATTATGAATTTGTGGTGATGTCCTTTGGTCTTACAAATGCCCCCGCTGCTTTCATGAGCTTGATGAATGGGATATTTAAGCCGTATTTGGATCTCTTTGTGATCGTATTTATAGATGATATACTGGTATATTCTAAAAGTAAGGAGGAACATGAGGAGCATTTGAGAATTGTATTGGAAATGTTGAGGGAGAGAAAGCTTTATGCCAAGTTCTCTAAGTGTGAGTTTTGGCTAGATGCAGTGTCCTTCTTGGGGCATGTGGTTTCTAAGGAAGGAGTGATGGTAGATCCTTCTAAGATTGAGACAGTGAAGAATTGGGTAAGACCCACTAATGTGTTAGAAATAAGAAGCTTTGTTGGGGTAGCTAGCTACTACCGCCGATTTGTCAAGGGATTCTCCTCTATTGCTTCCCAATTGACGAACTTGACTAAGCAGAATGTTCCATTTGTATGGTCGGATGAGTGTGAGGAAAGCTTTCAGAAACTCAAGACCTTGTTGACTACCGCGCCTATCCTCACCTTGCCGATAGAGGGTAAGAACTTCATTGTTTATTGTGATGCATCCTATTTGGGTTTGGGTGCAGTGCTAATGCAAGAGAAGAATGTGATTGCTTATGCTTCGAGGCAATTAAAGGTGCATGAACGTAACTACCCAACCCACGATTTGGAGTTGGCCGCGGTAGTATTTGCACTAGAGCAATGGAGGCACTATTTATATGGGGTTAAGTGTGAGATCTATACAGATCATCGTAGTATACAGTATGTCTTTACTCAGAAAGATTTGAACGTAAGACAAAGGAGATGGATGGAACTACTGAAAGACTACGACATCACCATTTTGTATCATCCGGGGAAGGCGAATGTTGTGGCAGACGCCTTGAGTAGAAAGGCGGGAAGCATGGGAAGTCTAGCTCATTTGCAAGATTCTAGACGCCCATTGGCTAGAGAAGTGCAGATTTTGGCTAATGACCTTATGAGGTTAGAAGTAAACTAGAAGGGAGGATTGTTAGCTTGTGTGGAGGCAAGATCCTCCTTCCTTGACAAGATTAAGGGGAAGCAGTTTGATGATGAGAAGTTGATCCGGATTCGAGATAAAGTGTCGCAAGGAGAGGCTAAAGAAGCGACAATCGATGAGGAAGGTGTTTTGAGAATCAAGGGGAGGGTATGTGTACCCCGAGTTGATGATTTGATCAACACCATTCTGACAGAGGCTCATAGTTCAAGGTATTCTATACATCCGGGTGCAACCAAGATGTATCGCGACCTAAAGCAACACTTTTGGTGGAGTAGAATGAAGCGCGATATTGTTGACTTTATTGCCAAATGTCCAAACTGTCAACAAGTAAAGTATGAACACCAAAGGCCCGGAGGAACGCTTCAGAGAATGCCCATTCCTGAATGGAAGTGGGAGAGAATCGCAATTGACTTTGTGGTTGGCCTTCCAAAGACAATGGGTAAGTATGACTCCATTTGGGTGATTGTTGATAGGTTAACTAAGTCCGCTCATTTCATCCCGGTCAAGGTGACTTACAATGCAGAGAAGTTAGCAAAAATCTACATCTCAGAAATCGTTTGACTGCATGGAGTTCCGCTCTCCATTATATCAGATAGAGGTACGCAGTTTACTTCTAAGTTTTGGAAAACATTGCATGCTGAATTGGGTACTAGGTTAGACATTAGTACTGCGTTCCACCCTCAGACTGATTGTCAGTCTGAGCGAACGATTCAAGTGTTGGAGGATATGCTTGGTGCATGTGTGATAGAGTTTGGTGGCCATTGGGATAGCTTCTTACCTTTGGCAGAGTTTTCATACAATAATAGCTATCACTCCAGTATTGATATGGCCCCATTTGAAGCATTGTATGGTAGGAGATGTAGGTCTCCCATTGGGTGGTTTGATGCATTTGAGGTTAGACCTTGGGGTACTGATCTTTTGAGGGATTCATTAGAGAAAGTGAAGTCTATTTAAGAAAAGCTTCTAGCGGCGCAAAGTAGGCAAAAGGAGTATGCAGACCGAAAGGTTAGAGACTTGGAGTTCATGGAGGGTGAACAAGTCTTGTTGAAGGTTTCACCCATGAAAGGGGTGATGCGGTTTGGCAAAAGAGGTAAGTTAAGTCCAAGATATATTGGACCATTTGAGGTACTAAAGCGAATAGGGGAGGTGGCTTATGAATTAGCCTTGCCCCCAGGGCTGTCCGGAGTGCATCCGGTATTTCATGTGTCCATGTTGAAAAGATACCATGGAGATGGAAACTACATTATCCGTTGGGATTCAGTTTTGCTTGATGAGAATTTTACTTATGAGGAGGAACCGGTTGCTATATTAGATAGAGAAGTTCGCAAGTTGAGGTCGAGAGAGATTGCATCCATCAAAGTTCAATATAAGAATCGACCGGTTGAAGAGGCTACTTGGGAGAAGGAGGCAGATATGCAAGAAAAATACCCACATCTGTTTACAGATTCAGGTACTCCTTTTCGCCATTGTTTTTCTTCTTTTGATCGTTCGGGGACGAACGATGGGTAAATTGGTATCTATTGTAACGACCTGTTTAGTCGTTTTGAGCAGAAGATTTTATTTCTGGAAAAACTGGCTGAAACCACGGACCCCACGACGGACCCTCACAGGCACGACGGGCCGTCGCAGGGTATCGTTTCAATATACTTAGGAATTCTGAAATTGGGTACTGAAAATCGAGTCTCTGACCGTCATGACGGAGGTGCAGGACGGACCGTCACAGGTGTGACGGACCGTCACAGTGTCCTTGGTGAAAAATAGAACTCTGATCGTTACGACGACCGGTGTGACGGGCCGTCGCAGGCACGACGGCCCGTCACAGGTTGCGTAATCCCAGTTGGAGTCGGAATTCTGGTTAAGTTTTAAGGGACGTTTTGGACTATTCTTTCCTTAATTATAGATTTCGTGGGTTTATATTAATAACTCAAATTCTTGAGGGATAAAAGAGGTAACTTTGGATTAATTAGTGGGGTATCATTGTCATCTTTTACACTTAATTATATGTGATTAGGGTAAAAGAAAGAGGGTTTGAATAAGAAAACTAGAAAGAACAAGAGAGAGGGAGAGAGAATTGATCGAACAAGAAGAAGAAGAAAACTTGGGAAATTGCTTGTTGATTCCAATTCTTCGGTGGAGGTAGGTTTTGGTTTTTACGATATTCGTAGTGAACTCTTAATAGTGAATGATATGTATTGATAGTATTGTAAACCCTGCTATGTGCTTAATTGTATGCTTGCATGTTTGTGATTATGAAATTGTGATAAACTAAGCATGATGAAGCTATTGAATCCTAAATCTTGAAAGAAACCCTAATTCACTTATTAATGATGATGCCTTAGTATAAAAGAAGGCTTGATATATTATATAATGAGATTGATGATGCCTTAGTATAAAAGAAGGCTTGATGAATTAGGGGATCGGGTGCCACGTTCCGGTACCAGGATAGAATGAGGATCGGAGTGTCACGTTCCGACACCAGGATAGAATTATGGATCGGGTGCCACGTTCCGGTACCAGGATAGAATGAGGATTGGAGTGTCACGTTCTGACACCAGGATAGAATTATGGATCGGGTGCCACGTTCCGGTACCAGGATAGAATGAGCATCGGAGTGTCACGTTCCGACACCATGATAGAATTATGGATCGGGTGCCACGTTCCGGTACCAGGATAAAATGAGGATCGGAGTGCCACGTTCCGGCACCAGGATAGAATATGGATCGGAGTGTCACGTACCGACACAAGAGCAAGAAAGATAATGAATCTTAAAAGATAATGAATATACTCAATCTAATGAACCCAATTCCCAAATGAGTATGATATTGAGGCTTGAGTCCTCATGGATGAACTTGTTAGTACTTATGGATGATTTTAGTACTTGTTGTTGCTACATGTTGAGTATTATAGTTGATTTATGATATTATTTGATGTATATTGTTTTCTATTTTGAGTTGGCCGATGATATCTACTCAGTACTTGTGGTTGTACTGACCCCCTACTTTTATGTTTTCTTCTTTGTTATTTGTGGAATGCAGCGAACGTTCCGTCAACTTCAACTCAACAGTAGATCTAGCCAGTCTTCACTACTTTCGGAATTTCAGGGTGAGCTAATGCGTCTGGCTTGGACTGGATCTTCTTCTTCAAGTCTTGATGCCTTGACTTCCGGCATGGACTAGCTTTCTATTATTTTGTTCCTTAGATATTCTTAGTTTAGTGATTTGAGGATAGATGTTCTTGTGATGATGGCTTCCAGATTTTGGGGATAATAATAATAGTTTTGAATTGTTTTATTAATGAGTTTAAGTCTTCCGCATTATTTTCTGTCGATATTATATTGAAATGTTAAGGTTTAGATGGTTTGGTTCGCTCACATAGGAGGGTAAATGTGGGTGCCAGTCGCGTCCCCGATTTGGGTCGTGACACTATAAGAACTTTCTAGGCTTGGCTCTAAACTTTTCTTGAATTTGATGTTATGGATTAAAGGTTGTAATGTATGTCTTCTGATTATTTAATTACGATTAAAAGTTATTTATAGTAGTTAGAATCATTATGATGTGCTAAATTTTTTTAGAAAGGCTTAATCGGACTGAATTACAAAAACTAAGCGAGCCGATTTGGACGCATTTTGGGCGCGCCATGCTAGACCCATTAGTTCGAGTATCCAGTTTGGCGCACTGCAAGCGTGCTTTCCTAGACCGTTTGGCCCAAACATGGCGTGCAACTCCTAAACCTGCCCATGTGACGCCTGACGGATTTTCATCTCGTTTTCCTAGAACATAAATCATTCTAATCCAATTTAATTCCTCAAATTAACCTTAGATTTATGTACCCAATTCGTATATAAAAGGATCTAACCCGAAGAACAACACAATCTACGTCAAGAAATTCATATACATCAACTCATGTTCAAGAACAAAAGAAATTCAAGAACAACATTCAAAATCCAATCTTTAATGAATGAAATCACACTGAATCGAATATGCTTGGCACATGGGTGAACTAACCCAACATTATGGAAGACCCACATACCTTTTTAGGGATCATCACTGAAGAAATCCACATGTTATTTTCGACGATCTTGGTGAATCTTGCCTTTTTTGTTCTTCTCTTCTCTTTTCCTTTCTAATTAATCCTAGCGTGAAAAATTCCAACTTCTAAACTAACTAAATTGAGTCTTGACCCTTATGAAACTCCTAAAAATGCATTAAATTAATAAGGTAGTAAAAACACTAAAATACCCTTTAAGATCCCAGAATTGGACATTTTGTTAATCCAATAGCCTAACTTTCAAAGAGCATAACTCACTCTTCTAAACTCGGAATCGCGAAAACTCAATGAAGTTGTAAATATCATACAAAGAGATTTCCAACCATATCTGGAACTAATCCTACCTCATCTTGATATAGGAGTTATGATCGTTTGAAAATGACCAAAACTCACTTTTAGCTTAAATTTTCCAGATTAACCTATACTTTCCCAGAACCAGTATTTACAGATTTTAACCACCTTTCTAGTTCATTCTAGTTGTAAGATTCTACAATATCTTTACCTTGGGAACATTATCGAATGAATGTATTCCTACTAGACTCAGGGTGGTAACATTAAGCTCAAACACCCAACATGAAAATGCCACAACAACATGCTTACTCATAACTTAAAGAGTCATAAGAAGAAAAATTAGTATCTTAGTTTGCATTTTCTCCTGATTCGAAGGGATGTGGATATATTTTCTTTATCTACTCTTCATCTTCCAAAGTAGCTTCTTCAACACTTTGATTCCTCCAAAGGACCTTGACTGATGCTACTTCTTTTGTTCTCAACTTGCGAACTTGGCAATCTAAGATCTCAACCAAAATATCTTCATAAGATAGACTATCCTCGATCCTAATATTTTAGTTAGCATGAAAAATGAAGGATCTCACATGAAATTCTTCAACATAAAGATGTGAAATACCGGATGTACTACTGCTAATGCTTGGGGTAGCTCTAACTCATAAGCTACATTGCCAATCCTCTTGGCTATGCGATAAAATCCAAAATGTCGAGGACTGAGCTTTCCCTTCTTACCAAACCTCAGAACACCTTTCATGGGTGAAACTTTTAGATATAACCAATCATCTTCTTCAAACTCTAATCGATTCCTCATAACATCGGTGCAGGATTTTTGATGACTTTGTGCCGTTTTAAATCTCTCTGTAATCACCTTTACCTTACTCCATAGCTTGGTGAACTAAATCTTTTCCTACTATACCTGCTTATCAGTGATTATATTTTACTTTTATCATGCCAGTAGAGTGCAATATAACTATGTTTTTCGAGTTTGAACTTCCAGAGATACTCCTTTGTTGAATATCTATGGTTATTTTATTTTTTGTAAAAAACTATTTTGTTGGGTTGGTATTCTTTTATTTACTTTAGCAATTCCTCACTTATACATTTGATGTTTACATGTTTTTCGTAGTGTAATGTCTGTTTTAATATATTCATTCTAACAAGTGGTCGGCTCTTTGAATGAGTGTCTCATCATCTCTTTTTTGTTCGACTTACTCTTACTTCTACATTTTCAGCAATGAAGTTTCTTAATATGAAATTTCCTCTTTTGAGTAAACAAAGGATAAGAGGGAGCAGAGTAGAAAAATCAAGTGAAATGGTCTTTTGAATACACATGGGTCAGAGGAAGCAGGGGTAGAATGAAGAAGAGAAATGATTATGAAAAGGTTAGACTTAAAACCATATGTCCTCTAAGGAAAATGGTTATTCAATATTTTGTTTTTGTGCAAGATATCTGTGTTATTTATAATCACTTGAAATGCCTAAATGTTTTTGTAAATGAAAGTGCATATATTGAGAAAGAGAGAAGTCCAAATTGTTCATGCTAACAAAAATAGGGGTGCAAGAATTGTTTTCTCAGTTTGAGACTAATGTATGGTCCTTATAACATACAATGCATAAGTGCATTGTTCGTTTGGTAAAAATGGTGAGATAAATATTCATGGGATAGTTGACGTCTCGTACCAAACATGAAATGAAGTTAATCCTAAACCTTATCTCGAGATTGATTTTCTTATCTTATGACCCTAAAGGTATAAGTTGATACTCGAGATATTATTACATCATGTAAGTTTAATATAACTTTGTTGGAGTGAACATATAACACAAATTATATCATTGCCTTACATGTGGGATTTGTAAAAAGGCCCTCTCTTTTTTCAATTGCTTTTTTATGTTTGTATCTTGGGCTACTAGATTACTCAAGCTAGAACTGTATCGAATATACATGTCAAGATAATTAATTTGCATGACCCTTAAATATGGACAAACAATTGTAACCTAAATAATGTACATTGATGATGATAATAATAAAATATTTTAATCACCAAGAGTGTATTTGATATTTAGGAAATGTATTCCTACTTCACCAAGAGTGTCATCTATATTTAATTATTTTTACTTGCTTTGAAGGAAACCAGCAAACTTGTGTGTTGGGTTGAGATTCAATGGTAAGTTATTATATAATAAATAAAGTTCTGATATAATGATTGAATCTTAGGTGTGTCGAATTAATTAAATTTCATTAAGGTTATGCTCGTTGGAGAAATTAAGATTTAACTCTAAGTTTGAACTTTAGGAAATTGATTATAGAGTTGGGTGAATTTTCGGGTCTGGGCTAGAAATAGAATAATATGAGTTTGTATAGAATCGTTAACTTACAATTATGTACATACACTTGATAGATTGGAAAGGTTCTGAGTTATTGAGGAAATTAAGAACTTTGAGAATTAGTTTGATTGACTTCGGTTCTTATGTGGAGGTAGGTTATGGTTTATGCTATTTGATAGTGAACTCTTAATAATGATTGATATGAATTGAATGATATTGTGAAGTTTCCTATGTACTTGATTGTGTGGTTATGTGGCTTGGTTGTGTGTTTGATACTGGTCTAAAATCCTGAGATCGTAGAATTTATATTATTGAACCTTTTTTATTGAAGTGATGCCTTCAATAAAGAAAGCTTGATGCAATAATATCAATGGTGATAATAAATGATATATTGATGGTACTATTGGATCGGAGTGTCATGTTCTTACATAGTATAATTGGATCGGAGTGTCAAATTCCGAAACAGTATTCTTGGATCGGAGTGTCACGTTTTGACACATATTCTTGGATTGGAGTGTCACGTTTCGACGCAATATTCTTTGATCGGAGTGTCAAGTTCCGACACGATATAATTAGATCAGATTATCACGTTCCGACACAATAACATTAAAGGAAAAAGATATGGAATTAACCTAATGTACTCAATCTCAAAGAACCCATTTCTAAAATGAGCGTGGCGTGGAGGCATGATTCCTCATGGGTGTGTTTGATATTATGATTGATTATGTAGTCACTTGTTTTGTTGTTTGTTATTACCGCTTGTTAAGTGTCATTGTTGAGTTCATACTATTATTAATTGTATATTAGTTTCTATTTTGGGTTTACCGATGATACCTACTCAGTACATGCTGTCCGTACTGAGCCCTACTTGTGTTTTTCCTTGTTTTCCTTTTATGGAGTGTAGTGAGTGTACCCATTACGTCAAATTGCCCTTAGCTCTATCCAGCTTCCAACATATCAGGTTCCAGGGTGAGCTATTCATTTAAGCTCGTGTTGGATTCTCTCGGTCATGACATGATGTCTTATGTTTTCGGATACATACCATTCTATTCTTGTATTTTTGTGTATTTGATATTTGTAGACTTAGTATTTGGAGAATAGATGCCCTTGATGTGTTGACTTTCTGGTTTTGGGAAATGATACTTTAATAAGTTTTGGAGCTTCTGCATTATTTCTGTTATTCATAGTTGAACTATTGGTATATGTTGGAGTTTGGATTCCTTGGTTCGCCCACCTATGAGGTTAAGTGTGGGTGCCACTCACGGCTCATTTTGGGTCGTGACACTCGTACCAAACATGAAATGAAGTTAATCTTAAACCTTATCTCGATATCGATTTTCTTATCTTATGACCCTAAATGTATAAATTGATACTTGAGATATTATTACATCATGTAAGTTGAATATAATCTTGTTGTAGTGAACATATAACGCAATTATATTAATGCCTTACAGGTGGTATTGTAAAAAGGTCATCTCTTTTGTCAATTTCTTTTTTAAGTTTGTGAGTTGGGCTACTAGATTACTCAAACTAGAATTGTATCGAATATGCATGTCGAGATGATTAATTTGCATGACCCTTAAATATGGACAAACAATTGTAAACTAAATAATTTACATTGATTATGAGAACATTGAAAATATGTTAATCACCAAGAGTGTGTTTGCTATGACAAAAAACATTTTTCGGCAAATTTTTTACTAAATTTCTCATCTTTGGTTGGGTCAAATGTTTTTCAAATAAACTCATTTTCCTCAAATTTAAGGAAAATGACTTCTCTTAAATACTTAAGGAAAACATTTTTCAAAACTTTCTTCCAACCTCCCTTACCAACCCACCTTCCCAGCCCCCAACTCACCCCTACCAACCCCCCACCCAACCAAGCCCTACCAGCCTCCACCCACCCACCCTTAACCCACCTCTCCCCCGCCGTAACATTTTTTTTTTATTTTTAAAATATATTTTAAAGTTCATATTCATATTTCACACCCCTACCCTCGGCCCCCTTCCACTCCACTAGCCCCTCACCCCCGCCACCCTACACAACTAGCCCCCCCCCCCAACCCAAAAAAAAAAATTAATATTCTTTTAAAAAAAATTCAACTTCATATTTTTATTTTTCACCTCTACCATCAATCCCCCCCTCCCCCAAAAAAATTAATTTTTTTTTAAAAAAATATTCAACTTAAAAAATTATTTTTTACTTTAATAAAAAATAAAAGTTATTTCTCACAAAGTTTTTTAATTCTAAAACCAAACACTAAAACATTTTCCTGAAAATACTTTATACGTACCAACCAAATATGACAAAATAAGTCAAATATCTACTTGTTTTTCAACGAAAACATTTTCCTTTATACTAAACACACCCCAAGTCTTGCTCATTTTTAAATCATTCATAATTGACTTATCTTTTTTCCATAAAATGACCTTCCATATAAAACTTCTATTTTTATGATGATTAGCCATATTTGAAGAAGTGGACTAATCTTCGATCAATTGACTACGTACATAACAGATTCATGTCATACTTTTTAGTGTCATGACTGCAATAGAAAAATTGATGGTCTCACTCGATAAAGGCTTAATGAGTTAGAGAAGTATGCACTGGCTACAAATGGGGAAGGGATATGTCATAGTAGGGATGATAATCAGGGAAGTATGCGAAGTAACTTATGGTGCTACAAGTGTTAGCATTTTTCAATAAATTTTAATTTTGATTGGGAATTTATGGTAGAGTAGCAGGGGAAACAACAATGTTTGTGTTCTTCTTTATAATTTCATTAACAGGGAACATATGGAAGTGAACTTTTAGCTCAATTACACATAAGTCTAGGGAGGTGTTCTATTCTCTTATACTAAAAGACAATCACTAAGAGCTTGTATGGTCATTTTTGATATAATAATATTTATTTTATTCATTGAACAAAACAATATAATACTCTTTCTGACTAACATAAACTTAATCTTCAAATTTATTATATTTTTATGCAAATTATAGACATTCTAACTGCAAGAATACACTCTGAAATTACTTATGAATTGTAAGAGGCATATATTCATGATAAGTAAGATTGAACCTCGATGGAAATAATACTTGGTGCAATTCTGATTTTTACACAACATGATCACAAGTGGTGTAGTTGTCATCACATGAACAACTATCTCTATTTTAGGCTAAATAAAATATCTTCAGCTGGAGAGTTACCACTATGATATTTTCATGTCGCTACACTATATATTTTATTTTTTATCCAGGTGGATAGCGTTGTTTTTGATTGATTTTATGACATTTTTTATGCCTTTTTACTTTAAGTGGATTTTGACATTGTGTAACGACCTGTTTAGTCGTTTTGAGCAGCAGATTTTATTTCTGGGAAAACTGGCTGGGACGACGGATGTCACGACGGCCCGTCGAGGAGGTTTCGTTCCATGACACTTAGAATTCTGAAATTGGGTACTGAAAATCGACTCTCTGTAATCTGTGACGAAAGTGCAGGAGGGACCGTCACAGGTGTGACGTACCGTCACAGTCCACTGGGATTTTGGGAGGTTGCGACGACCATCGTGATGGCCCGTCGCAGGCACGACGGCCCGTCACAGGCTGCGCAAGTCCCAGGCAGAATTGGATTTCTTCCCACGTTTTAAGGGACGCATTGGACTATTCTTTCCATAATTATAAAGTTAGAGGGTTAATATTAATAAGTCTAATTACTTGGGGGTTAAAAGAGGTAACCTTAAGTTAATGAGTGGGTTTTATTGTCCTCTTTCACACTTAATTATATGTTAATTAGGGTAAGAGAAAGAGGGTTTTGAATAAAAACAAACAGAAAGAACAAGGAGAAAGAGAGGAATCGATCGAGAGGAAGGAATATCAAAGCTTGGGAATTTGCTTGTGAATTCCAATTCTTCGGTGGAGGTAGGTTATGGTTGTTTTACGATATTCATAGTGAACTCTTAATAGTGAATGATATGTATTGGTGGTATTGTAAACCTGTCTATATGCTTAATTGTATGCTTGCATGAATATGATTATGTGATTTTGATGAAATAAGCATGATGAAAACCATTGAATCCCAAATCTTGTAAGAAACTTTAATCTACTTATTAATGATAATGCCTTGGTATAAAAGAAGGCTTGATGAATTAAAGTAATGGGATTGATGATGCCTTGGTATAGAGAAGGCTTGATGAACGGATATAATGAGATTAGTGGATCGGAGTGTCACGTTCCGACACATAGTATTAGTGGATCGGAGTGTCACGTTCCGACACATAGTATTAGTGGGACGGGTGTCACGAACCGACACGTAGAATTAGGGGATCGGAGTGTCACGTACCGACACATATAGGGGATCGGAGTGTCACGTTCCGACACATATAGGGGATCGAAGTGTCACGTTCCGACACATATAGGGGATCGGAGTGTCACGTACCGACACATAGTGGTAGGGGATCGGAGTGTCACGTACCGACACAAGAGGAAGAAAGATAATGAATCTTGAGAGATGATAATATACTCAACATAATGAACTTAATTCCCAAATGAGCATGGTATTGAGGCTTGAGCCCTCATGGATGAACTTAATGGTACTTATTGATGATTATAGTACTTGTTGTTGTTACATGTTGAGTTTATAGTTGATTTATGATATTAACTGATATATACTGTTTTCTATTTTGAGTTGGCCGATGATATCTACTCAGTACTTGTGGTTGTACTGACCCCCTACTTTTATGTTTTCTTCTTTGTTGTTTGTGTAATGCAGCAAACGTTCCGTCAACTTCAACTCAACAGTAGATCTAGCCAGTCTTCACTCCATCGGAAATTTAGGGTGAGCTAACACGTCTAGCTTGGACTGGATATTCTTCTTCAAGTCTTGATGCCTTGAACTTCCGGCATGGACTAGCTTTTAGTTGTTTTAGTTTCCTAGACATTTTTAGTTTAGTAATTTGATCATAGATGTTCTTGTGATGATGACTTTCAGATTTTGGGGATAATAATAATAGTTTGAATTGTTTTATTAATGAGTTAAGTCTTCCGCATTTCTTTTGTTGATATTGTATTAAAATGTTAAAGGTTAGATTGGTTGGTTCGCTCACATAGGAGGGTAAATGTGGGTGCCAGTCGCGGCCCCGATTTGGGTCGTGACAAACTTGGTATCAGAGCATTAGGTTCGTTGGTCTCATCACACAAGAACAAGTCTAGTAGAGTCTTAAGGAACGGTAGGGGGACGCCTTTACTTTTCCTTGAGAGGCTATAAGACTTTAGGAAAACTTCACTCTTTCATTCTTTCCTTCGTGCTACTACTTGAGTCAAATTGGTATCTAGGCGATACTAATTGGTATCTGACCATCTTCACTCTATTTCGCAAATGGTTAGAACTAGAGCAATGACTGCACCAGCAGCAACAACGGCACAACAAGAAACATCTGAGCTAGCCACTGGGGCTGTGGCTCGAGGAAGAGCAGCGGCAAGAGGCCGTGGTAGAGGTCGTGGGAGGACGTCCTCTAGAGGAAGAGGACGAGCACCTAGCCCATCTGATGCTAGGGCAGTGACTCCTCCACCGACTGAGGAAGTTGTAAGAGAAGGGGAGGATGGGGAGAATGAACAAGAGCAGAATGAGGAATTGCCACCCCAACCTACCCCAGAGATGATCAATCAGGTTCTCGCTTATCTTAGCGGGTTATCTGATCACGGTCAGGCACCTCCAGTGGTTTCTGCACCAACACCTCCGGTTTCAGAGGTACGACTTGCGGCTACTATGGCTCCCCGCATGGATGCCTCATTGGAGATAGGCACATTTCCACGTCTGACTACTGGAACGATAATGACAAACGATCAGCACGAACTTTTCAGTAAGTTCTTGAAATTGAAACCTCCAGTCTTCAAGGGTGCAGAATCTGAAGATGCTTATGATTTTCTGGTTGATTGTCATGAGCTACTACACAAGATGGGGATAGTAGAACGGTTTGGCGTTGAGTTTGTAAGCTATCAGTTTCAAGGGAACGCCAAAATGTGGTGGCGATCACATGTCGAGTGTCAACCGACAGAGGCCACACCCATAACTTGGGCGTCCTTCTCTACCCTGTTTATGGTGAAGTATATCCCAAGGACTTTGAGAGATAGAAAAAGGGATGAGTTCTTGAGTCTCGAGCAAGGTAGGATGACGGTTAACGCATATGAGGCTAAGTTTCGTGCTCTATCAAGGTATGCCACCCAACTTTGTTTCAGTCCACAAGAGCGGTTCGCCGTTTTGTGAAGGGGTTGAGGTCAGAATTGCGAATTTCAGCCCTACAGGTAGCGGCTACGGCAACATCCTTCCAAGAGGTGGTAGACTTTGTGATAGAAGTGGAAGGAGTGAAGCCAGATGACTTCACCACGACATCCACATCAAAAAGGTTTCGAAGGGGAGGTGAGTTTAATGGTTCTTACTCTAGAGGACAGAGCTCCGGAGGTTACTCAAGTCGACCAATTCAGTCTTCACTACAGACTGTAGTTGGGGGTCCACCTCAGAACGGTCAACACTACTCCGAGAGACCTATGCCTGACTCCAGAGAGTGTTATGGGTGTGGGGAGATTGGACATGTTAGGAGGAATTGTCCAAAACAGAGTTACAGACCCCCAATAGCTAGAGGTAGAGGTGGTCATGGTAGAGGCCGCTTTTCTGGAGGACGTGGTGGTCGAGGTAATGGTGGTCACCACAACGGCAGAGGAGATGGGCACATTGGAGCCACTACAACACAACATGGTAGGGGCAACGGACAGACTGGTTATAGGGCCCATTGTTACGCTTTCCCTGGGAGATCCGAAGCGGAGGCGTCTGATGCTGTTATCACAGGTAATCTTTTGGTTTGTGATTGCACGGCATCTGTATTATTTGACCCTGGCTCCACGTTTTCATATGTATCTTCATCATTTGCTAATGGTCTAAATTTACATTGTGAATTACTTGATATGCCTATTCGTGTTTCTACTCCGGTGGGTGAGTCTGTGGTAGTTGAAAGGGTATATAGGTCTTGTTGGGTGAACTTTGTGGGGAGCAACACTTATGTAGATTTGGTTATTTTAGAAATGGGTGAATTTGATGTAATTCTGGGTATGACTTGGCTTTCCCCGAATTTTGCGATCTTGGATTGTAATGCTAAAACGGTGACGTTAGCCAAGCCTGGGACAGATCCGTTAGTGTGGGAGGGTGACTACACTTCCAATCCAGTGCGTATTATATCCTTTCTTCGTTCTAAGAAAATGGTTAGTAAAGGGTGTTTAGCTTTCTTGGCACATCTCAAGGATGACACTGCTCAAGTACCCTCAATTGAGTCGGTTTCGGTAGTCCGTGAGTTTTTGGAGGTGTTCCCTGCAGATCTTCCTGGTATGCCACCAGATAGGGATATTGACTTCTGTATCGATCTTGAACCGGGCACACGCCCCATTTCTATACCCCCGTATAGAATGGCTCCCGCGGAGTTAAGAGAGTTAAAGGCACAACTTCAAGAGTTGTTGAGCAAAGGCTTCATTAGACCAAGTGCATCTCCTTGGGGTGCTCCGGTTTTGTTTGTGAAGAAGAAGGATGGGAGTTTTCGGATGTGCATAGACTATAGACAACTGAACAAGGTAACTATTAAGAACAAGTATCCTCTTCCTCGCATTGATGACTTATTCGATCAACTACAAGGTGCTTGTGTCTTCTCTAAGATTGACTTGAGATCCGGTTATCATCAACTGAAAATACGGGCAACGGATGTACCAAAGACTGCCTTTCGAACTAGGTATGGACATTATGAATTTGTGGTGATGTCCTTTGGTCTTACGAATGCCCCTGCTGCGTTCATGAGCTTGATGAATGGGATTTTTAAGCCATATCTGGATCTCTTTGTGATCGTGTTTATTGATGATATACTGATTTACTCTAAAAGCAAGAAGGAACATGAGGGACATTTGAGAATTGTATTGCAAATGTTGAGGGAGAAAAAGCTTTATGCGAAATTCTCTAAGTGTGAGTTTTGGCTAGATGCAGTGTCCTTCTTGGGGCATGTGGTTTCTAAGGAAGGAGTGATGGTAGATCCTTCTAAGATTGAGACAGTGAAGAATTGGGTAAGACCCACTAATGTGTCAGAAATAAGAATCTTTGTTGGGTTAGCTAGCTACTACCGCCGATTTGTCAAGGGATTCTCCTCTATTGCGTCCCAATTGACGAACTTGACTAAGCAGAATGTTCCATTTGTATGGTCGGATGAGTGTGAGGAAAGCTTTCAGAAACTCAAGACCTTGTTGACTACCGCACCAATTCTTACCTTGCCAGTAGAGGGTAAGAACTTCATCGTTTATTGTGATGCATCCTATTCGGGGTTGGGTGCAGTGCTAATGCAAGAGAAGAACGTGATTGCTTATGCTTCAAGACAATTAAAAGTGCATGAACGTAACTACCCAACTCATGACTTGGAATTGGCCGCGGTAGTATTTGCATTGAAGCAATGGAGGCACTATTTATATGGGGTTAAGTGTGAAGTCTATACGGATCATCGTAGCCTACAGTATGTCTTTACTCAGAAAGATTTGAACTTGAGACAGAGGAGATGGATGGAACTACTGAAGGACTACGACATCACTATCTTGTATCATCCGGGGAAGGCGAATGTTGTGGCAGATGCTCTGAGTAGAAAGGCGGGAAGCATGGGAAGTCTAGCTCACTTGCAAGCTTCTAGACGCCCATTGGCTAGAGAAGTGCAGATTTTGGCTAATGACCTTATGAGGTTAGAAATAAATGAGAAGGGAGGATTGTTAGCTTGTGTGGAGGCAAGATCCTCCTTCCTTGACAAAATTAAGGGGAAGCAGTTTGATGATGAGAAATTGATCCGGATTCGAGATAAAGTGTCGCAAGGAGAGGCTAAAGAAGCGACAATCGATGAGGAAGGTGTTTTGAGAATCAAGGGAAGGGTATGTGTACCCCGAGTTGACGATTTGATCAACACTATTCTGACAGAGGCTCATAGGTCAAGGTATTCTATACATCCGGGTGCAACCAAGATGTATCGTGACCTAAAGCAACACTTCTGGTGGAGTAGAATGAAGCGTGATATTGTTGACTTTATTGCCAAGTGTCCAAACTGTCAACAAGTGAAATATGAACACCAAAGGCCCGGAGGAACACTTCAGAGAATGCCCATTCCTGAATGGAAGTGGGAGAGAATCGCAATGGACTTTGTGGTTGGTCTTCCGAAGACAATGGGTAAGTATGACTCCATTTGGGTGATTGTTGATAGGTTAACTAAGTCTGCTCATTTTATTCCGGTCAAGGTGACTTACAATGCAGAGAAGTTAGCCAAGATCTATATCTCAGAAATCGTTCGATTGCATGGGGTTCCACTATCCATCATATCAGATAGAGGTACGCAGTTTACTTCTAAGTTTTGGAAAACATTGCATGCTGAATTGGGTACTAGGTTGGATCTTAGTACCGCGTTCCATCCTCAGACCGATGGTCAGTCTGAGCGAACGATTCAAGTGTTGGAGGATATGCTTCGCGCATGCGTGATAGAGTTTGGTGGCCATTGGGATAGCTTCTTACCTTTGGCAGAGTTTTCGTACAATAATAGCTATCACTCCAGTATTGATATGGCTCCATTTGAAGCATTGTATGGGAGGAGGTGTAGATCTCCCGTTGGTTGGTTCGATGCATTTGAGGTTAGACCTTGGGGTACTGACCTCTTGAGGGATTCGTTAGATAAGGTGAAGGGCATTCAAGAAAAGCTTCTAGCGGCGCAAAGTAGACAAAAGGAGTATGCAGACCGAAAGGTTAGAGACTTGGAGTTCATGGAGGGTGAACAAGTCTTGTTGAAGGTTTCACCCATGAAAGGGGTGATGCGGTTTGGCAAAAGAGGTAAGCTAAGTCCAAGGTATATTGGACCATTTGAGGTACTAAAGCGAATAGGGGAGGTGGCTTATGAATTAGCCTTACCTCCAGGGCTGTCCGGAGTGCATCTGGTGTTTCATGTGCCCATGTTGAAAAGATACCATGGAGATGGAAACTACATTATCCGTTGGGATTCAGTTTGCTTGATGAGAATTTGACTTATGAAGAGGAACCGGTCGCTATATTAGATAGAGAAGTTCGCAAGTTGAGGTCGAGAGAGATTGCATCCATCAAAGTTCAATGGAAGAATCGACCGGTTGAAGAAGCTACTTGGGAGAAGGAGGCGGATATGCAGGAAAAATACCCACATCTGTTTACAGATTCAGGTACTCCTTTTCGCCATTGTTTTTCTTCTTTTGATCGTTCGGGGACGAACGATGGGTAAATTGGTATCTATTGTAACGACCTGTTTAGTCGTTTTGAGCAGCAGATTTTATTTCTGGGAAAACTGGCTGGGACGACGGATGTAACGACGGACCGTCGTGGTCACGACGGCCCGTCGAGGAGGTTTCGTTCCATGACACTTAGAATTCTGAAATTGGGTACTGAAAATCGACTCTCTGTAATCTGTGACGAAAGTGCAGGACGGACCGTCACAGGTGTGATGGACCGTCACAGTCCAGTGGGATTTTGGGAGGTTGCGACGACCATCGTGACGGACCGTCACAGGCACGACGGCCCGTCACAGGCTGCGCAAGTCCCAGGCAGAATCGGATTTCTTCCCACGTTTTAAGGGACGCATTGGACTATTCTTTCCATAATTATAAAGTTAGAGGGTTAATATTAATAAGTCTAATTACTTGGGGGTTAAAAGAGGTAACCTTAAGTTAATTAGTGGGTTTTATTGTCCTCTTTCACACTTAATTATATGTTAATTAGGGTAAGAGAAAGAGGGTTTTGAATAAAAACAAACAGAAAGAACAAGGAGAAAGAGAGGAATCGATCGAGAGGAAGGAATATCAAAGCTTGGGAATTTGCTTGTGAATTCCAATTCTTCGGTGGAGGTAGGTTATGGTTGTTTTACGATATTCGTAGTGAACTCTTAATAGTGAATGATATGTATTGGTGGTATTGTAAACCTGTCTATATGCTTAATTGTATGCTTGCATGAATATGATTATGTGATTTTGATGAAATAAGCATGATGAAAACCATTGAATCCCAAATCTTGAAAGAAACTTTAATCTACTTATTAATGATAATGCCTTGGTATAAAAGAAGGCTTGATGAATTAAAGTAATGGGATTGATGATGCCTTGGTATAGAGAAGGCTTGATGAACGGATATAATGAGATTAGTGGATCGGAGTGTCACGTTCCGACACATAGTATTAGTGGATCGGAGTGTCACGTTCCGACACATAGTATTAGTGGGACGGGTGTCACGAACCGACACGTAGAATTAGGGGATCGGAGTGTCACGTACCGACACATATAGGGGATCGGAGTGTCACGTTCCGACACATATAGGGGATCGGAGTGTCACGTTCCGACACATATAGGGGATCGGAGTGTCACGTACCGACACATAGTGGTAGGGGATCGGAGTGTCACGTACCGACACAAGAGGAAGAAAGATAATGAATCTTGAGAGATGATAATATACTCAACATAATGAACTTAATTCCCAAATGAGCATGGTATTGAGGCTTGAGCCCTCATGGATGAACTTAATGGTACTTATTGATGATTATAGTACTTGTTGTTGTTACATGTTGAGTTTATAGTTGATTTATGATATTAACTGATATATACTGTTTTCTATTTTGAGTTGGCCGATGATATCTACTCAGTACTTGTGTTGTACTGACCCCCTACTTTTATGTTTTCTTCTTTGTTGTTTGTGTAATGCAGCAAACGTTCCGTCAACTTCAACTCAACAGTAGATCTAGCCAGTCTTCACTCCATCGGAAATTCAGGGTGAGCTAACACGTCTAGCTTGGACTGAATCTTCTTCTTCAAGTCTTGATGCCTTGAACTTCCGGCATGGACTAGCTTTTAGTTGTTTTAGTTTCCTAGACATTTTTAGTTTAGTAATTTGATCATAGATGTTCTTGTGATGATGACTTTCAGATTTTGGGGATAATAATAATAGTTTGAATTGTTTTATTAATGAGTTAAGTCTTCCGCATTTCTTTTGTTGATATTGTATTAAAATGTTAAAGGTTAGATTGGTTGGTTCGCTCACATAGGAGGGTAAATGTGGGTGCCAGTCGCGGCCCCGATTTGGGTCGTGACACATTGAAAGCTTGATTTCAGAGCTATTGTTTGGATTGTGACACATACTTTTTTTAATGTAGAACAATTCATCTCCCACTTTAATTGTAATCATGTTGGGCCGTGCAAAGCACTGGCTTGGACTATCTAGTATATATACATATATATATATAGTCATATGATTAGATGAGAAAATATTTATATATAACAACATGCTACACATCTATTAATTTGATGTATATATTTAGAGTCTGTTTGACCATGTGATATGAAATCATGATTTGAAAATATGAGAAAGAAGTTGAAGTTTTCTTTGGACATTTTATATTGTTTGTTTTCTCATAATCATAAAACCCTATAGCTTGTAAAACTATTCAAATTGTCTCACTTATTTATAAAATTTTAACATATTAGAAAAAGTTTATAAAATCGCATAATATCTTATTACAAAACTTTTCTAAAATATTAGAATGTTGGGAAGTAGGAGAAAAAATAAAGTAGTTTTGATGATTGATAAAGTGAAGGCATGGTGTCGTATGCGTACAATTATGAGAGATTGCGGCGAAGAAGAAACAGTATTGAGGCAAAGAAGAAAAAGTGCAGAATTGTAAAGAATGAAAAGAAGGAAACAAATATGGAAATAAATAAAGAAGGAAAGAAATAAAAAGGTAGCAATTCAAGTCAAAGAAGGAAATAAATAAAAAAGTAGCAATCCAAGCCAAAAAAGGAAAGAAATAAAGAAATTACAATTCAAGTCAAATAAGGAAAGAAGTAAATATAGACAAGTTCAAGAAGGAAAAGGATTTGTAATTCCTTTCTTTGTAGAAATTGAAGGGAAATCAAATCTATAAAAGGATCAAGAAGTTGAAGGAAAAAGTGTCTTTGCAATCACAAAAATTGAGAGAATTTTTCCAGCAAAGCCAGAACGATAGGTAATGCATATTCACGAAATATATCATCTTGAGAGCAGTATTTTCTGGAGAAAAAACGCAGGCCTTCGTCACAGAAACGCAAGGACCAGGTTCACCTTCATCACAGCAAAACAAGGACCAGGTTCACGAAACCTGTTTTACTCAAAACTATTGGATATTGAAGTTTGATCAATTAAAGTCTAGGGTTATTAGTCTTTGTTGATTTGTTCTAGGTTTATTATTGAGTTGTAATAATTCCTAGATTTGTAACAAGAAGTGGGTTTGACTTCTTGGGAGTTGAGTCTTTAGAGATTTGTAAAAAGAAGTGGGTTTGACTTCTTGGGGGTTAAGTCTTGAGAGAATTGTAAACAAGAAGTGGGTTTGACTTCTTGGGTGGTTAGAGTTAAGAACAGTTGAGAGCTTTTGTGAACAAGAAGCGAGTTTGACTTCTTGTTGAGTGGAGAGTTTTTTATTATAGTTAATCGAAAAGGGTAGAAGTTTAGAGTTAGATTCATTGATTAACTAAGTTGTAAATCGTTATTTAATATAAAACTTCGGTGTGGTTTTTTCCTTCTTTGAGTTGGGAAGGTTTTACGATAAATCTTTGTTTTATTGTGTTACAACAAAATTACAAGAACCTGGTTCTTGTTCTAGGGGGTAAGGTTTCTTCAGAATATTTATTGACCAATCTTATTTTAATTAAAATAAAAAAGTAAACATAAGTTGTAGTGTCTAGTATTTAATATAATATGCACATCCTACAAATAATCTTCTCAAATTGAACTTGCATTTTTCAATTCTATGACTGAGAATATGAACTAACATTGTCACTTCGATTCATTTGGTGGTTAATTTGGTATGTAAATAAATTTGATAAAAAAACAATGAATTTTGTTATTATAAATGGTAGAGTAGGAACTGATTTAATGTAATAATAAGTTTTGTGTTGGTTAAAATTATTGTTTATGAGATATAAATGGTTTTAACAGTAATAGTATGAATTATATCTTTTATTACGAATGAAATAAATTGTTAGTAGATATGAATGTGGTTTGTTTTTATAAAATTTATATTGCTTGGTCTATTTTTGAATTTGAAAATTTCCAGCTCTCCATTTAAGAAGGCTGTTTTCACATCCATTTGATGAATTTCAAGACCGTATACTGCAGCTAGTGCAATTAACATTCGAATTGACGTAATCCTAGTCACTGGCGAGTATGTGTCAAAATAATCAAGACATTCTTTTTGTCTAAAACCTTTGACAACAAGTCTTGCTTTATATTTGTCAATAGTTCCATCATCTTTCATCTTCCTTTTAAAGATCCATTTTGAACCCAAGGGTTTGTTCCCTGGTGGAAGATCAACCAACTCCCAAGTATGATTGCTTAAGATTGATTCAATTTCACTATTAACTGCCACCTTCCAAGAGGTTGAGTTGCTAGAAAACATTGCTTACTTGAATGTTTGAGGCTCACTTTCAAGAAGAAATGTTACAAAATATGATCCAAATGAAGTAGATATCCTTTGACGTTTACTGCATTTTGGACTTTCTTCATTATGTTCATTCTCTTCTGGTTCTTCTCTGGGTTGTTTAAATCCCCTACTAGATGACTCAAGTCTAGTTTTATATGGATAGATATGTACAAAAAATTCAGCACTATCTGATTCCATTACTGTATTATCATGAATATCCGAACGTTCGGACTTATGAACCAAAAATTGACATGCCTTACTATTTGTGGCGTATCCAATGAATACACAATCCACAGTCGTAGGCCCTATTTATATCCTCTTAGGTATAAGAACTTGGACTTTGGCTAGACAACCTCACACTTTGAAATATTTCAAGTTGGGTTTTCTACCTTTCCATTTCTCATATGGAATTACATTTGTCTTTTAGTGAGGCACTCTATTAAGTATTTGATTTGCTGTAAGATAGCTTTCCCCCACAAGTTCTGTGGTAAACCTGAACTTATAAATAATACATTCATCATTTCTTTTAAAGTTCGATTTTTCCTTTATGGAATTCCATTAGACTGAGGAGTGTAAGGTGCAGTAGTTTGATGGATTATTCCATTTTCTGAACATATTTCTGCAAATGGAGATCATATTCTCCACCTCTACCACTTTTTATCATTTTGATCTTTTTATCTAACTGATTTTCAACTTCAGTTTTATATTGCCTATATGTATCTATTGTTTCATCCTTACCATTTAGCAAATAAACATAACAATATCTAGTGCAATCGTCAATAAAAGTTATGAAATACTTTTTCCCACCACGTGATGGTGTGGACTTCATGTCACAAATAACAGTGTGAATCAATTCTAAAGAATCTGACTTCCTTTCAACAATTTATAACGATGCTTAGTATACTTAGATTCAACACAAATTTGACATTTTGGTTTATTGCACTCAAATTTTGGCAAAAATATTTAAGTTAATTAGTTTTTGCATGGTTTTGTTATTAACGTGTCTCAAACGTTCATACCATAAACATTTAGACTCAAGCAAGTAAGAAGAAGCAAAATCTTTATTCATATAAACTGCAATTACATTGAGTTTGAAAAGACTATCAGTAAGGTAGCCCTTTCCTACATACATATCATTTTTGCTTACTATTACTTTATCAGAAAAAATACACATTTAAATCCATTCTTGGTAAGAACTGGAATTGAAACTAAACTTTTTCTCAATTCTGGAACATATGAGACCCTATTCAAAGTCACCACCCTGCCTGATGTCATCGTAAATAAGACTTTGCCAGTTCCTTCCACTTTTGTAACAACGGAGTTTGCCACAAATAACTTCTCATCTGTAAGTGCTAGAGTATATGACGAAAATAATTCTTTGTTGGCACAAACATGACATGAGGCACAAGAATCTATCTACCATTCTCTTGGATTTCCAACCAAGTTACATTCTGAAAGCATTGCACAGAGATCGTCCATTTCTCCTTTGGATTCAACCAAGTTTTTTTTATCCTTCTTTTTCTTCTCATAATCATAAAACCCTATAGCTTGTAAAACTATTTAAATTGTCTCACTTATTTATAAAATTTAACATATTAGAAAAAGCTTATAAAATCGCATAATATCTTATTACAAAACTTTTCTAAAATATTAGAATGTTGGGAAGTAGGAGAACAAATAAAGTAGTTTTGATGATTGATAAAGTGAAGACATGGTGTCGTATGTGTACAATTATGAGAGATTGCGGCGAAGAAGAAAAAGTATTGAGGCAAAGAAGAAAAAGTGCAGAATTGTAAAGAATGAAAAGAAGGAAACAAATATGGAAATAAATAATGAAGGAAAGAAATAAAAAAGTAGCAATTCAAGTCAAAGAAGGAAAGAAATAAAAAAGTAGCAATCCAAGCCAAAAAAGGAAAGAAATAAAGAAATTACAATTCAAGTCAAATAAGGAAAGAAGTAAATATAGACAAGTTCAAGAAGGAAAAGGATTTGTAATTCCTTTCTTTGTAGAAGTTGAAGGCAAATCAAATCTATAAAAGGATCAAGAAGTTGAAGAAAAAGTGTCTTTGCAATCACAAAAATTGAGAGAATTTTTCCAGCAAAGCCAGAACGATAGGTATTGCATATTCACGAAATATATCATCTTGAGAGCAGTATTTTCTGGAGAAAAAACGCAGGCCTTCGTCACAGAAACGCAAGGACCAGGTTCACCTTCATCACAGCAAAACAAGGACCAGGTTCACGAAACCTGTTTTACTCAGAACTATTGGATATTGAAGTTTTATCAATTAAAGTCTAGGGTTATTAATCTTTGTTGATTTGTTCTAGGTTTATTATTGAGTTGTAATAATTCCTAGATTTGTAACAAGAAGTGGGTTTGACTTCTTGGGAATTGAGTCTTGAGAGATTTGTAACAAGAAATGGGTTTGACTTCTTGGGGGTTAAGTCTTGAGAGAATTGTAAACAAGAAGTGGGTTTGACTTCTTGGGTGGTTAGAGTTAAGAACAGTTGAGAGCTTTTGTGAACAAGAAGCGAGTTTGACTTCTTGTTGAGTGGAGAGTTTTTTATTATAGTTAATCGAAAAGGGTAGAAGTTTAGAGTTAGATTCATTGATTAACTAAGTTGTAAATCGTGAATTAATATAGAACTTCGGTGTGGTTTTTTCCTTCCTTGAGTTGGGTAGGTTTTACGATAAATCTTTGTTTTATTGTGTTACAAAAAAATTACAAGAACCTGGTTCTTGTTCTAGGGGGTAAGGTTTCTTCAGAATATTTATTGACCAAACTTATTTTAATTAAAATAAAAAAGTAAACATAAGTTGTAGTGTCTAGTATTTAATATAATATGCACATCCTACAAATAATCTTCTCAAATTGAACTTGCATTTTTCAATTCTATGACTGAGAATATGAACTAACATTGTCACTTCGATTCATTTGGTGGTCAATTTGGTTTGTAAATAAATTTGATAAAAAAACAATGAATTTTGTTATTATAAATGGTAGAGTAGGAACTGATTTAATGTAATAATAAGTTTTATGTTGGTTAAAATTATTGTTTATGAGATATAAATGGTTTTAACAGTAATAGTATGAATTATATCTTTTATATTACGTATGAAATAAATTGTTAGTAGATATGAATGTGGTTTGTTTTTATAAAATTTATATTGTTTGGTCTATTTTTGAATTTGAAAATTTCTAGATCATGATTTTTGGATAATATGAGATTTAATCTCATGATATGCAATCAGCGTAAAATCGCATGTCCAAACATTGATTTCATATCGTGATTTCATATTACGACATGAAATTAAAAGTAAAAAATTTCACTCATAACAAGACATAATCTCTAATTTATAATCATATTCTTCTAATTGAGTAATCAAAATGGAGGTGAAATTATATTTGTTATAAAAGTGTTTTATTCTAAGCTTATATTTGGACATACGCTATGATTTCTTCATTTCAAATTAATATATGGACATGCGATTTGAGACTAACATCTCCAAAAGAGTATTATATGAAATTTCAAACTCCAATTTTATTTTATTTAACGCAACACTTGATGTATAAGTTTATATATACATATATACATATATAGATATATATACCATATTTTTGAATTTTATAAAAAGGGACTTATGCTCGGCGTAAAGAGATTATTCTACTATGTAAAAGAATTAAATTAGAGAATAACTAATTACTACTACTACTGAATCTTTATAAAATTATGTATATTTGAATGTTTCTAATCACAAAACATTTATTTGTAAAAAAAATATAGTGAAATGTGTGACTTATCGATGTGATGCCTTAGAATATTCTGATATTATAATATGATTTCACATCTTTTCTCCAAACAGACCTAACAATATATTTACTTCATATGTTATCCATATTAATTTTTCATAACTTAATTTTAAAACAACAATTTAGAGGTTGAGTGTAAACTAATTGATAATGCATGGTTATTATTTTTAGTGATTTTATGCAAGTATATATTGGAATTACAAGTTAATTTTTTTAATTTAAAAATTATTTACTTATATTTTGTAGATGAGTATTTACTTTCTCTAATACCATATTGAATTGAGTGAATATCTTATTTAAAAACTTATATTATTAAGGGATATGACATAAGTACCCCTAGACTATGATCGAATTCAAGAGACACACCTTAACTAAAATAATATTCTATTATCCCCCCACCCCCGATCCCCATAAACTTTATTTATGGTAATTTTGTACACCTTTTGCATAACGTGGTGTTATTCAACCTGTATTATAAGGTTAGCCTAAAACAACAAAATATAATAAGATGAAACAAAAAATATATAGAATACAAGAAGTAATCCAAGTCCACAGAAACTACTGTGTGTCCTTAAAAAATTTAATCCCCTCACTGTACCCAAGGTTATGGATTAATTTCTCCCAAGATAAAACGGATTGAACCTGTTAAAGAAATAGTGGTACCTCAAATTTCTTTAACTTCAGTAAACTTTAGAACAACAACAAGTCACACAGACTCAGTCGATCGACACTTTGATTTATTTGAGAGAAAAATATATGCATAGAAGAAAATTTTCAGTAATTGAAAAATCGAAAATTGACTTCCTTTTATAGCCATTTTCAACAAGAAATGTGTCTTTTCAGAGAAATCTGTTCAGACTCGTTTTATTCAGAAAGTTGTGTCTTTTAGAAAAAATAACAACTTTTCAAAAAAATGTGTTTGTTAGAAAAATAACGGCTTTTCAAAAAGAAACAACGTTTCAGAATGTTACCGTTACAAAAAAATTTATTAGAGATAATATTAACAGGATTTATTTGATTTAACATAAAGTGATTAATGAAATTTTGTCCAACTAATTTATCAATCAATCACATCATTTGCCAAATCCAAATCCAAAGCCAAAGCCGAAGCCAAAACCCAAGTCGAAGGCTTGCCGAGCGAGCAAGCGACGACGACGGCGCGATAGGGCATCTTCTTCTTAGCTCTTTAAGAAGTAATGGAAGTGTTTCCTTATATAAGGACGATAATTTCCCTTTCTTTTGGCGATATGGGAGAAATGACTTTTCATTTGCACTTTGCAAATGACATTTCATTTTCCCTCTAAAATAGTTCCCTCACTTTTCATATTCTTTCTTTTCTTTTCCCATTCACACTTGCTAAACCCAACAATCCCCCACATGAATGGGGAAGGCCATTGTTAAAACATATGCATCAAAAAACTTGTGTGTCTTGTAGGTAAAGGTTAATCGCATCTGGATAAGTAGGTTTTCCTTTATACTTTCCGTAGTGAACATATATAGGATATACTCGGTCAATCGGTATATTTGATATCTTTGAATTGTCGAGCTTTGGTTTATACCTAGACAACATATGTCACACAATCAACCCTTGAACTGTTTTTAGTTGTTATTGTTTTGTTCGTTTCAGCGATGAACACATCTTGGATAGTAAGTGCTTAAAGAACTGGCCTTACCGGATTCTCCTTGAAGCGGCTTACACTTCACACTTACATAGGTGATTTCTAAATGTGTTATCTCATAGATACACCATTTGATATTCCCTATATAAAACTTTGAAACCATTAAAAAGTCCTCATGTCTTTAACCTGGTTACTAAACATTGTCTCATCATGAGAATAAACCATAAAATAATAATAATTTTTTTTCTTGACAATGTTGAACCGTCATCAAATGACTTTGTTTTATCTCCTTGAACCTAGATCTTGGTATCTCCAGTCTTCTAGGTAGAGTTACCGCCACGATGACTTGTTCTCGGCCATAGTCCCATTCCCGTTGATGATTTCTCAACTCCCTCTTTATTTAGGCCTCTTGTAAGTGGATCCGACACATTGTCTTTTGACTTCACATAGTCAATTGGGATAATTACACTACAGAGTAGTTGTCTCATAGAGTTATGTCTTCGTCTTATGTGACGAGACTTGCTGTTATACATAATGCTTCCAGCCCTTCCTATTGCAGCTTGACTATCACAGTGCATGCATATAGGGGCCATTGGTTTGAGCCAAAATGGAATATCTTCTAAGAAATTTCGGAGCCATTCAACTTCTTCACGTTCCTTTTCTAAAGCAATGAATTCAGATTCCATTGTAGAGATATCTGTACATGTTTGTTTGGATGATTTTCAAAATGTTTCTCCTCCACCAATATTAAAAACGTATCCACTTGTGGATTTTGTTTCAGTTGACCCAGTAATCCAATTTGCACCACTATATCCTTCAAGAACGATTAAATATTTGTTGTAATGTAAAGCATATTTTTGAGCATCTAAGTATCCCAAAACTCTCTTTATTGCAAACCAATAACTTTAATTAGAATTACTTGTGTATCGACTAAGCTTACTTATAGCGCAAGCTATGTCTGGTCGTGTACAATTCATGACATACATTAAGCTTCCCAATACGCTAGCATAGTCCAATTGAGACTGACTTTCACCTTTATTCTTTGCATGATGAAGGTTTACATCAATTGGAGTGTTTGCCCTTTTAAAATTTAAAAATTTGAATTTTTCAAGTATCTTTAGAATATAATGAGTTTGAGACAATGCTAGACCGTTAGGAGTTTTAAGAATTTTAATTCCTAATATCACATCAGCAACTCCTAAATCTTTCATATCAAACTTAGTAGCGAGCATACACTTTGTAGCTTTTATATTAGAAATGTCTTTGCTCATTATAAACATGTCATCTACATATAGGCATACAATGACTTCCTGATTTGGAGTATCTTTAATGTAAACACTTTTATCACATTCATCGATCTTAAATCCATTTGACAACATGGTTTGGTCAAACTTTGCATGCCATTGTTTTGGTGCTCGTTTTAGTCCATAAAGTGACTTAATAAGTTTGCACACTTTCTTTTCTTTACCAGGAACTACAAAACCCTCAGGTTTTTCTATGTAAATTTCTTCTTCCAGCTCTCCATTTAAGAAGGCTGTTTTCACATCCATTTGATGAATTTCAAGACCGTATACTGCAGCTAGTGCAATTAACATTCGAATTGATGTAATCCTAGTCACTGGCGAGTATGTGTCAAAATAATCAAGACATTCTTTTTGTCTAAAACCTTTGACAACAAGTCTTGCTTTATATTTGTCAATAGTTCCATCATCTTTCATCTTCCTTTTAAATATCCATTTTGAACCCAAGGGTTTGTTCCCTGGTGGAAGATCAACCAACTCCCAAGTATGATTGCTTAAGATTGATTTAATTTCACTATTAACTGCCACCTTCCAAGAGGTTGAGTCGCTAGAAAACATTGCTTCCTTGAATGTTTGAGGCTCACTTTCAAGAAGAAATGTTACAAAATATGATCCAAATGAAGTAGATATCCTTTGATGTTTACTGCATTTTGGACTTTCTTCATTATGTTCATTCTCTTCTGGTTCTTCTTTGGGTTGTTTAAATCCCCTACTAGATGACTCAAGTCTAGTTTTATACGGATTGATATGTACAAAAAATTCAGCACTATCTGATTCCATTACTTTATTATCATGAATATCCGAACGTTCGGACTTATGAACCAAAAATCGACATGCCTTACTATTTGTGGCGTATCCAATGAATACACAATCCACAGTCGTAGGCCCTATTTATACCCTCTTAGGTATAAGAACTTGGACTTTGGCTAGACAACCTCACACTTTGAAATATTTAAAGTTGGGTTTTCTACCTTTCCATTTCTCATATGGAATTATATTTGTCTTTGAGTGAGGCACTCTATTAAGTATTTGATTTGCTGTAAGATAGCTTCCCCCCACAAGTTCTGTGGTAAACCTGAACTTATAAATAATACATTCATCATTTCTTTTAAAGTTGGATTTTTCCTTTATGGAATTCCATTAGACTGAGGAGTGTAGGGAGCAGTAGTTTGATGGATTATTCCATTTCTGAACATATTTCTGCAAATGGAGATTCATATTCTCCACCTCTACCACTTTTTATCATTTTGATCTTTTTATCTAACTGATTTTCAACTTCAGTTTTATATTGCCTATATGCATCTATTGTTTCATCCTTACCATTTAGCAAATAAACATAACAATATCTAGTGCAATCGTCAATAAAAGTTATGAAATACTTTTTCCCACCACGTGATGGTGTGGACTTCATGTCACGATATCAATGTGAATCAATTCTAAAGAATCTGACTTCCTTTCAACAGATTTATAAGGATGCTTATTATACTTAGATTCAACACAAATTTGACATTTTGGTTTATTGCACTCAAATTTTGGCAAAAATATTTAAGTTAATTAGTTTTTGCATGGTTTTGTTATTAACGTGTCTCAAACGTTCATACCATAAACATTTAGACTCAAGCAAGTAAGAAGAAGTAAAATCTTTATTCATATAAACTGCAATTACATTGAGTTTGAAAAGACTATCAGTAAGGTAGCCCTTTCCTACATACATATCATTTTTGCTTACTATTACTTTATCAGAAAAATACACATTTAAATCCATTCTTGGTAAGAACTGGAATTGAAACTAAACTTTTTCTCAATTCTGGAACATATGAGACCCTATTCAAAGTCACCACCTTGCCTGATGTCATCGTAAATAAGACTTTGCCAGTTCCTTCCACCTTTGTAACAACGGAGTTTGCCATAAATAACTTCTCATCTGTAAGTGCTGGAGTATATGATGAAAATAATTCTTTGTTGGCACAAACATGACATGAGGCACAAGAATCTATCTACCATTCTCTTGGATTTCCAACCAAGTTACATTGTGAAAACATTGCACAGAGATCGTCCATTTCTCCTTTGGATTCAACCAAGTTTTTTTTATCCTTCTTTTTCTTGTCCTTTTTAGGACCCCGACATTCAGTACCCCTATGACCATGTTTACCACAGCTGAAGTAGTTTCCATTTAATTTCTTCTTAGGAGGATTGCTTTTTGGACCAGATGCTTTCTTTCTTTTCTTTAATTTTGTGGGATCTTCTTCAACAAAATTTACTCCAGATATTGCTGAATTACCACGTGACCTCTTTTCTGCAGCCTTATTATCCTCTTCGATTCTCAACCTTACTATGAGATCTTCAACAGTCATCTCCTTGCGTTTGTGTTTCAAGTAGTTTTTGAAGTCCTTCCACAATGGAGGTAACTTTTCAATAACTGCATCCACTTGAAAGGAATCATTCACAATCAATCATACATTAATGATTATGTGAATATTAAGGAAAAATTAAATATTTCTAACATAGGTAAATAAATTGATACCTTCAGCAAGGAGATCATGGATTATGACCTCCAGTTCTTCAACTTGGGTGACGACGGTCTTATTGTCTATCATCTTATAGTCCAGAAATTTTTCCACTACGAATTTCTTCATTCCGGCATCTTTTGTTTTGTACTTCTTTACTAAAGCATCCCAAGTTCTTTTGAGGTTTCGGCATTGCTGTACACATTGTACAGATCATCTTTCAGGCCACTCAGAATATAATTTTTACACAAAAAATCTGAGTGTGTTCATGCTTCTGTTACCAAGAATTGTTCATCAGGAGGAGTTTCATCTGACATAACAGGAACATTCTCATTAATAAACTTCTGCAGACTCAACGTAGTGATATAGAAGAAAATCTTTTGCTGCCATCTCTTAAAGTTGACTCCAGAAAACTTTGCAGGTTTCTCAGCCGGCACTAAGGTAGCATTTGAATGATTATGTGCAACCGATGTTGTGGCAGCACTTACTGTTGCAGCACTTACTGTTTCAACATTTGTTTGACTTGAATTAGTCATTTTCCTTTTTTCTATCACAAATGGCATATAACTTAAGTATTTGAAATGCTAAAAGTAAAGAACAAATCTTTACACAAACTGTTTCTGATTTAACGTAAAAATTTTTATGTTCTTTTAATCGTTACTCGAATGAATTTTAAAAAATCAAGCAATGTAGAAAATCATAAAGGTTTTAACTCTAGAAACCTCAAATACAAAAACTTAAATTTCTTAAGATTCTTATTCAACATGTATTATAAGGTTAGTCTAAAACAACAGAAACAGAATAAGATGAAACACAAAATACATAAAATACAAGAAGTAATCCGAGTCCAAGAAACTACTGTGTGTCCTTAAGAAATTTAATCTCGTCACTGTACCCAAGGTTATGGATTAATTTCTCACAAGATAAAAGGATTAAATTTTTTTAAAGAAATAGCGGTACCTCAAATTTCTTTAACTTCAGCAAACTTCAGAACAACAACAAGTCATACAGACTCAGTCGATCGACACTTGATTTATTTGAGAGAAAAATATATGCAGAGAAGGAAAATTTCAGTGTTTCAAAAAATTGAAAATTGACTTCCTTTTATAGCCATTTTCAGCAAGAAACGTGTCTGTTGAGTGAAATCTTTTCAGACCCGTTTTATCCTGAAAGTTGTGTCTTTTGGAAAAAATAATAACTTTTCGAAAAAGTGTGCCTGTTAGGAAAATAACGGCTTTTCGAAAAGTAAGGACTTTTCAGAAAGAGTAACAAATTTTAGGAATGTTACCGTTACCCGCAAATTTATAAGAGATAATATTACCAAGATTTATTTGATTTAACATAAACTGATTATATAAATTTTGTCCAAAAAATTTATCAATGAATCACATAATTTGCAAAATCCAATTAAAAATCCAAAGCCTAAGCCAAAGCCAAAGCCGAAGCCGAGCCGAGCGATAGACGTCGACAACGGCGCGAGGGGGCATCTTCTTCTTAGCTCTTTAAGATGTAATGGAAGTGTTTCCTTATATAAGGACAACAATTGTCTTATCTTTTGCCGATATGGGAGAAATGACTTTTCATTTGCACTTTGCAAATGACTTTTCATTTTTCCTCCAAAATAGTTCCCTCACTTTTCATATTCTCCCTTTTCTTTTCCCATTCACACTTGATAAACCCAACACGTGGCACACTCCATGACTCTACACAATTGAGGTGTGTGGGAGATATTTGGATGCCACATAAGCCAGAAGGTGCACAAAATTGTCAAAAGAATGGGTTCAAGGGTAATGAGACCTTAGTTTAGTTAATGTGTGTCTCTGAAATTTCGGTTATAGTCTAAGGGGTTACTTGTGTATTTTCCCAGTTATTAATGAAAACATAGTTTTTATATTTATTTAATCATACTAATCAGGTACTGCTACAAGAAAACTTTTTTTTTTTACTAAACTAAGCTTGAAAATAAAATAATTAAAAAACATTTGACTACTCCTTTGTCATCATTTGTGAATCTAATAGCATTAAAAACATAAACATATTAGGACATAGAACTGTAATGACCCGCTAGGTCGTTTTAAAAACTAGGACTATTTTGACTCCTTTTGAAAATTTATAGGGGATATTTCTAAAGTATTCGGTAACTAAGAGTATCTAGTTGACGAAAATTTTAATAAGTAATGAATATAGTTAATAGTTAGTGGGTTTATAATTCAATTTCGTATCTTTTTGGCCCATGAAATTAAGCTAAGTTAAGAGGGGTTAATAATCTGTTCGTCATAACTCAAAAAAATAATATAATAGGGAAAAGAGCAGTGGTTGGCTAAAGATTTACGGTGGTTCCTGGTAAGCACCTAAATTTCTTCAATTTGTATATGAAAATTTTATAGCGATCATGTAATAATTTTATTTATTATAGAAATTAAATCCTATTTCGTTATGTTACAGTGTTGAGAAGGATCAATCAGATTAGGGGGAGGAACTGGATGGGTTAAGTTAGGATGTGATATGGGTGATAAATATTTTTAGCAGTAACTAATATGAGGTTTCTCTTAGTGTGAATATACAGTTAGGTGATTAAATTTGTTTAGATTTCAAAAAAACATATTAAAAGGTGGAACAAATCTAAAGGGTGATAGAGTTATTTGGACTAGAATAGGAAGAAAATTTTTGTTTATTTTAATCATAAAAGGTAATCATTGAATAATGATTTGATATAATCATTGACAAACAACCATGTTTGCATATATGGAATCTGCGAACGGTCATTATTTACTAAAAATAAAATTTTTTTTTCGTTGATTAATTTACAGTTAATTAATTATTGTATTAAACCTTTTTTATTTAATTATTATTTATTTAAATTTCATGTAGTAATACTCCTCGAATTTTATGGGTATAGCTAACCAATTTTTGGTGGTATCGTGTTACATGAGTATCCTTAAATTTATAATAGTTAGAGGAGTTAAGGCTTAACAATAGGCTTGAAATTTAGTAATATGAAATCTTTGACATATAATTTATAACAAGAGTAGGAGATGATTGGATATATGAGTGAGTTTTGAAGTTTAGGTTAGACATAAAATAAATTGAGTACCTATGAACTCACTTACATACGAATATTGCATAATTGGTAGATCAGGAACGTTCTGAAATGTTGCGTAAAGGAAAGGAAAAATCTGGAAGGTTTGTCGCACGAGATTTGGCATTTAAGGTATGTTAAGACTTTAGATTTGTTGAAGGACGTTTTCCTAATTAAAGAAAAAAAATGAAATAGACAATGGGTAAGGGCGAATGATGGGGTTGTCGTATCAATGGTGTGACGGGCATTGGTACGAGTATCAGTGTTATAAAATGGAAAGTTACTACTATAGAATGCAGATTGTATCTTGAGAATTTCCAAAGCATATGGACATTAGCTGATATATTATTGACTTGAAATTATTGTGTGATTATATTTTCTTTATTACACCCGTATAGTTGTGATTATTGAGGTGATTATGTATTATGTTGATATTGATTGAGTGAGATGCATCATCATCCCTTTATATTGAAATAATATCGTGCACATGAATTGACATGAGATTAGGTATAAATTGGGCACGTGGAGATCGTCCGTGCTGGGGATGCTGAGATGTTAAGATTGCAAATTGGGCACACAGAGACCTTCCGTGAGAAAATTGTTGATATTATGGTAGTGCATTGAGATGGTGAGTACTGGGATCAATATGGATACCATATGAAGTAAATATACCCTAAGGTTGGTTGGGATATAAGATGTGAAATCATATGATGATATCAGAATGTTCTAAGGAGTCGCATCGATAAATCACAAATCTCTCTCTATATTTTTTATAAATAAATGTTTTGTAATTAGAAACTTTCAAATATACATGATTTTATAAAGATCCAGTAGTAGTTGTAATTAGTTATTCGTTAATTTAATCATTTCACATGGTAGAATAATCTCTTCACACGAAGCATAAGTACCTATTTAAAAAATTCAAAATGATGGTTTATATATTAACTTATAGATCAAGTGTTGCGTTCAAAAAATAAGATTAGGGTTTGAAATTAAAAATCATACACTGTTGGAGATGTTAGTCTTAAATCGCATGTCCAAATATTAATTTGAAATCAAGATGTCAGAGTGTATGTCCAAATACAAGCTTAGAATAAAAGAGTTGTATAACAAATATAATTTCACCTCTATTTTGATTACTCAGTTAGAAAAATATGAGTAGAAGTAAGAGATTATGTCTTCAAATGAGTGAAATTTTGGAATTTCAATTTGATGTCGTAATAAGAAATCACCAGATGAAGTCAACGTTTGGACATGCGATTTTACGCTAATTGCATATCATGAGATTAAATCTCAAATTCTCCAAAAAACATAATCTGTAAATTTTTAAATTAAAAAATAGACCAACAAATTAAAATTTTGTAAAAAAAAATCACATCTATATCTACTAACAATTTATTTCATACGTAATATAACATATATAATTCATACCATTAATTTTTGTAACGACCCATTTGGTTGTTTTGAGTACTAGAGCTTTCTATGACATAAAACACTTTCCGAAAGATTCTAAATAGATATTTTGGACTATTTGTAATTATCATTATGAAATTAGTGGGGTTGTTTTAATTGAGATAACTACTTATTTAAATATGAATTATTATTAAATTTTCAATCTCAATTCAAATTAGATAATGTTTATAACTATAGAGTGGAAGTTTGACTAGTTATAAAACACTTAGTTTGCCACGTGCGTTGATTGGAAAAATTAATTAATTATTAATGATCAGTGATGGAGGAATATTATTATTAAATAATTATAATAATGTTAGGAGGTAATAATATTAAGGTGTTGCATTTATTTGAGTGTGTCTATATTGATATAACTAATGGAGAATATATTTAGTAACTAAAGTTCCCAAAAGGGGTAAAGAATTGGAGTGCTAGCGGTGGAAATATGTTATAGGAGTATATCTATCATGACATATGGGTATTGGCATCGGGTAACACTCAGGTAATTGTATGGTGGAGGGTTCGATGCCGCTGGTTTCTTTACCAGTGGCATTAGACGTTTAATATTAATATTATAATGTCATATTATAAATTATTATTAAGATAGGTAATTAAATATAAGGCGTATTATACTGATTGAATATCATTAAGGTCATAAAAATTGGAGAACTTAATAATTACACTTAGGTTTGAACTTTAGAAAATTGTTTATATAATTAGATGAGTCTTTAGGTGTAGGCTAGACATAGAATAATGAGTGTTTGTAGGCTTGTTAACTCACAAATTATGCATATATACATGATAAATTTGAAATCTTTGGAAGTACTGAAGAAAGGAAAACGTTGGAGAAGTAGTTGCTTGACTTCGGTTCTTCGGTGCAGGTAGATTATGGTTTATGTTATTTGATAGTAATATTTTAAGAGTGATTGATATGCATTAAATGATACTGTGAAGTTTTCTATGTACTTGATTATGTGGTTGTGTGTGGCTTGATTGTGTGTTTTTGATTGGTCTGAAATCCTGAGTCTTGAAATTTATATTCTTGAACCCTATTTAGCAAAGTGAGGCCTTGAATAAAGAAATCTTGATGAAATATTATCAATGAATTGAAAGTGCTGATAATAAATGATAAATTTATGGTATAATTGGATCGGGGTGTAACATTTTGACACGGTATTCTAGATCTGAGTGTGACGTTCCGACACGATATTCATGGATCGGAGTGTCACATTCCGACACGATATAATTAGATCGAATTGTCACGTTCCATACGGTATTCTTTGATCGGAGTATCACGTTTCGACACAGCAACATTAAAGGACAAAGATATGGAATTAACTTAATTTACTCAACCTCAAAGACCCATTTCTCAAATGAGCGTGGCGTGGAGACATGAATCCTCATGGGTGTGGTTGATATTATGATTTATTATGTAGTCACTTGTTCATGTTCATTGTTGCTTACCACCTATTAATTATTATAGTTGAGTTCATACTATTATTCATTGTATATTAGTTTCTATTTTAGGTTGGAGATGATACCTAAACAGAACATGTTGTCCCGTACTGAGCCCTACTTGTGTTTTTCTTTGTTTTCTTTTATGGAGTGCATTGAGTCTACCAATGACATCGAATTGACCTCAGCTCTAGCCAGTCTCCAGCTTATCAGGTTCCAGGGGGAGCTATTCATACACGCTCGTGTTGGATTTTCTTGGTCATGACATGATGTCCTATGTTTTCGGATGCATACCATTTTGTTCCTTTATCTCGGTGTATTTGTTATTCTGAAACTTTGATTTACAGATTAAATTTCCTTGATGTGATGACACGTTTTGCTAAATGATATTTAGGAAGATTTTGAGCTTCCGCATTATGCTTGTATTTTGTAAGTTGGGTTAAATTTGTTGGTTCTCCAACCTAGGAGGCTAAGTGTGGGTGTCACTCACGACTTATTTTGGTCGTCACACTTTTAAAACGATTTATATCTCATAAACAGTAAGTTTTACCAACATGAAATTTATTATTACATTAAATTAGTTCCTACTCTACTATATATAATAACAAAATTCAATTTGTTTTATCAAATTATTTACAAACCAAATTGACCAACAAATGACTTAGAGTAACAATGTTTGTTCATATTCTCTTTCATATCATTGAAATATACAAGTTCAATTTGAGAAGATTATCCGTAGGATGTGCGATATTATATTAAATACTAGACACAATAACTTATGTTTTTTTAAATGAAAATAAGTTTGGTCAATAAATATTCTAATATTTTAGAAAAGTTTTGTGATATCATGTTATGCAAATTTTATAACTTTTTCTAATTTGTTAAGATCTTATAAAGAAGTGAGACATATTTTAATAGTTTTACAAGCTATAGGGGTTGATGATTATGAGAAAACAAACAATATAAAATATCAAAACAAAACTTCAAATTCATTTTCATATTTTAAAATCATGATTTCATATCACTTGGTCAAACGGACCCTAAATATACATCAAATTAATAGATGTATAACATGTCTTTATATATAAATGTTTTCTCATCTAATCATATATAAACATAAACATATACATATATATACATATATATACATATATATAAATACATATATATATATATATATAACATACATATATATATATATATATACATACATACATACATACATATATATATACACACACACACACACACACACACACACACACTAGATAAGTCAAGGCCACTGCTTTGCACGGCCTAACATGGTAATTATTAAAGTGGGAGATGAACTGTTCTACATTAAAATAAATGTGTCATAATCTAAACAATAGCTCTGAAATCAAGCCTTCAACGTTAAAATCCACCGAAATTTAAAATCGACTAAAAAACAACACTATCCACCAGCATAAAAATTAAATTATCTAGTGTAGAGACATGAAAATTCATAGTGGTAACTCCCCAACTGAAGATATTCTATTCAACCTAAAATAGATATATTTTTTCCTGTGATGACAACTACACAACCTGTGATCATCTTGTTTAAAAATAAGAACTGCACCAAGTATTGTTTCCATCGAGGCTCTATCTTACTAATCATGAATAACGTGCCTCTTAAAATTCATAAATAATTTAAAGAGTATATTCTTGCAGTTAGAATATCTATAATTTTCCTGAAAACAAAAACAAATTTGAAGATTAAGTTCATGTTAGCCAATAAAGGGTATTATACTGTCTTCTTCAATCAATAAAATAAAGATACTTATATCGAACAATTTGTTATACACAACCACAATAGAAAATCAGGTCGTATATTTCGCTATGAGAAAAAATGACCATACAAGCTCTTAGTGATTCTCTTTTAGTGTAAGAGAATATAATACATCCCCGGACTTATGTGTAATTGAGCTAAAAGTTCACTTCCATGTGTTTCTTTTTAATGTAGTTATAAAGATCAAACACAAACATAGTCTTTCCCCTGCTACTCGACCGAAAATTCGCAATCAAAATTGAAATTTGTTCGAAAATATTAACATTTGTATCACCATATACTTCACATACCTCTCTAATTAGCATCCCTACTACAACCCATCCCTTCCCAACTTCTATGCAGTGCATACTTCTCTAACTCATTAACAATTTATCGAGTGAGACCATCAATTTTTCTAGTGTAGTCACGACACTAAAAAGTATGACATAAATCTTTTATGTACATAGTCAATTAATATTTGATTCGTCAACTTCTTCAAATATGGTTAATCATCATAAAACTAGAAGTTTTATCTAGAACGTAATTTAAAGGAAAGGGGATAAATTAATTATGGATGATTTAAAATGAGCAAGACTTGGGATGTGTTTAGTATGAAGGAAGGTTTTCCTGAAATACAAGCAGATATTTGACTTATTTTCTCATGTTTAGTTGGTAAGTATAAATATTTTTGCGAAAAAATATTTTAGTGTTTCGTTTTAGAATAAAAAACTTTTTGAAAAATATCCTTTATTTTAGAGTAAAAACTAAATTTTGAAGTTGATTTTTTAAAAATAATCAAACTAAATTTTTTTTGGGGAGAGGGGGGGAGGGTTGGGGTAGGGGTGAAAAAATTATAATTTGAAGTTCATTTGTTTTTAAAAAAACTATAATAATATTTTGTGGGGGGGGGGGGGAGGGGGCTCGTAGGGGGCTAGTGGTGTAGGGTGGCAGTTGGGAGAGGGGCTAGTGGAGTGGGTGGGGGTCGAGGGTAGGCGTGAAAAATCAAATTTTGAATTTTAAAATAATTTTTAAAAACAATACTTTTTTAGGTTGGGTAGGGGTGGGTTGGGTGGGTGGGGGCTGGTAGGGTGGGTTGGGTAGGCGAGGTTGGAGAAAGTTTTGAAAAATGTTTTCCTTATGTTTTTAAGGGAAGTCATTTCCTAAATTTGAGGAAAATGAGTTTATTTGGAAACATTTGAACCAACCAAACATGATAAATTTTGATAACATTTTCAGGAAAAGGTTTTTGTTCATACAAAACACGTTCTTGGTGATTAACATATTTTCAATATTCTCATCATAAATTTACATTACTAAATTTAGGTTATGACACGTTAAGTCCTTTTAAAAACTAGTCTTTTTTTCATAAAAAGATCCTTTCCGTAAATTTAAAATGAAAAAAAATTGGTTTATTTGTTTAACTAAAATTTTCTTAATTAAGGGATAAATTAAGTAATTAATTTAGTTGATGTTTAATATATTGAGTCCATATATAATTAAATTAATTTAATACCCTATATCACTTTAGACCTATTTATTTTTAGAAAAAAAACCGTAGGAGAATATTACAACTACCGCACAGTCGGCAACCTCTCTTCTACACGAGCACATCAACTAGGAAATATCTCAGACTTTTGAGGTAACAAAGCATTGTTCTAATTATTGTGCAGACATATAATTATAATTATTATTTTATTGTTGGAGTTGAAAGAGAAAATAGGAAAAAGTGGTTTTGAAATTTAAAGAAAAAAAAGAGAAGAAAATTTATAGTATGAATTAGGTATTATATGTGATTTGTGTGTAGCATGAAGAAGCAAATTTATTAGGCTCAATTTTTGTGTATTTGGGTGGAGTGATGATTGCAATGTCATTAGGGAATATGTTATATTATAAGATAAATCCAACAGTCATACGAATAGGGAATTTTGAGGGATTTAATTTAGGATTTTTGTGATTTATATTTAATATGTTTATGTAACTCAATTAACTTTATCTGAATTTCTTTCTATTGTTATCAAAAATGAATTATGTTTTGATATATAAAGATATACAATTAACTTTATGTTATTTGGAGATTAAGACTAAATCTTAGGCTTGAAATTTGGAAAAGAATCCTGAAGAGTTGACCTATTAGTTACTGTCAAGATTAGGGTAACTTGATTATAAATTCGATGTTAGTATTTAGGCCTAGTCTAGACCTTTAGTGATATGGGTGTTGTTAGTTTTGAAATCTTATTATGGAAAATTATATGAATATATTGTTTTGAGTTGGAACTTCAATGAAAGGGGAAGACTCAAATCCCGGAGTGATTGTTCGACTATTTGAGGCAAGTGAATTTCTAAACCCTTGCTAAGTGTATGAAATGCGTGTATTTCCTTGTGATATATGTTTGGGAGTAATGGGACTTGGTGATGAGTTGACTTGTCCACATTGATTAATACTAATGATGAAACAAAGGGTAATAAAGGCAACGTGAATAATTATTTTTGTGTGATGTGTTCATAGTAAAGAATTGTGTGAAAGGCTTGTTGAGTCATTTTTAATGTGGTTGTGAATCATGCAGTGTTATGACAGTGGTCTTATCCTCTTTATTTGTGTGAACATGTCATTTGCATTATTTTATGACATGGTTGTGACAAGTGTTATGTGCATTGAGAAAGAAGGAGAACTTAAAGAGGATGTACCATATCTAGGGACGTATCGCGCACTACGATGGATACTATATTTTGAGGGAAGTATCACGAGCCGCGATGGTTACTTTTATCAACAGTCGTGTCATGCGCCGCGATAGATGCATGGTCAGATATGTCCCCCATGGGTCCCAGACTGAGAGACAGCGGGTGTGTATCACTAGGTCAGACATGCATCATTATACTTGACATTGCATTCCATTGTATTGCACATACTTATCATTATTGAACTTTATATTGAGATTTGCTGATCTTGTAATTGCCTTTTTGTGGAAATTTTAATTGTTGAATTTTGAGCTTGTTAGTGAGGATATGTAATTTGTTGAAGTGTTGTTGTTGAGGATATGTAATTTGTTGAAGTATTGTTATTAAGGATATGTAATTGGGTAAAGTGTTGTTGTGGAAGATATATATGTAATTTGTCTAAGTGTTGTTGTAGAGTTACGTGCTATGTAAATGTAAACTGTTAGGTTGGACTGAAATTTTTTGCAGGTTGTAGTTGTGGAGGTTTAGTTGGGGTGGTAGGAGTATCCGTATTTCATCCCCTTAGCTTGTGTTTAGACGCTTACTTGCTGAGTACCGTGTGGTTTTGTACTCACCCATTGCTTCTACAATTTTTTTTGTAGGTTACTAGCCCAAATTTTTGTGATCTTAAGATTTGTGAGGTAGTTGTTTGTCATCTCAACAGACCTTCTTAGTCCTATTTATGATCTTGTTCTACTCTAGCAACAATGTCATATGAGACTTGTACATTTCTTTTGACTGGATTGTAATACTTTAGAGGCTTGTACACGTGACAACCAGATTTTGGGGGTATTTTTAAAGTTTAACATAAATTTCTGTAATTTTATTGTAATAATTGAGATTTAGGCTGACTTGTCTTGGTGAAATAAGACGAGTGTCATCACACTCATTTACGGATCGTGACAGTTTACAATTGTTTGTCCATACTTAAGGGCCATGCATATTCGATACAATTCTAGTTTGAGTAATCTAGAATCCCAAGATACAAACTTAAAAAAGAAATTGACAAAAGAGAGGGCGTTTTTTATAAATCCCACCTGTAAGGCAATTATATAATTTGTGTTATATGTTCAATCCAGAAAAGTTATAATCAACTTACATGATGCAATAATATCTCAAGTATCAACTTATACCATTAGAGTCATAAGATAAGAAAATTAATCTCGAGATAAGTTTTCGTATTAACTTCATTTCATGTTTTGTACGGTGTCACGACCCAGAATGAGTCGTGAGTGGCACCTGATCTTAACCTTCTAGGTGGTACAACAAAGGAATTCAAAACCCAACATATACCAATAACTCAATCATGAATAAAAAATAATACGGAAGCTCCAAAACTTATTAAATTATCATTTCCCAAAACCTGAAAGTCATCACATCATGGACATCTAATCTCCAAATACTAAGTCTAAGAAAATCAAATACACCAAATAAAAGAATAGAATGGTATGTGTTCGAAAATATAAGACATCATGTCATGACCAAGAGAATTCAACATGAGCTTAAATAAATAGCTCACCCTAGAACCTTTTATGCTGGAAGCTGGTTAGAGCTAAGGGAAATTTGAAGTCATTTGTATGCTCGTTGCACTCCCTAAAAGGAAAAAAAAATACAAGTAGGGCTCAGTACAGGCAACATATACTGAGAAGTTATCATCGGTCAACCCAAAATAGAAACTAACATACAATGAATAATAGTATGAACTCAACTATGACACTTAACAAGTGGTAAGCAACAAGCAACATAAACAAGTTACTACATAATAAATCATAATATCAAACACACCCATGAGGACCCATGCCTCCACGCCACGGTCATTTGACAAATTAGTTCTTTGAGATTCAGTACATTAAGTTAATTCCATATCTTTTTCCTTTAATTTTATTGTGTCGGAACGTGACACTCCAATCTAATTATATCGTGTAAGAACGTGACACACCGATCCAAGAATATTGTGTCAGAACGTGACACTCCGATACAAGAATATCGTGTCTAAATGTGATATTCCGATCCAAGAATATAGTATCGGTATGTGACACTCCAGTGTAATTATACCATTTCTTTTGTTCTTTCTACCCCTGCTCCCTCTGACCCTTGTTCACTCGGAAGACCATTTCTCTTGATTTTTCTACCCTGCTCCCCCTAACCCTTATTTACTCAAAAGAGGGAATGTCATATTAAGAAACTTCATTGTTGAAAATGTATAACTATGAAAAAGTCGACCAAAATAAATAAAAGATGATGGGACAGTCATAAAAAAAGTCGACCAGTTGTTAGAACTAACAGATTAAAACTTACCTTGCACCGAAAATCATGTAAACATAAAGTGTATAAGTAAGGAATTGCTAATGTAAAAAAAAAAGTACCAACCCAAAAAATTAGTTAAAAAAAGAAGAAGAAATGACCATAGATATTCAACAAAAGAGTATCCTGGAAGTTTAAACTCGAACAACATAGTTATATTGCACTCTACTAGCAATGATAAAAGGAAAATATTATCATTGTAGAGCTTTTTAAGGGTTAAATATAAACTTTGAACGAGATTAATGCTTACCATCAGGATATCGAGAATGTTGATAGTCCTAATGTGTGACTATCCTTCTACTTTAGAAAAGTGAAGTGATTAATAAAACTAGTAAATAATAATTCAAAAGAAGCAATATTTAATGTTTGTTCTCCAATCTAATAATAAATGTAAAATTAACTATGTTGTTAAGTGGAAGGAGGAAATAACATAGGTGGACTATCATCATTTGAAGTAGATGTAATTGAACGAACTAAATAATATCATCCATGAACTGAAAAGTATGTTCAGGTATAATGATTTCATAAATTTCTCCTTCGATAATATTGTCTGCAATCTTTCTTGAAAGTTGAAAATAACTCTTGCTCTGGGCAAGGTAAAAAAAAAAGAAATTCATCAGAAAATATAGAAGACAATATAATTGGTGATTAGTTCAGTATAGAAGCATAGACTCACCAACAAAATCCAAAAAAGCTAATATTAAGAATTTTCAAAATTGAAGAGGCGTACCTTGTAGAAAATTTGTCAGGAAGAGAAATAAATAAAAAATTTAGTTGGTTCAAGCATACTATCAAACACCTTTGTTGCATTATTTTTAAACTTAATTAACTTAGCTTTTTCAGAAAGAGGAAAATGGGGAGAAAATCCATAAATAGGTCATTCTCTTTAAGCTTGCATTCAAAATCATCCATAAAATTGGACCTGAATATAAAAAAAATTACATGCATATTTAATCTTTAATAGAAAACAACCCAAAAAACAAATCATGATTAGACACAACAAAACTTCTTAATATTAAAAATTTCGAACGAAAAATCTTCACTATCTATGACAAAAATTGAAAACCATTAGAAAGAAAAAATGTGTAATTTTAGAGAAACTTAGAAGAAATCAGTGGTTGGCCAATCAAAAAAAAATCTGCCTAAAAAGTACATGTGGTTTAATGAGAAAGAACTATAGGACAAGTGCTAATAAAAAAGTAAAAGATATTGAATAGTCAATCAGACTGGACAAAGTTTATAGTATAATTGACATTCTGTTGGTACAATTATTTATCAGAATAGATATAAAACTAAATACCATATACAATTTGTAGTACATTTTATAAAACTTGCATATGTTGTGCTAGTCCTTTAGGAGTGACACTTCTTAACAAGAATAATGTAATAATATATACATAAGCATTCTTAAATCATTCTTATATGTATATATCTTTTCAAACATTTTGTATATATATTATTAATGCAAAATTACTAAAATAAGTTCACTTCTAATATAGATAATATCATGATTCGATTTATGTCAAACAAGAAAATGACGCTTATTACACACATTATTTAGGAGAGTTTCATTGCAAAATAAAAAAAGCAAAACAAAATTTTCATTCTGAAGTCTTTAGCATAGAAAATAATCAAACAATGAAGAACAGTTCAAGCTCAAATCCAAATTGTGATATGATGATTATATATGAGATATGGCTAAAAAATTATGCCACTAATTTTGGTGAGTATTTGGTTGATGGATGTCGTGAATTTACGCAGAAGGGTAATGACGGAACTAAAGAAGAATATATTTGTGTTGATTGTGGGCGTTTTAGGAGTTTTTATCGAATGAATAGTCAGTCATTGTATATTAATCCAATGCTCCGATATTGCTTATTTTACCACATGTTAATCCACATGGTGGTGGAAATGTGCCAGTTATATTTCATCCTTCAATGACTCGATTTGTACAAGAAGGCCTATTTTATACTATAATCCCTGACATGATGAAATCTTTAGTCCATGAGAGATTTGTTGGTGACACTTGTTGGTTTTATTACAAAGGATGAATATTAGCTAAGAGACAATCTTTATTTTATTAGCATAAAGTTATGTTAACTAATTTCTATTATGTTTTTTTTTTCTAACGTTAGTAAAGAGAATGAAGAATTATAGCTTATGTACACATACAATTGTAAGTTCATAAATATATTTACCCAACCTATGATCTAGAGTTGGCTGTGGTGGTATTCTCCTTGAAGATATGGTGTCACTGTTTGTATAGTGTTCATGTTGATGTATTCACTAATTATAAGAGCCTAAAATATGTGTTGATATGAGAATTATTTATAACCAAGGTAAGCCTGATGTAGGTGCAGATGCCTTAAGCAGGTTATCTATGATAAGTATTGCCCATCTTGAAGAAAATAACAAGGAACTAGCAAACTATGTGAATAGACTTGCATTCTTAGGAGTCCGACTAATGGTTTCAAAATAAAGAGGAATAGTGGTGACGAATGGAGCTAAATCGTCGTTAGTATCAGAAGTGAAATAAAAGCTAGACCAAGATCTCATTTCGCATTAGTTGAAGGAAAATGTTCAAAAGCAAAGAGTATTATCTTTTGAAAAAGGGGGATGGTGTTTTGAGATATAAAGGTAGATTGTGTGTACCAATGGTGGAAGGACTCCAAGAGAAGATCATGGAAGAAGCTCATATCTGTAACACCCCATATCCAAAACAGAGCCAAAACTAGTTTTTCCGAAAATATACAGGTGCAACAGACGGTGGACATCGACGGACCGTAAACTGACCCGCAGTCCGTCCCGCACATCTCTCGATGGAGTAAGAAACCCCCAAAATCTCAGCCCAGGAAAAATTTGACTAAATGTCAAAAGACGGACGAACCTATAGACCTTAGGTCAGACTACGGTCCGTAGTCTGACTCAGTTGATCAACACCCCTTTCACCCACTCTCTTATAAGAACCATTATTGACCAGCACAGTTCGTAGATTCACCTCCGAACCGTAGGTTAGAAATAGTAGATTGTTAGGTGGAAAATGCAGTTGGGTCAACTTCAGATGGTCATAACTCTTAGCACACAATGATTTTGGTCTCCCATGACTTACAAAGAGATATATAATTGAATTATATTTCCATACCCACCGATCTTGCTAAAATAAGACCTACGAGTAAAAAGATATGCCTGTTTTAGTAAAGGCTTGTCAAATAGGCCCAATCTACGGACCAAACGACAGACCATCGATAAAACAACGAACCGTTTGTTCAGGTCATCATTTGGTCCGGCATCAACTTACCCAGGGGTCTTTTGGTGTTCTCCACTTTCTTTATACCCTAAGATACATTGTTTTCACCCTCAATTATCATTTTTTTGTCAATTTAAGCCTACAAACATAAGTAAAACTTATCTAAGTCAAATCATTAATAAAAAACATAGAAAATTAGGAGCAAGAAATGAGGAAAAAGGTCAAGAACCCTAGTTCAAGAACGCAACAAGGTTCCAGCAGTTCCAGCCCCAAAATCTAAGTGTTTCTCCGTGAATTTTATTTCCAGGTATGTGGGATTTCACTAGTGGTTCCTTTCACCCATTGGGCCCCTAATTTTTAGTCACTTCTTGATTCTCTTATCATGACTAAACCTAGGGTTTATAGACCTTTGAAAGAACTTCATGAATTTATTAAATATATGTTCCAAATCAGATTGTAAAGTTATTATTCAGTTTATCGCATGAATTTCAGAAACCTTGCTTTGTATTTCATTAGTTTTTGAATTATACATTCTAGGTTAGATATTTGAGCTATTATGTTATATATGCCTCAATTTTTTTTAATGCAGAATAGTCAAATCAAATGTTGCTTTTGCATGTTCAGTTTTGAGCTATCCAGTTATTACACAGATTCAGACATAACCAGTTAACTACATAAATCAATAGGAGTACCATAATACCGAGTTGGACAAGGGTTCAGCATACCCAATTAGTCCCAGAACTACTAGCCAAGAAGGTTGTAAGTCCTCTCTTGGAGAAATCAGTTTAGTGATTACACCATCATGCCTTTATACCTCTGGCAAGGTGTATTGGGTCCTCTCAATAAGGCATATACATTAGACTCTAAATTTTAGCTCATCTGATTTTATTATCGGTTATTAGTAGCTCCCATAGTTCAGTCAGACTCTCTTCCATTGACCATTTATCAGTATACTCAGTATCCAATTTGATCATGTTATAAATTGGTCATTATGTTAAGATAGCTCCGAATTCTCGATATTATGTTCAGATTATTATACTTGCTTTTTTGCTTGTTCAGTTATGTTTTATTTCACCTTTATTCTATCCTACATGCTCAGTACCTTTCAAGTATTGACGCATATGTGCTCTACTTATTCTCGTGATGTAGGTTCGGGTTCTCAATATCTAGCTCACTCATAGATCGATATCCAATCTACAGTTCAGCAGATTCGATGGTGAGTCCCCATTCTGCGACGACAATAGTCATGAGTTTCTATTTTAGTATTTAGTCTTTTAAGTTATTTTTTGGCTAGATTTAATTGGGGCTTGTCCTAGTATTTCTAGTCCAGTTAATAGGCTATTTTCAGACATAGTTAGTTTCTGCTTAGTATTGAGTTAATATTTCCTTTGTATTAAACTCATTGTTTTTCAAATATCTTAGTTATAAAATATGGGTATTCTCCGTCTTTTGATTTTGAATTTATGATTTAGCTTCCGCAATATTTTATACTATTTAGTATGCTCATGCACATGCCAACAGGGTTAGCTTGGGATCAGTTGTGGTCCTAGGTTATGTGTCCGCATCTCGGGGGTAGCTTCGGGCATGAAAAAACTTTGTATCAGAGCACAAGGTTCAAGAGTCCTAGGATGTTTGAAAAGCCACACTAAGCAAAGTCTTTTTCATGAGTGTGAAAAGCACCACATCTAATTACAGGGAGGTTATGAAGTGTTTTTGAAAAACTTCACTTTCTTGTTAGTATTATTGTGCGTGAGGTATGATCTTATTCCATTCTAACTTCACATTTTACGTTTCAGATTATGCCTCCTCGTAGAGCTAACGCTAAGAATGTGAATGCCAGCAATGCGAATGCAGCTCCTCCAGTACCAGATCAAGAAGTCTCCAATGCTGAGTTCAGGAATGTCATACAACTTTTAGTTCATAGTATGACTAACCAGAACAATTGGGTTCATGCTCATGTAAATGAAAATGGTGGATCAGCAGCAGCAAGGACCTCAGACTTTGTTAGGATGAATCTGCCTGAGTTCTTAGGATCACAAAATAATGAGGATCCTCAGAATTTCTTTGATGATATCAAGAAAATCTTTGAGGTAATGCAAGTCACTGGAATTGATAGAGTTGAATTGGCATAATACAAGTTGAAAGATATTGCTCATATTTGGTACATTTAGTGGAAGGAGAATATGGATGTAAATGCGGCTCCTATCACTTGGGATTGCTTTAGTGAGACTTTTCTCGACAGTTTTTTCCTAATAGAATTGAGGGAGGCAAAGAATCTGGAATTCATGAACTTGAGGCAAGGTAATATGACAGTCCAAGAGTATGGCCTGAAGTTTAACCAACTCTCCAAGTATGCTCCTCACATGGTTGCTGACTCCAGGGCTCAGAAGAATAACTTTTTGTATGGAGTATCAGATTTGGTTAAAACTGATTGCAGAAGTGCTATGTTACTTGGAGATATGAACATCTCTAGGCTTATGACACATGGTCAGCAGGTTGGGGGTGATAAGCTTAGGGAATAGGCTGAGCATAATAAGAAGGCTAGGACTGGGAACTCTGACTATTCTCAGCTGATATCGGGTGGTGGAAATTTCTCGCACACTCAGCAGATGTTTTCAGCCCCCGCCCCTTCGTCAGCTAGTGTTCCATCCTCCAAGAACAGGTATGACAAGAAGGGTAGAACACCAAGCTCTAAGTCTCAGGGAAGTGTTTCAGGCACCAAGATTTACCCCACCTACCCTTAGTGTGGTAAGAACCATCCGGGCGAGTGTCTCGCAGAAAAAGAAGGATGCTTTGGGTGCAGTCAGTCTGGTCACAGGTTGAGGGATTGTCCATATAAACACGGTCAAGGAGGCGGTAATGGTAGAGCTCAATGAATAACTTTAGCAGCCCTAGCGTATTGCCCAACTCAGCAGGGTAACTCATCTGGTACTGGTAGCGGTCAGAGCCTAAACAAGTTGTATGCTTTTGAGGCTCACCAGGATCAGGAAGGTTTTTTTGATGTAGTCACTGGTTCATTACGAGTCTTTGACCTGGATGTTTATACATTGTTTGATTCGGGAGCTACTCTTTCTTTTGTAACTCCTTACATAGCAGTCCTCAATGCTAGTCCATAAACTCTCTTGGAACCTTTTTGAGTCTGTACTCTAATCGATGACCCAGTTATATCTAGACGGGTATACAAAAATGCCCTATCACAGTATCTTAGAAAGTCATCTCAGAAGATCTTGTAGAGTTAGAAATGGTAAACTTTGATGTCATTCTAGGCACGGATTTATTACATTCCTGTTATGCCTTAGTCAATTATAGAACTAGGATTGTTCGTTTTCAGTTTCCAGACGAACCAATCGTAGAATAGAAGGGTAGTCACTTAGCGGGTCCCTCCTTAAAGGAAAATCAACTTTGGAATTAATCTCCTTCCAAATACCCAACCTATTTCCGTTCCTCCTTACAGAATGGCTCCAACAGAGCTTAAGGAATTGAAAGAGAAGTTGAAAGACCTTTTAGGTAAGGGCTTCATCTGATCTAATATTTCACCATGGGTGCGCAGTGTTGTTCATAATGAAGAAAGATGGTTCTCTTAGAATGTGTATTGACTATAGACATTTGAACAAGGCCACAATCAAGAAAAAGTATCCCATCCCCAGGATTGATGACTGGTTTGACCAACTTCAAAGTGCTAGTCACTTCTCAAAGATAAACCTGAGATCGGGTTATTGTTAGCTTATAGTGAGAGATAGTGACATTAAAAAAATAGCCTTAAGAACTCGGTATGGTCATTTCGAATTTGTAGTTATGTCATTTGGACTAACCAATGATCCTGCAGGTTTCATGGATTTGATGAACTGAGGTGTTCAAACAGTACTTGGACTTGTTCTTTACTGTCGCCATTGATGATATCCTCATTTACTCTAGGAATGAGGAAGAGCATGTGAGACATTTGTGAATTGTTTTACAAACTCTTTAGGATCTCCAGTTATTTGCTAAGTTTAGGAAATGTGAGTTCTGGTTGCAATTAATTGCTTTCCTTGGTCATGTTGTATCTAGTGAGGGGATCTGAGTGGATTCACATAAGACAGAAGCAATGAAACAATTACACAGACCTACTCTGTTGTATATATCAGAAGTTTCTTCAATCTTGAAGGTTTTTATAGAAGGTTCGTGGAAGGATTCTCCTCCATAGCCTCCCCATTGACTAGGTAGACTTAGTATATGGTCAAGTTTCAATGGTCAGATGATTACGAGAAAAGCTTTTTAGAATTGAAAATTAGATTGACTACAACTCCTGTCTTGACTCTACCTGAGGGTTCAGATGGTCATGTGATCTATTGTGATGCATCAAGAGTTGTCCTAGGTTGTGTGTTGATGCAACGAGATAAGGTTATAGCATATGCTTTTATACAACTTCAGGTTCATGAGAAGAACTACCCAAACCATGACCTTGAGCTTGCAACATTGGTGTTTGCACTCATGATATCAAGAAACTACTTATATGGTGTTCACTTAGATGTGTTGACCGACCATAAGAGCCTTCAGCATGTGTTCACCCAAAAAAATTGAATCTTCGCCACAGGAGATGGCTAGAGTTCGTTAAGGATTATGATAACAGTGTGCATTATCATCGGGGTAAGGATAATGTAGTATTAGATGCTCTTTGTAGATTATCTATTGATAGTGTAACCCATGTTGAGGAAGAAAGCAAGGAGCTAGTGAAGGATGTTCACAGGCTTGCTCGCTTGGGAGTTTGAATTATAAGCATATCAGACAATTGTGTAAAAGTTAAGAATGGGACAAAATCTTCTTTGGTAGTGCAAGTTAAGGAAAACAAGACAGTGATCCAATTTTTCTTGAACTTAAGAATGCAGTCCACAATCAGAGAGTGGAGGTTTTCTCCTAAGAGGTATATGGTGTACTTCGCTACCAAGGTAGATTGTTTGTTCCTGATGTGGTTAGTTGAGAAAGCATATTCTTGCATAAGCCATAACTCTAGGTATTCTATTCATCCAGGTGGAACTACGATATTTCGCGATCTGTGAGAAGTGTATTGGTGGAATGGCATGAACAGGGACATAGTAGATTTTGTGAGTAAGTGCCTCAATTGCCAGCAAGTCAAGGTAGAACATAAGAAACCACGAGGTATGACTGAAGAGTTCGATATTCATACTTGAAAGTGGAAAGTGATCAATATAGATTTCATCACAGGGTTACGTCGTACTCACAGAAAAAATTACTCAATTTTGTTGATATTTGATAGGATGACTATGTTTTCTCAATTTTTAGAGGTCAGGACTACAGATTCGGCAGAGGACGATGGCGAGCTTTACATTGATGAAATTGTGAGGTTGCAGGTGGTTACTTTGTCTATAATCTCAAATAGAGGTCCTCAGTTTATTTTACTAAAATATTTAATCAACAGACGTATGGGCAGTTAGAGTGTGCCATTCATACCTTACAGGATATGTTGAAAGCTTTTTTGATCGATTTCAAGGCTAGTTGGGATGATCACCTTCCTCTTATTGATTTTTCCTAAAACAAATTCTACCACTCCAGCATTGAGATGGCCCCTTATGGTGCGTTTTATGGGCGTAGGTGTAGATCTCCTTTTTGTTTGTTTGATGTAGGTGAAGCAGATTTAATAGGTCAAGATTCAATCCCTTGTGCTATGGAGAAAGTGCAAGTCATTATAGATAGACTTAAGACAACCCAAAGTCATCAGAAATCTTATGCAGATGTTATGAAAAAGGGAATTACAGTTCCAACTTGATGATTGAGTTTTCCTGAAAGTGTAACCTATGAAAGAGGTGATGAGATTTGACAAGAAAGGCAAGATTAGTCCTAAATATGTAGGCCCTTACAAGATGTTGAAAAGGGTTTTCAAGGTGGCATATGAAATAGAGTTGCCAGCAAAATTAGCAGCAGTGCATCCAGTCTTCCACATCTCACTCTTGAAGAAGTGTGTTGGTGATCCAGCCTATGTAGTGACATGAGTGAGGAAATGAAAGATAATCTTTCTTACGAGCATGTACGAGGTGAGATAGTCGAACGATGGATGAACTTATAGTCCATAGGTCAGACTACGGTGTATAGTATGAGTCCGTCGATCAATACCTTATTCACCTACTCTTTCATAAGAACAACGATTGTTCAATATAGTCCGTAGATGGACCTACAGACCTGATGTACCGTAGTTTCACGGTACTTCTAATGTCTTTTCCTTAAGTTTAGTGTGTCTACAGACTTTTTGTATTGATTTTTGATGTAAGTTTGTCTTTATTTGCAAGAAATCTATCCAAAGGGGAACATGGAGGATTTGAGCAGAAATTGCAGAAGTGACCACCTACGGAGCGCACGACAGTCTGTCGTGACTGTTACAGTCCGTAGGTGGCACCGTAGTGAGAAGAAAATGGCTACTTAAGAAAGTTGAGGAAGTCTGACCAAGTGTGAGACTACGAAAGCTCATGACGGACCGTCATAGCCATGGCGATCCGTTCTGCATATTCGTCGTGGTTGTCACAGAGTAGTTCAAGTACCCAATTTCTAGAAGTTTCTAAGTGTTGTGGATAGAACCCCTCGATGGACCGTCGTGCTTGAAACAGTTTGTCATATTTATCCGTTGAGGGTAACAGAAAGTTGATAAAGAAAGCAGTAGAAAATTATGACATGTATGGAATGACGGAGCCCATGACAGATCGTCGTGTCGATGACGGTTCATCGCACGGATCGTCGATTCAGAGGTGTTTTGGACAGATTTGCCTTAAATAGAGTCCTTCTTTTATTAGGTTTTATTTATTATAAATAGTTTAAAAAAACTCATTTTTGAGGTCAGAATTTTGGATATTTTTTAGTTCTCTTGTTTAACTATGAACTTTTGATTTTGGTATTTGATCATCCTTTTCCGGAATCAATTGTTGGTATTTCTGTGAATTATTCAAGTGAATTTGGATTTTCTTCATTCTCATAGAAGTAAATGCATTAAAACTTATATCATCAATATGAATTGTGTGATTATTAGCACGAGTAACTAAAGTCCATAACTACGGTTGTGGGAACCATAGGTAAATAAAAAGGTAAAATCTAGCTAAAATATAAATTCAAGAATAGTGTCTTGCATGTATTACTAATTCTTTCACTTAGATCTTTTAAATGGATGGCCAACGTTAGAAGTCACGTTATTGCTAATTGCCGGACCAAGGAGGAAGATAATAGGAAAAGACCTATCAACATAGATTTAGTGTATACTATGTAATAGGCTAGTGTCGGTTGGTACAAAGTAACAACTTTGTGAAATATCGAATATGATGCTTAATATGAGGTAAAGATAAGGTTTAGTAAAGCAACACACGTAGCCGGACCAAGGTACAAAGTGAAATTCTCTAGATGCCGGACTAAGGATTTAGAGATACGTAACTTATTAATATACATGCAAGATACTAGGAAAGGATTTTTATATCTAGAATTAATGAGTTAGGATCCTGTAGGGAACACTTACGCCCTAGTTACTCTGATTAGTTGATTAAACTCCAATACTTGAACTTGTCACTTGTTTGCTTTAATTTTGATAATTGCTTTTATTAATCAAAATCCCCTTTAGTTATTTGTTTTTTTGGAAATAATTCACTAAATATAAGTAATAATAAAATAAAATAAAGTCTGAACCATTTTCCTCGTGAGAACGATCCCAACCTCACTAGTTGGTTTCTTTACTTGATACGACCGCTTTTACTTCTTTTCGAGAAGTAAATTTAAGCGTATAAAATTTTGGCGCCCCTGCCGTGGAAAGTTGCTTTTAGATTAACTTTAAGCTTATTACCGAAGTTTAGTCAACATTTTCCTAAAATTTACTTTTTCTGTTTGTTTTTTTCTCATGCAGATCTAACTTCCTTACATGCCAAACAGTAAGGGAATACCCGTAATTGAACCTGACCCCAAACTAGAGCGTACTTTAAGAATAATAAATCAGAATTTGAGCATCAAAAGTGATAAGGTCGACAAGCAAATGCCACCATCGGTCGACGCTTGTGACCATGTTTTACCTGATATTCGTGGGTGAGGTGAAATACGGAGACAACTTCCGCCCCTCGCCTCCAAGAGTACTATAGGGGCTTTGAAAATATCACAAACGTTAAAAGGCCTCGTCTTGCCCCCTCTACCACACAACCACACTTTTGTGGTAACTAGTAGTCTGGTGCAACTGCTCACTGAGGATCCACATGCCCACATGGCTAAGGTAAGGGAAGTGTGCAAACGTTTTGTAGGGAGGCCCGATTTAAATATTGATGTAATTGGTCTAAGAGTTTCTCCTCTCTCACTAACGGGAAAGGCTGCTATCTCGTTTACTGAGCTCCCCTATAACTTAATCTTCACTTGGAATCAACTGAAGGACGCATTCTTAGCATGCTACTACCCGGTGTCTAAGGAACTAAACCATAAAGACATAGTGAAAAACATTGTGGCACAATAGGATAGTTAGTTAGCAGTTCATGGGATAGGATTACTTCATTCTTGCGAAATGTTCCAAATCACCCCATACATGATGAGTCTCTCAAAGAGTAATTCTATGTGGGACAAGATGATAATAACAAAGCGGTGTTGGATACAATAGCAACTTGTTCTTATGGGGAGTGTCCTTCTACCGAAATTGCTGAAAAGTTTGAGAAAATCTCCCGAAATAATAAAGCTTGCAGTACTAGAAAGTTAGATACTGGGAGAAACACCTTTCACAGTCAAATCCGCACAAAACTCATTCTCAGATGATCTTCGTGAGGAAATGACTCAAATGAGAATTGAGCTTGGGTTTGTGTTGAAACATGGTGTTGGGGTGCGGAAAAGGTAAATGTGGCAAACTACTTGTCTAAACCACCACTGCCAAATAATGAATATTACTATGAAAAGGACTCCTATGCAGTGAATGATCAAACAGGGGGTTTCCGACCAAGCGCCCATTGCTCCAATTAGGAGAATTGGCGCAAAGGTCAAGGAAACCAAGGTCGGAACTATGATAATTATAACTGCAAGTGTCACTATGTCCGAGATGGGAATTACAACCGCGACAACAACTTCAACCAGGGTAACTATGGTAACAGAAATGATAGGAGTGAGCCCTATGTTCTACCTCGAAATCGTGAACTTGCTTCGAGGGATGGTGGAGGTAGTATGTCGCGAGTTGAGGATATGAAGCAGAAAATGATGAGGAGGTCAGATGCTAGTGATAAGCATACTAAAGAGTTAAGGAATGACTTATCATGTATAAGGCAGAAAGTTGATACACACACAATCTCGATTAAGCATATTGAGTTTCAAATGGCCCAATTGTCTTCAACTGTGAACACACGGCAACCGGGCACTCTTCCTAGCACCACTATCCAAAAAATCCGAAAAATGATGGCCATTGTATGGAAATCACTACTTGGGGTGGGAAGCAAACAATTGACCCACCTATGTCTTCTGGTGTAGAAAATGTGATAGGAGATGATGATACAGTGGTGGAGGTTAGTGGTGAGTTAGAAGATAAAACGGTAAAAGATATTGAGTTGCCCGAAGAGGTGACCCCCATGCCTAGAAAAACACCTACTTTCCCACAAAGGTTAGTAAACAAGACTGAAGATGATAAAACCAGTGTTTTATAACTATGCTGAAACAACTTTCTATCACTGTCCCTTTGGTAGAAGCTGTTGAACAAATGCCCGATTATTCCACGTTCATGAAAGATTTGGTTACGAAGAAAAGATCAGTCTCTTTGAGGATGATGATAGAATGCAACACTATAGTGCCATTGCTACAAGATCTCTAGTGTAAAAGAAAGAAGATCCGGGTGCTTTCACTATTTTCTTGTACAACTAGGTTGTTACATTTTGTGAAAGCATTATGTGATCTTGGGGCAAGTATAAATCTCATGCCCCTTTAGATTTACAAGAAGTTGGGTTTGGGTAACCCAAAGCCCACTGCGATGCGGCTACTGATGGTCGATCGAACGGTAAAAAGGCCCATTGGTATACTCTACGATGTGCTAGTAAAAGTGGAATCATTCATATTTATGGTGGATTTTGTGATTCTTAATTGTGAGGCCCGATTTTGAGGTGCCTATTATTCCTGAGAGGTCATTCCTTGCAATGGGTATGGCCCAGGGTTATATGGAAAAGGGGCAGATGAAATTCCATTTGAACAATGAAGAAGTGACCTTCAACATTTGTAGGTCCATGAGGCAAAGTGGTGAGCTCCAATTGGTGTCTACTATATCCTACAGAGGTTTAGAGTCATTAGAGGTACAAATTGAAGAGAGTATGGGTGTTGAAGCATTGGCGGCAATGATCATGAATTTTGATAGTGATGGCATTGATGAGTATGAGTCATTGGTCGCGACACTTGATCGAGGTAATGTTCGTTTTAAATCCAAGAAATTTGAGTTAGATATGCAACATCACGAATCTCTACCCGCGAAACCATCTATTGTGGATGCTCCAAAATTAGAACTTAATCCTCTACCACCTCATTTGAGGTATGTATTCTTGGGAAAAGATGATACTTTGCCGATTATTATTGCATAGGATTAGAATGTGCATCAAGTTGAGAGTTTGGTGAATGTGTTAAAAAGGTTCAAAAGAGATATTGGGTGGACTATTGCAGATATTATTGGGATCCCTCCCGGTAATTGTTCTCATAAAATCCAACTCATGCTCGATCATAAGCCATGTATTGAGCTTCAGATATGTCTAAATCCACTTATGCAAGAGGTAGTGAAGAAGGAAATAATTAAGTGCTTGGATGTCAGAGTGATATATCTAATCGCTGATAGTAGTTGGTATGCTCTTTTTAGTGTATACCTAAGAAAGAGGGAATGAATGTAGTCTCAAATGAGAAAAATGAGGTTGTTCAAATGAGACCGGTGATTGGTTGGAGGGTGCTTATGGATTCTGGATATTAAATGCATGGACCAAAAATAAACATTTTCCTATGCCCTTCATAGATCAGATGTTGGATAGACTTTCCGGAAAGGGGTGGTACAATTTTCTTGATGGTTATTCAGGGTATAATAAGATTTCTATTTCACTAGAAGATCAAGAGAAAACCAACTTTACTTGTACGTACGGGAACTTTGCGTTCAAGAGAATGTCGTTTGTGTTGTGCAATGAACCCGCCACATTTCAGAGATGTATGATATCGATATTCCCCGATATGGTGGAGGACACTATTTAGGTGTTTATGGATGATTTTTCTGTGGTTGGTGACTCCTTTGAGCGGTGTTTGAGTCATTTGGTCTAAGTTCTTAAGAGGTGTGAAGACTGCAATCTAGTACTAAATTGGGAAAAAATGTCACTTCATGGTGAAACAGGGTACTGTATTGGGTCATCGCATTTCAGAGAAGGGTATAGAGGTTGATAGATCTAAATTCGAGGTAATAGAGAGACTTCCCCCACCAATCTCTGACAAAGGTGTGAGAAGCTTTCTTTGGCATGCAGGTTTTTACCAGAGGTTCATCAAGGATTTTCAAAAATTGCGCATTTTTTGTGCAAATTGCTTGAGAAAGAGTGCAAATTTTATTTTGATGAATCCTGTCTCAAGGCATTTAGTGAGTTGAAAGAAAAGTTGGTGTCTGCACCTATCATTATTTCGCCATTGGAGCAAGCCATTATGCTAGTGGGGTTGCTATTGTTGTGTTATTGGGGCAAAGCAGGGACAAAATCCTTCACCCCATTTACTATGCTAGTAAATCCCTTAATGAAGCCCAAAGAACTACACGGTGATTGAGCAAGAGCTCCTTGCAGTAGTCTTTGCTTTTGACAAAATTTTGCTCATATATTCTTGACACTAGGTTTATAGTGCATAATGATCATTCTGCATTGAGATATTCTATGGCAAAGAAGGATACGAAACCGAGGTTGATTCGTTGGGTATTACTATTGCATGAATTTGACTTTGAGGTGATTAATAGAATAGCGACAGAAAATAAAATTACCTATCACTTTTCCAGTTTAGAAGAAGAAGCAATGAGATAATTGGGGAATAAAACTTAAATTTATGATACTTTCCTCGATGATCATGTTTTGGCCGCCTCTCAAGACTTGATTCCATGGTTCGCAGATTTTGGGAATTATATGGCTAGCGATATCATCCTACCGGACTTGTCCTTTCATCAAAGGAAAAAGTTCATGTATGATGTAAAAAAGTTCTTTTCGGACGAGCCATACTTGTATAGGAGTTGTGCCGATAGGCTTATTCGGCGTTGTGTGCTAGAAGTTGAGATTTTGAGTGTTTTGGAGGCATGCCATTCTTCACCCGCAGGTGGACATCATAGTGGTATTCCAACCGCTCACAAGATCTTACAATGTGGCAACTATTGGCCAACTATTCATCAAGAAGCTCATGAGTTCACCAAGGCATGTGATGGATGCAAAAGAGATGGCGGAATTTCAAGAAAGCAAGAGCTCCCTTTAAATCCCATTCTTGTAATTGAGTTATTTGATGTGTGGGGTATTTACTTCATGGGTCCTTTTGTGAGTTCTCAAGGGATTAAGTACATTCTAGTAGTGGTTGATTATGTGTCTAAATGGGTAGAAGCTATCGCATTCGCAAATAATAAAGGGAATAATGTCACCACGTTCTTGAAAAAAAATATTTTTCCGATTTGGAACACCAAGGGATATTATTAGTGATAGGGGGTCCAACTTCTACAATAAATTTTCTAAGGCGTTATTGGAGAAATATGGGGTTCACCATAATGTGGCCACTCCTTATTATCCTCAAACTAGTGGGCAAGTCAGGTGTCAAATAGGGAGATTAAGCAGATTTTGTCGAAAATGGTGAACCCTAGTAATACAAAGTTCTATGTAGAGGAGTTGGTCAGAGAGTTCCATGCCTCGTATGTGGCGACTCTCAATCCCACATTGATAGGTGGGCTGCCCCTACGAAACAGGCACAACTAGATCACATCAGAGTCCGCGGCAAGCGGGTAGACATCTCATTTCCAGCCATCCGTCGCTACCTATACAGCGAGGATGTTGATGCCACCAGGACTCCTCTCACCGTTGAGTTCGACTATCGGTGGAAACTGGTTAAAGATAAATGGTTCTTGCATGAGCCAGAGTTTAGAGAGACTACCAAAATGTGGTTCCCCCAATATTTATCAGTTGATAGAGAGGCTGCTGACTGGTTGTTTGAGCTGAAGGGATCCATCAAGAAGGCTAAGGTAAACTTCACGGCCTTGTTTCTGTGATTGATAGTCCGCCACTGCCTTTCCCCCACTACTGTAGATAATATAGTCACATCGGATCGCGCAGTTCTGATGGCACCGATGGTAGCAGGCTTTGAGGTGAACTTTCCTTTGCTTCTTCAGGCGGCCATGCACGAGAGTACTAGGGTAAAGTCCGAGTAACCCAACTCACGATCCTCTTAGGGGTTTTCTTGCCTGTGTTTATTTTCCCAAAAGACTGATTATTTTTATTATTGAATCGACATGTCTATATATTGTGTACATAGTATAAATCTGAAGCATGGTGGATAAAACAGAAATGATATCCGGATGTAATGTAAATGAAGAATAGCTAGGTATAGTAATTGATAAATGTGTTGCTCTAAGCATGATATAAAAATAAAATATTGCATTACCTTAAGTCTATGACTCAAACTAGGTGTCTGATAATATGGTAGAGTAATGAGATGTCAAGTGAGTGTGAGGAAAATTTGAATAGTCCACTATTTGTACTAAGCTAGAACTTTCCTGGTTAGTCTTGCTAAAACTAAGTTATAATAAACAATTAGGAAAGGATCATAGGCCTTTTTTCAATATAGCCAATCTTTAGCCTAAATAACTGAAAATTGAATGAAATTAATCCCTTTTTGATCCAAATGATTTGAGCTTAAAATACACCTTTCTTTTTCACCCGAAATGATCTTTTCTGGGAATAATGTGTTGGCCCTGGTCCCTTCTTGGACATGTGCACCTCAGATTATGCCAAAAGCATAAGTTGAGAAAGGATAATGTAGTAAATAACCTTGTCGTGGCCCTGACCCAACTTTGGGTATTGTGTACTTTGACTCATGGCAAAGCCATGAGTTGAGTGTGGCTATTATGAGGAATGCTCTGGAAAGTGGGGTTGAATAAGAACAAACAGAGAGAGAACAAAAGAAAAGTGACTCAAGAACCACTTGAAAGAAAAGTGAAATAATATAAACACACACACACTCACACATACACACACACACACACACACACACACACACACATATATATATATATATATATATATACAAAATAAATACAAGCAAGAAAAGAAAAGAGTCAGTTACACAAAAGAAGAAAGAAGGGAAAATAGCAAGGTGAAAGAATATAAGAAAAAGGATGGAATAAATTGATGAAAAGGTAGGAAGATGAACCGATATGTCATGGAGGGTAAAAAGTCACTAAAATATACCGAAATATACCCTACCTGATCCTGAGCCAATGTTACAAGCTAAGAAAGTCCTATCGTGATCTTAAGAGTTGTTATGACGAACTTAAAGCAGTGGAAGTAAGGACAAACCTATGGCAATATGTACAAATGAGTTGTGAAGTTGTTCTGACAGTGATTGATGGATAGTAATCCTTATACTTATCATTTTGTGAAAAATGAGGATGTTATTTTGAAGTAAGTACACTGGTTGCAATACCGAAAAAATTAACACCTAGGTGAGAGTTCGAAGAGGATAGGAGTCAAGTTGTTGTGAGTTTGTGTCATTGTATGATCCACATAATTCAAGTGTGCATGAACATAATGAGAATAATCTGAATTCATAGCCAAATTATTGCGAAAGTTAAAAGACGGATACTCTTGTATAAAGATTTTGTAGTGAGTCATAGTGCGTCGCTGAGGACAAACAACAAATTTAAGTTGAGGTTGTTGATGTACCGTGGTTTAATGGTACTTTCAATGTCTTTTCCTTAACTTTAGTGTCTGTCTAAGGTTTCTCTTTATTTGCAATAAATTTGTCCAATGGAGAACGCGGAGGATTTGAGTAGAAATTGAAGAAGTGGCCACCTACGGAGCCCATGACGGTCCGTCGTGACTGTTACGGTATGTAGGTGGCATCGTAGTGAGAAGAAAATGGTTGCTGAAAAAAGTTGGGGAAGTCTAACCAAGTGTGGGACTACGAAATCTCATGACGGACCTTCATAGCCATGACGATCCGTCTACATATTTGTTGTGGTTATTAGAGAGTAGGTTCGATATCAAATTTTAAGAAGTTACTAAGTGTTATGGAACGGAACCCCTCGATGGACCGTAGTGTTTGCAACGGTTTGTCATATCTGTCTGTCGAGGGTAACAAAAAGTTGATGAAGAAAGCAGTAGAAAATTACGCCAAGCATGGATGACGGAGCCCATGACGGATAGTCGTTTCCATGACTGTCCATCGCAAGGATCGTCGATTCAGACGCGTTTTTGGACAAATTTGCCTTAAAAATAGGCCATCTTTTATTAGGTTTTACTTATTATAAATAGTTTGAAAAACCTCATTTTTGGGGTCAGACTTTTGATATTTTTTAGTTCTCTTCTTAAAGTATTAAACTCTTGATTTTTGTATTTGATCATACTTTTCTGGAATCAATTGTTGGTGTTTTTGTGAATTATTCAAGTGAATTTCTTGATTTTCTTCATTCTCATAAAAGTAAGTGCATGAATTCTTATACTATCAATATGAATTGTGTGATTATTAGCATGGATAAATAAACTCCACAACTAAGTGTTTTGGGGGGTAAATAAGAAGGTGAAATCTAGCTAAAATAACAATTCTAGAATAGTTCTTGCATGTATTGCAAACTCTTTCGCTTAGTAGTCTTTTTAATGGATGGACAACGTTAGAACTCACTTAATTGCTACTTGCCAGACACTGGAGGTAGATAATAGGAAAAGAATTATCAACATAGATTTAGTGTATACTATATAATAGGCTAGTGTCGGTTGGTACGAAGTAACAACTTAGTCAAATATTGAATATGATGCTTTATATGAGTAAAGATAAGGTTTAGTAAAGCAACACACGTAGCCGGACCAAGGTACGGAGTGAAATTCTCTAGATGCCGGACCAAGAATTTAGAGATACCTAACTTATAACTTCACATGCAAGATACTAGGAAAGAATTGTTATAGCTAGAATTACCGAGTTAGGAGCATGTGGGGAACACTTACACCCTATTTACTCTCATTACTTGATTAAACTCCAATACTTGGATCTTTCACTTGTTTACTTTAATTTCGCTAATTGCATTCATATATCAAAAACCCCTTTAGTTATTTGTTTTTGGGAAATAATTGACTAAAAATACAAGTAATAATAGAATAAAGTCAAGTCTGAACCGTTTTCCGCGTGGAAAAGATCCCAACCTCACTAGTTGGGTTCTTTACTTGATGAGACCACTTTTACTTCTTGTCAAGAGGTAAATTTGAGTGTATCACGACCGTAGGTGAGAAATAAAAGATAGTTAGGGGAAAATCCAGTTGGGACAACTTTAGATAGTCATAACTCTTACTACAAAATGAATTAGGTGTCGGATGACCTACCAAGAGATAGAATTAGCTTTTCATAGCCATTGACCTTGCTAAAATCACACCTCCCAGTAAAAATTTATCCCCGTTTTAGTAAAGGCAGGCATAATAGGCCCAACTTACGGACCAAACGACGGATCGTCCGATGGAATGACGGACCGTCTTTCAAGGTCGTTGTTTGGTCTGACAACAACTTACCTAGGGGTCTTTAAATCTTTTCCCACTTTATTTAAAGCCTAAGATACATTTTTTTGACCCTAAATAATCTGATTTTAGTCAATTTAAGTGTAGAAATATAACTAAAACTTATCTAAGTCAAATAATTAATAAAAAAAGTTAGAAAATTAGGAGCAAGAAAAAAGAAAAAAGGTCAAGAACCCTAGTTCAAGAACGCAACAAGGTTCCAGCAGCTCCAACCCCAAAATCTAAGTGTTTCTCCGTGAATTTCATTACCTGACATGTGGGATATAACTAGTGGGTTCCTTTTACCCATTGGGTCCCTAGTTTTTAGTTAGTTCCTGATTCTTTTTTCATGATTAAACCTAGGGTTTCTAGAAAATTGATAGAACTTCATGAATTTATTAAATATATAATCCAAATTAGATTTTAAAGTTATTATTTAGTTTATTTCATGAATTTCAGAACCCTAGCTTTGTATTTCTTTAGTTTTTGAATTACACATGCTAGGTCAGATATTTCAACTATTCAGTTATACATGCCTCGATTTTTAATGCATCAATATCAGATTAAATGTTGCGTTCTCAGTTTGCATGTTTAGTTTTGAGTTATGCAGTACTACAGAAATTCAGACATAATCAGTTAACTATATAAATTTATGTGAGTAGCATAATACCTTGTTGGACTAGGGTTCAGCGTACCCAATTATTCCCAGAACTACTAGCCAAGTAGGTTGTAAGTCACTCTGTAGGCAATCAGTTTAGTGATCACGCCAGCATACCTTTATACCTTTGGCAAGGTATATTGGGTCCTCTCAATGGGGCATATACATCAGACTCCATATTTACATCATGTGATTTTATTATTGATTATTAGTAGATCCTATAGTTCAGTCAGACTCTCTTGTATTGACTATTTATTAGTATACTAAGTCTCCAATTTCATCATATTATAAATTGGTCATTGCATTCAGTTAAATCTGAATTCTCTATATCATTTTCAGATTATTATACTTGTTTTTGTGCTTGTTCAGTTATGTTTTATTTCAGCTTTATCCTATCCTACATGCTCAGTACCTTTCAAGTACTGACACATACGTGCGCTACATCTTCTCCTGATGTAGGTTCAGGTTCTCATAATCCAGATCACGCATAGATCGATTTTCGATATTCAAATTAGCCGATTCAGTACCGAGTCCTCATTCTCCGAGGAAAATAGTCATGAATTTCTTTTCAGCATTTAGTCTTTTAGTTTCATTTTTTGCTAGATTTATTTGTGGCTTGTCCCAATATTTCTAGTCCAGTTTAGAGGCTATTTTCAGACAAAGTTAGTTTCACCTTGGTATTGATTTAATATTTCCTTTTTATTAAACTCATTATTTACAAAAATCTCAGTTATGGAATATGGTATTTTCGTCTTTTGGGTTTAAATTTATGATTTAGCTTCCACAATAATTTATATTCTTTAGTATGCTCATCCACATGCTAGCAGGGTTAGATCGGGATCACTTATGGTCCTAGGTTTTGTGTCCATGTTTCAGGGGTAGCTCGGGACTTGACAATATCTCTAGATACTTAATATATCTGGGTTCCACAAAGATGTATTGCGATTCGTGAGAAGTATACTGTGGAATAATATGAAGAAGGGCATTGCTAAAAATTTGTTTCAAAGTGCCCAAATTGACAGCAAGTTATAGTAGAGCACCAATGGTGGGGAGGTTTGGCTCGGATTACAGGCTTACCCAGATCTCCCATGCAACATGATTCTTTTGGGTGATACTTGATAGAATGAAAAGTTATCTTACTTTTTACCGGAAAAGACTACTCATTCTGCAGAGGAATATGCTAAGTTGTACATCAAAGAGGTTGTAAGGCTTCATGGATTTTCGATCTATATTATTTCAGATAGAGGTGCATAATTTACTGCATAATTGTGCAAGTACTTTAAGAAAGTTTTGGGCTCAAAGGTGAACTTAAGTACTACCTTTCATTCTCTAACTAACCGGCAACTAGAGAATACCATTCAGACATTAGAAGATATGTTGAGGTCATGCGTGGTTCGATATCAAAGGGAGTTGGGATGATCACCAACCTCTCATTGAGTTGCTTACAGCAAAAGTTAAAACTCTAGCAAACAACTGACTTCTTATGAAGCTCTTTATGGGAGAAGATATTCATATTGGATGGTTTGAAATTGGTGAAGCATGTTTGATAGGACAAGATTTAGTTCACCAAGCTATGGAGTAAGATAAAGGTGATTACATAGAGATTTCAAATGGCACAAAGTCATCAAAAATCCTACACCGATGTTAGCAGGAATCCATTAGAGTTTGAAGAAGATGGTTGGGTTTATCTAATAGTTTCACCCATGAAAGGTGTTATCAGGTCTGGTAACAAGGGAAAGCTCAGTCCCCGGTATGTTGGGCCTTATCCAATAGCCAAGAGGATCGGCAATGTAGCATGTGAGTTAGCGATACCCCAAGAATTAGCAGCAGTTCATTCGGTTTTCAGCTATTTATGTTGAAGAAGTGCATGTGAGATCCTTCATCGATCATTCTAATGAAAAATATTGTGATCAAGGATAGTATATCTTATGATGAAATATCGGTTAAGATCTTCGCCAAGTTCGTAAGTTGAGAACAAAAGAAGTAGCATCAATCAAGGTCCTTTGGAGGAACCAAAGTTTTGAAGAAGCTCCTTAGGATGAAGAAGAGATATCCACATCTCTTCGAATTCGGAGAAAATGCAGACCAAGATACTAATTTTTTCTTCTTATTACTCTTTAAGTTATGAGTTAGCATGTTATTCTTGCATTTGCATGGTGGGTGTTTGAGCTTATTGTTACCACCCTTAGCCTAGTAGGACATTCGAGGATGAATGTTCCCAAGGTAAAGATATTATAGCATCTTGAAACTAGAAAGATATAGAAATGAGTTTAGAATCTGCAAATACTGGTTTTTGGAAAGTATAGGTTAATCTGGAAAATTTAAATAAGTTAAAAGTGAGTTTTGGTAATTTTCAGATGATAGAATTACGCCCTTTGGAAGTTGGGCTATTGGATTAACGAAATGTCCAATTTCAGAATTTAAAAGGGTATTTTAGTCTTTTAACTACCTTATTAATTTAATCCATTTTAACAAATTTAATAACGGTCAATACTCAATTTAGTCAGTTTGGAAGTTGGAAATTTTCACGCTAGGGTTAAGGAGAAATGACAAGAGAGGGGAACAAGAAAATAGGCAAGATTCACCCAAATTGTTGAAGTTAACATGTGAATTTCGTCAGGGGTGATTCCTAATACGGTATGTGAGCTTTCCATAATGTTGGGTTCTTTCACTTACTATAACGACCTGTTTAGTTGTTTTGAGCAGCAGATTTTATTTCTGGAAAAAACTGGCTGAGACGACGGACCCCACGACGGACCGTCATGGGCACGACGGACCGTCGAGGGTGTCTCGTTTCAAAACACCTAGAAATTAGAAATTTAGGTGCTGAAATCGACTCTCTGAACTTCGTGACGGAATGGAAGGACGGACCGTCACAGGCGTGACGGACCATCACTGATTGTTTAGTGCAAATTGAGTCTCTGAACTCTGTGACAGACCTGGAGGACGGACCGTCGCAGGCACGACGGGCCGTCACAGGTTGCGTAATCCCAGTCTTGGTCGGATTTCTGTTTAAGTTTTAAAGGGGCGTTTTGGACTATTCCTGCTATAATTTTATATTTCGTGGGTTAATATTAATAACTCAATTTCTTGGGGGTTAAAAGAGGTAACCTTGAGTTAATTAGTGGGTTACTAGTGCCACCTTTTATACTTAATTATATGCTAACTAGGATAAAAGAAAGAGGGTTTGAATAAGAAAAATAGAAAGAACAAAGAGAGAGAGAGAGGGATCGAACGAGAAAGAGGAGAAACGAAGAGGAAACAAAGCTTTGGGGAATTTGCTTGCTTGATCACTAATCTTCGGTGGAGGTAGGTTATGGTTTTAATACTATTCGTAGTAAACTCTTAATAGCGAATGATATGTATTGGTAGTATTGTAAACTCCTCTATATGCTTAATTGTATGCTTGCATGAATGTGATTATATAATTGTGATGAAATAAGCATGATGAAGCTATTGAATCCTAAATCTTGAAAGAAACCCTAATCTACTTTGTTAATGATGATGCCTTAGTATAAAATAAGGCTTGGTGAACTAAAGAAATGAGATTGATGATGCCTTGGTATAAGAGAAGGCTTGATGAATTGATAGATTGAGATTAGTGGATCGTAGGTGTCACGTTCCGACACGTAGAATTAGGGGATCGGAGTGTCACGTTCCGACACATAGAATTAAGGGATCGGGTGTCACGAAATGACACGTAGAATTAGGGGATCGGAGTGTCACGTTCCGACACATAGAATTAAGGGATCGGGTGTCACGAACCAACACGTAGAATTAGGGGATCGGAGTGTCACGTTCCGACACATAGTATTAGGGGATCGGGTGTCACGAACCGACACGTAGAAGTAGGGGATTGGAGTGTCACGTACCGACACATTGTAGTAGGGGAGCGGAGTGTCACGTACCGACACAAGAGGAAGACAGATAATGAATCTTGAAAGATGTTAATATACTCAATCTAATGAACCTAATTCCCAAATGAGTATGGTGTTGAGGCTTGAGTCCTCATGGATGAACTTGGTAGTACTTATTGATGATTATAGTACTTGTTGTTGCTACATGTTGAGTATTATAGTTGATATATGATGTTAACTGATATATACTGTTTTCTATTTTGAGTTGGCCGATGATACCTACTCAGTACTTGTGTTGTGTACTGACCCCTACTTGTATGTTTCTTTCTTTGTATTTGTGGAGTGCAGCAAATGTACCGTTGTCTTCAACTCAACCACATCTCTACCCAGTCTTCATTACACCAGGATTCAGGGTGAGGTAATGCTTCTAGCTTGGACTGGATCTTCTTCTTCATGTCTTGATGCCTTGAAGTTCCGGCATGGACTATCTTTTACTTGTTTTAGCTTCTTAGAATACTCTTAGTTTAGTAATTTGAGGATAGATGTTCTTGTGATGATGACTTCCAGATTTTGGGGATAATAATAGTTATTGAATTGATTTTTTGAATGAGTTTAAGTCTTCCGCATTGTATTTTGTTAATAATGTTTGAAATGTTGGGGTTTAGATTGGTTGGTTCGCTCACATAGTAGGCTAAGTGTGAGTGCCAGTCGCGGCTCGGTTTTGGGTCGTGAAAAACTAGGTATCAGAGCATTAGGTTCGTTGGTCTCATCACACAAGAAAGAGTCTAGTAGAGTCTTAAGGAACGGTAGGAGGATGCCTTTACTTTTCTTTGAGAAGCTATAAGACTTTAGGAAAATTCCATTCTTTCATTCTTTCTTTCGTGCTATTAATTGGATCCAATAGGTATCTAGGTGATACGAATTGGTATCTGACCATCTTCACTCTATTTCGCAGATGGTTAGAACTAGAACAACGACTATGCCAACACCAACACCGGCAAGACAAGATGCGTCTGAGCAAGCCACTGGGGCTGTAGCTCGGAGAAGAGTAGTGGCAAGAGGCCGTGGAAGAGGTCGTGGGAGGACGTCTTCTAGAGGAAGGGGGCAAGCACCTAGCCCATCTGGTACTAGGGCGGTGACTCCTCCACCAACTGAGGAAGTGGTAAGAGAGGGTGAGGAAGGGGAAAATGAACAGGTACAGAGTGAGGGATTGCCACCCCAACCTACCCCAGAGATGATCAATCAGGTTCTTGCTTATCTTAGCGGGTTATCTGATCAGGTCAGACACCTCCAGTGTTTTCTGCACCAGCACCTCAGGTTCCGGAGGTACAACAGGCAGCTACTGTGGCTCCCCGCATGGATGCCTCATTGGAAATAGGCACGTTTCCTCGTGTGACCACAGGGCCTATATTGACAAATGATCAGCATGAACTTTTCAGTAAGTTCTTGAAATTGAAACCTCAAGTTTTCAAGGGTGCTGAATCTGAGGATGCTTACGATTTTCTGCTTGACTGTCATGAGCTACTACACAAGATGGGTATAGTAGAACGGTTTGGTGTTGAGTTCGTGAGTTATCAGTTTCAAAGAAACGCCAAAATGTGGTGGCGGTCACATGTTGAGTGTCAACCAAAAGAGGCACCACCTATGACTTGGGCATCATTCTCTAGCTTGTTTATGGAGAAGTATATCCCCCGGACTTTGAGGGATAGGAAAAGAGATGAGTTTTTGAGCCTAGAGCAAGGTAGGATGTCGGTTACTGCATATGAGGCTAAGTTTCGTGCATTATCCAGGTATGCCACCCAACTTTGTTTCAGTCCACAAGAGCGGATTCGCCGTTTTGTGAAGGGGTTGAGGTCAGAATTGCGGATTTCCGCCTTACAGGTAGCGGCTACGGCAAAATCCTTTCAAGAAGTGGTAGACTTCATGATATAGGTGGAAGGAGTGAAGCTAGATGACTTCACCATGACATCTACATCAAAAAGGTTTTGAAAGGGAGGTGAGTTTAATGGTTCTTACTCCAGAGGGCAAGGCTCAGGAGGTTACTCGGTCTGACCAATTCAGTCTTCACTACAGACTGTAGTTGGGGGTCCACCTTAGACCGGTCTACACTTCTCTGAGAGACCTATGCTTGACTCCAGAGAGTGTTATGGATGTGGGGAGACTGGGCATATTAGGAGGAATTGTCCAACACAGAGTTACAGACCCCCAATAGCTAGAGGTAGAGGTGGTCATGGTAGAGGCCGTTATTCTGGAAGACGTGGTGGTCGAGGTAATGGTGGTCACCAAAACGGCCGGGGTGATGGGCAAACTGGAGCCACTACAACACAACATGGTAGGGGAAACGGACAGACAAGTAATGGGGCCCATTGTTACGCTTTCCCTGGGAGATCTGAAGCGGAGACATCTGATGCTGTTATCAGAGGTAATCTTTCGGTTTGTGATTGCATGGCTTCTGTATTGTTTGATCCTGGATCCACATTTTCTTATGTATCTTCTTCATTTGCTACTGGTCTTAATTTACCTTGTGAATTACTTGACATGCGTATTCGTGTTTCTACTCCGGTGGGTGAGTCTGTGATAGTTGAAAAAGTATATAGGTCTTGTTTGGTGACTTTTGTTGGGAGCAACACTTATGTAGATTAGGTTATCCTAGAAATGGTTGACTTTGATGTAATTCTGGGTATGACTTGGCTTTCTCCAAACTTTGCAATCATGGATTGTAATGCTAAAACGTTGACGTTAGCCAAGCCTGGGACATATCAGTTACTGTGGGAGGGCGACTACACTTCCACTCAGGTTCGTATCATCTCCTTTCTTCGTGCTAAGAAAATTGTTGGCAAAGGGTGTTTAGCTTTCTTGGCACATCTCAGGGATGACAATACCCAAGTACCTCCAATTGAGTCGGTTTCGGTAGTCCGTGAGTTTCTGGATGTGTTCCCTGCAGATCTTCCTGGTATCCCACCGGATAGAGACATTGATTTTTGCATTGATTTGGAACCGGGTACTCGCCCCATTTCTATACCCCCTTATAGAATGGCTCCCGCGGAGTTAAGAGAGTTAAAGGCCCAACTTCAGGAGTTGTTGAGCAAAGGCCTCATTAGACCAAGTGCATCTCCTTGGGTGCTCCGGTGTTATTTGTGAGAAGAAAGAAGGATGGGAGTTTTCGGATGTGCATAGAATACCGGCAGTTGAACAAGGTAACTATTAAGAACAAGTATCCCATTCCTCGCATTGATGACTTGTTCGATCAGTTACAAGGTGCTTGTGTCTTCTCTAAAATTGACTTGGGATCCGGTTATCATCAATTGAAAATACGTGCAACGGATGTGCCAAAGACTGCTTTTCGAACCAGGTATGGGCATTACGAATTTGTAGTGATGTCTTTTGGTCTTACGAATGCCCCTGCTTCTTTCATGAGCTTGATGAATGGGATTTTTAAGCCATATCTGGATCTCTTTGTGATCGTATTTATTCATGATATACTTATATACTCTAAGAGTAAGAAGGAACATGAGGAGCATTTGAGAATTGTATTGGAGTTGTTGAGGAAGAAAAAGCTTTATGCCAAATTCTCCAAGTGTGAGTTTTGGCTAGATTCGGTGTCCTTCTTGGGGCACGTGGTTTCGAAGGATGGAGTGATGGTGGATCCATCTAAGACTGAGACAGTGAAGAATTGGGTAAGACCTACTAACGTGTCAGAAATAAGGAGCTGTGTTGGTTTAGCTAGCTACTACCGTCGATTTGTCAGGGATTGTCTTCTATTGCTTCCCAATTGACGAACTTGACTAAGCAGAATGTTCCATTTGTATGGTCGGATGAATGTGAGGAAAGCTTTCAGAAACTCAAGACCTTGTTGACTACTGCACCAATCCTTACCTTGCCAGTAGAGGGTAAGAATTTCATTGTTTATTGTGATGCATCCTATTCTGGTATGGGGGCAGTGCTAATGCAAGAGAAGAATGTGATTGCTTATGCTTCGAGGCAATTAAAGGTGCATGAACGTAACTATCCGACCCATGATTTGGAGTTGGCCGCGGTAGTATTTGCACTAAAGCAATGGAGACACTATTTGTATGGGGTTAAGTGTGAAGTCTATACGGACCATCATAGCCTACAGTATGTCTTCACTCAGAAGGATTTGAATTTGAGACAGAGGAGATGGATGGAACTACTGAAGGATTATGATATCACTATTCTGTACCATCCGGGAAAGGCTAATGTTGTGGCAGACGCCTTAAGTAGAAAGGCCGGAAGCATGGGAAGTCTAGCTCATTTGCAAGTTTCTAGACGCCCATTGGCTAGAGAAATCCAAAACTTGAATAATGACTTTATGAGGCTAGAAGTAAATGAGAAGGAGGATTTTTGGCTTGTGTGGAGGCGAGATCTTTTCTTGACAAGATCAAGGGAAAACAGTTTGATGATGAGAAAAACTAAGTCGAATTCGGGATATGGTGTGCGAGGGGAGGCTAAAGAAACATAATTGATGAGGAAGGTGTTTTGAGGATTAAGGGAAGGTATGTGTGCCGTGTTGATGATTTGATCCACACTATCCTACAGAGGCCCATAGTTCCGGATATTCTATACATCCTGGTGCAACCAAGATGTACCGTGACCTAAAACAACACTTTTCGTGGAGTAGAATGAAGTGCGACATTGTTGATTTTGTTCCCAAATGTCCAAATTGTCAACAAGTAAAGTATGAACTCCATAGGCCCGGAGGAACACTTCAGAGAATGCCCATTCCTGAATGGAAGTGGGAGAGAATTGCAATGGACTTCGTGGTTGGTCTTCCAAAGACATTGGGTAAGTTTGATTCTATTTGGGCAATTTTGGACAGATTAACTAAGTCTGCTCACTTCATTCCGGTCAAGGTGACCTACAATGCAGAGAAGTTAGCCAAAATCTACATCTCAGAAATCGTTCGATTGCATGGAGTTCCACTTTCCATCATATCAGATAGAGGTACGCAGTTTACTTCTAAGTTTTGGAGAACATTGCATGCGGAATTAGGTAGTAGGTTGGACCTTAGTACTGCATTTCACCCTCAGACCGATGGTCAGTCTGAGCGAACGATTCAAGTATTGGAGGATATGCTTCGTGCATGTGTGATAGAATTTGGTGGTCATTGGGACAACCTCTTACCTTTAGCAGAGTTCTCCTACAACAATAGCTATCACTCAAGTATTGATATGGCCCTATTTGAGGAACTGTATGGGAGGAGATGTAGGTCTCCCATTGGTTGGTTTGATGCATTTGAGGTTAGACCTTGGGGTACTGATTTGTTGAGAGATTCAATAGAGAAGGTGAAATCTATTCAAGAAAAGCTTTTAGCGGCTCAAAGTAGGCAAAAGGAATATGCGGATCGAAAGGTTAGAGACTTTGAGTTCATGGAGGGTGAACAAGTCTTGCTAAAGGTTTCGCCCATGAAAGGGGTGATGCGGTTTGGTAAAAGAGGTAAGCTAAGCCCAAGGTATATTGGTCCATTTGAAGTACTTAAGCGAGTAGGGGAGGTCGCTTATGAATAAGCCTTGCCTCCAGGGCTATCCGGAGTGCATCCGGTATTTCATGTGTCCATGTTGAAAAGATACCATGGGGATGGAAACTACATCATCCGTTGGGATTCGGTTCTGCTTGATGAGAACTTCACTTATGAGGAGGAGCCTGGTGCTATTTTAGATAGAGAAGTCCGCAAGTTGAGGTCAAGGGAGATTGCATCCATCAAAGTTCAATGGAAGAATCGACCAGTTGAAGAAGCCACTTGGGAGAAGGAGGCAGATATGCAAGAAAGATACCCACACCTGTTTACGGATTCGGGTACTCCTTTTTGCCCTTGTTTTCCTTCTTGTGATCGTTCGAGGACGAATGATGGGTAAATTGGTATCTATTGTAACGACCTGTTTAGTCGTTTTGAGCAGCAGATTTTATTTCTGGAAAACTGGCTGAGACGACGGACCGTCATGGGCACGACGGACCGTCGAGGGTGTCTCGTTTCAAAACACTTAGAAATTAGAAATTTGGGTGCTGAAATCGACTCTCTGAACTTCACGGAATGGCAGGACGGACTGTCACAGGTGTGACGGACCGTCACAGATTCATTAGTGGAAATTGAGTCTCTGAACTCTGTGACGGACCTGCAGGGCGGACCGTCACAGGCACGACGGGCGTCAAGGTTGCGTAATCCAGTCTGGGTAGGTCGGATTTCGGTTTCTGTTTTTAAAGGGTCTTTTGGACTATTCCTGCTATAATTATAATTTCGTGGGTTAATATTAATAACTCAATTTCTTGGGGGGGTTAAAAGAGGTAACCTTGAGTTAATTAGTGGGTTACCAGTACCACCTTTTATACTTAATTATATACTAATTAGGGTAAAAGAAAGAGGTTTTGAATAAGGAAAATAGAAAAAACAAAGAGAGAGAGAGAGGATCGAACGAGAAAGAGGAGAAACGAAGAGGAAACAAAGCTTTGGGGAATTGCTTGCTTGATCACTTATCTTCGGTGGAGTAGTTATGGTTTTGTTTTGATACTATCGTCGTAGTAAACTCTTAATAGCGAATGATATGTATTGGTAGTATTATAAACTCCTCTATATGCTTAATTGTATGCTGCATGAATGTGATTATATAATTGTGATGAAATAAGCATGATGAAGCTATTGAATCCTAAATCTTGAAAGAAACCCTAATCTACTTTGTTAATGATGATGCCTTAGTATAAAAGAAGGCTTGGTGAACTAAAGTAATGAGATTGATGATGTCTTGGTATAAGAGAAGGCTTGATGAATTGATAGAATGAGATTAGTGGATCGAAGTGTCACGTTCCGACACATAGAATTAGGGGATTTGAGTGTCACGTTCCGACACATAGAATTAAGGGATCGGGTGTCACGAACCGACACGTAGAATTAGGGGATCGGAGTGTCACGTTCCGACACATAGAATTAAGGGATCGGGTGTCACGAACCGACACGTAGAATTAGGGGATCGGAGTGTCACGTTCTGACACATAGTATTAGGGGATCGGGTGTCACGAACTAACACGTAGAAGTGGGGATCGGAGTGTCAAAATATCAAGATCATCCATGAGGACCCATGCCTCTAACAAAACCATTTGGGGAATTGAGTTCTTTGAGATTGAGTACATTCCGTTAATTCAATATGTTTTTACTTTAATATTATCGTTTCAGAAGGTGACACTCCGATCCAATTATATTATGTCGAAACGTGACACTTCAATCAAAGAATACCATATCGAAAAGTGACACTCTGATCCAAGAATACCGTGTAAGAAAGTGAGATTCCGATCTAATAATATTGTATCGGAATATGACACTCTGATCCAATTATATCATGTCGGAACGTGACACTCCGGTCCAATTATACAACTAATTTATCATTTATTATTATTGCGTTTTATTTGTCGTGATTTCTTACCACAAATAGGTTTTCCTTTTAGGAAAAGGTTTTGGATTGACTAATCCTTTTTCTTGTAGGAAAAGGTTTAGACTCTATAAATAGAGACATGTTCCTTCTAACTTAATTAGCATTCACAATGTAGTATTAATGGTTTTGTGAGTTTTGGTTAGGGGGAGAATTTATGGGTTACAAGTTTGATACGTTATCACTTGTGTGAACCTCCCATGTATTCTGAGTGAATTGGTCGAGGTTGTTTCCTCCTGTATTTTGTACTCTCATATTTATAGTGGATTGCTCATCTCCTTTGTGGACGTAGGTCGATTGACCGAACCACATTAAATCTTTGTGTCTTTTGGTATATTTCTCGTTGTCTTCTTACTCGTGGTCTTTTTAGGTTTGTTTTGATAGCTTCCGCATTTACACCTGCTTATTTCGGTCCTAACAAGTGGTATCAGAGTCAGATTCAATGACGGAGTCAGGTTCAGTGGTTCGATAATTGATGATTGAACCAGGTTAGAAAGAGGTGTTCATCTTGGCGGGTGTAGTTCTAGCTGAAACTATTTTGACACTAATGAAGATTTTGTTGGAGAAATTGTTTCAGAAAGGTCCTCAGTGTTGAGACATAAATTTTGCAAAGGAGATTATGGATAGGAGATGCAAGGTGTTGAAGATTAAGTGAAGAAGGTGGACAAATTTATTTTGTCAGAAGTTCAGGTCAAGGGTGAGATTTGTTGTGTTTTATTTGTCCTGATTTCTTACCATAAATACGTTTTCCTTTTAGGAAAAGGTTTTAGATACACTAATCCTTTCTCTGGTAGGAAAAGGTTTAGGACTCTATAAATAGATGCATGTTCCGTCTAACTTAATTAGCATTCACAATGTAGTCTTAAGGTCTTTGAAAGTTTGTATTTGGGTAAGAATTTATGGTTCACAAGTTTGATACGTTATCACTTGTGTGAACCTCCCATGTATTCTGAGTGAATTGGTCGAGGTTGTTTCCTTCTGTATTTTGTACTCTCATATTTATAGTGCATTGCTCAACTCCTTTGTGGACGTAGGTCGATTGACCCAACCATGTTAAATCTTTGTGTCTTTTCGTATATTTCTCGTTGTCTTCTTACTCGTGGTCTTTTGAGGTTTGCTTTGCTAGCTTCCGCATTTACACCTGCTTATTTCGGTCCTAACAATTATCACCCCTTTAATTTTATTGATAATATTTCATTAAGCCTTCATTATTCAAGGCATAACTTTGATAAAGAGGGTTCAAGAATATAAATTCCACGGTCTCAGAATTTTAGATTAATCGCTAAACACACAATCAAGCATCACAACCACAGACAAGTACCTAGAAAACTTCACAATATCATTAAATGCATATCAATCACTATTAAGACTTTACTATCAAATATCATAAATCACAACCTACCTCCACCGATGAGCTGAAGTAAAGAAAGTTACTTCATCGCCTCCAAACGTTTCCAATCTACCAGGTAGATGTACATAATTTCTTAGTTAACGAGTCTATAGATATCATATTACTCTATGTCTAGCCTAGACCAAAAACTCACCTAATTGTATAATCAATTTCCTCAAGTTCAAACAAAAGGATAAGTCTTAAATTCTCTAATTAGCATAACTTTAGTGGAATTTAACAATTCAATACACCTAATATTTATCATTCTATATCAATATTTTCACACCATAATTTATGATATAGTAACACAATAAATACAAAATATTAAAAGATCGTAAAGCTTAAAGCCAATGGTTGCTGAAACCAGTAGCAATACTAAAAATAAACAACGTATAATTTGTCACTCTAAGTCAAATTTATATCATATATAATACATTTAATCATTGACTATTGATAACTACCAAGAGCATTAACTTTGTTAACATCTACTTCAATGCTAATGTCGTCGGTTATTATAATAGTATAATTCCTCACTTTGTTAAGTACACGCTGCACTATTTAATTCACTTAGTAATTATTAGGAAATCAAAAGTAATCAATAAATAATTTAATAACCAAAAACTTGTCCCGTCAAAACTCTAACGTTAAATTTTTCTCCCAATTTCTTCATATACTTCCAATTTTCATTAACACCTTAAAAATTAGTAATAATAAATATTAACGACAACCAACTATTAATATTTATCACATAAAGTTGGAATTTGATTGAGTTTTACCCGTAGTTGTTCCGTCAAACTTGTTGGTTATGCCAAGAACTGATAGAAGAGGCGCATACTATTTGTCTACTGATAACCAAATAATACGACCCTTCTTTCTTTTTTTTAATTAATTTATATATGGGTATAATATATGGATTACTAAATATTAAACCCTATTAATTTTAGTGTTATCTCTTTAACCATAAATTAAATTAATTATTAAAACTACCCCATTAATTTTATAATTATTGTTACGAATAGTCCAAATTATCTATTTAGAATCTATCAAAAAGTATTTATGACATCAAAAGCTCTAATACCCCCCAAAAAATCAAATGGATCGTTACATAAGATACTAATTTACCCATCGTTCGTCCTCGAACGACCAAATAAAGGTGAGGGTAAGAAAGGATAGTTGTGTGAACAATTCTTTTAAAATATTACTTTTGAAGTGTAACGACCTGTTTAGTCGTTTTGAGCAGCAGATTTTAATTCTGGAAAAACTGGCCAGGACCACGGGCACTGCGACGGACCGTCACAGGCACGACGGCCCGTCGAGGGTGCATCGTTTCAGCATACTTAGAATTCTGAAATTGGATACTGAAAATCGACTCTCTCTGTAAATTGTGACGGACTGCAGGACGTGCCGTCACATCCACGACGAACCGTCGTGAGTTCCGTTGCAAAACACTTCAACTTTTGAGAATTTTGTACAAGAAACGAGTTTCTGACCGTCATGACGGAGGTACAGGAGGACCGTCACAGGTGTGACGGGCCGTCACAGGCCACTTGAGTTCGAGGGGGGCTGCGACGACCTGTGTGACGGACCGTCGCAGGAGCACGACGGGCCGTCACAGGTTGCGCAAATCCCAGGCAGAATAGGATTCCTCTACACGTTTTAAGGGTCGTTTGGACTATTCTTTCCTTAATTATAAAGATTGAGGGTTAATATTAATAAGTCTAATTACTTGGGGGTTAAAGAGGTAACCTTAAGTTAATTAGTGGGTTCTATTGTCCTCTTTTAGTCTTAATTATATGATAATTAGGGTAAAGGAAAGAGGGTTTGAATAAAACAAACAGAAAGAACAGAGAGAGAGAGAGAGTATGATCGATCGATTGGTTGAGGAGAATATCAAAGCTTGGGAAATTGCTTGTTGATTCCAATTCTTCGGTGGAGGGAGGTTATGGTTATTTCATGCTACTCGTAGTAAACTCTCAATAGTGAATGATATGTGTTGATAGTATTGTAAACCCTACTATTGCTTAAATTGTATGCTTGCATGATTATGATTATGAAATTGTGATGAATTAACAAAGCATGATGAAGCTATTGAATCCAAATCTTGAAAGAACCCTAATTCACTTGTTAATGATGATGCCTAGTATAAAAGAAGGCTTGATATATTATATAATAAGATTGATGATGCCTTAGTATGAAAGAAGGCTTGATAAATTATATAATGAGAATGATGATGCCTTAGTGTAAAAGAAGGCTTGATGAATTAGGGGATCGGATGCCACGTTCCGGTACCAAGATAGAATATGAGGATCGGAGTGTCACGTTCCGACACCAGGATAGAATATGAGGATCGGGTGCCACGTTCCGGTACCAGGATAGAATGAGGATCGGAGTGTCACGTTCCGACACCAGGATAGAATATGGATCGGGTGCCACGTTCCGATACCAGGATAGTATATGAGGATCGGAGTGTCACGTTCCGACACCAGGATAGTATATTTATCGGGTGCCACGTTCCGGTACCAGGATAGTATATGAGGATCGGAGTGCCACGTTCCGGCACCAGGATAGAAATAGAGGAGCGGAGTGTCACGTACCGATACAAGAGGAAGAAAGATAATGAATCTTGAAAGATAAGGAATATACTCAATCTAATGAACTTAATTCCCAATGAGTATGGTATTGAGGCTTGAGTCCTCATGTGTGAAATCTTTGTATTCATTGATGATTAATATTGTTGTTGCTACATGTTGAGTATTGTAGTTGATTTACATTATTATTGATATATACTGTTCCCTATTTTGAGTTGGCCGATGATATCTACTCAGTACTTGTGGTTGTACTGACCCCTACTTTTATGTTTTCTTCTTTGTTATTTGTGGAATGCAGCAAACGTTCCGTC
>JAKWIY010003056.1:27542418-27654918 GCA_027704805.1 Solanum corneliomulleri
GAAATTGCTTGTTGATTCCAATTCTTCGGTGGAGGTAGGTATGTTATTTCATGCTACTCGTAGTAAACTCTCAATAATGAATGATATGTGTTGATAGTATTGTAAACCCTACTATGTGCTTAAATTGTATGCTTGCATGATTATGATTATGAATTGTGATGAATTAACAAAGCATGATGAAGCTATTGAATCCCAAATCTTGAAGAACCCTAATTCACTTGTTAATGATGATGTCTTAGTATAAAAGAAGGCTTGATATATTATATAATAAGATTGATGATGCCTTAGTATGAAAAAAGGCTTGATAAATTATATAATGAGAATGATGATGCCTTAGTGTAAAAGAAGGCTTGATGAATTAGGGGATCGGGTGCCACGTTCCGGTACCAGGATAGAATATGAGGATCGGAGTGTCACGTTCCGACACCAGGATAGAATATGAGGATCGGGTGCCACGTTTCGGTAACAGGATAGAATGAGGATCGGAGTGTCACGTTCCGACACCAGGATAGAATATGGATCATGTGCCACGTTCCGGTACCAGGATAGTATATGAGGATCGGAGTGTCACGTTCCGACACCAGGATAGTATATGGATCGGGTGCCACGTTCCGGTACCAGGATAGTATATGAGGATCGGAGTGCCACGTTCCGGCACCAGGATAGAAATAGGGAGGCGGAGTGTCACGTACCGATACAAGAGGAAGAAAGATAATGAATCTGAAAGATAATGAATATACTCAATCTAATGAACTTAATTCCCAAATGAGTATGGTATTGAGGCTTAAGTCCTCATGTGTGAACTCGGTTGTATTCATTGATGAATTAATATTGTTGTTGCTACATGTTGAGTATTGTAGTTGATTTACATTATTATTGATATATACTGTTCCCTATTTTGAGTTGGCCGATGATATCTACTCAGTACTTGTGGTTGTACTGACCCCCTACTTTTATGTTTTCTTTTTTGTTATTTGTGGAATGCAGCAAACGTTCCGTCAACTTCAACTCAGCAGTAAATCAAGCCAGTCTTCGTCACACCGGATCTTCAGGGTGAGCTAATGCTTCTAGCTTGGACTGGTTCTTCTTCTTCAAGTCTTGATGCCTTGAACTTCCGGCATGGACTAGCTTTTTAGTTATTTTTGTTCTTAGACATTCCTAGTTTAGTAATTTGAGATAGATGTTCTTGTGATGATGACTTCCAGATTTTGGGGATAATAATAGTTATTGATTTGATTTTATTAATGAGTTAAGTCTTCCGCATTACTTTCTGTTGATATATGTTAAAATGATAAGGGTTAGATTGGTTGGTTCGCTCACATAGGAGGGTAAATGTGGGTGCCAGTCGCGGCCCGGTCTTTGGGTCGTGACACGAAGGCCCCATATCAAAAGTGTCAACCTAACTAATTGGGGATCTACATCTCCTCCCATACAATATATCAAATGAGGTCATCTCAATACTCCACTAAGAATTGTTGTTATATGTAAACTCAACTATCAATAAAATTATTCCCGATGGATTCTTCAACTGATCGATTTTCAAACTAGACCGTGACACAATCATCAGGTTATATACTATCCAATATAATCATAATAAAATCCTAGTCAATATTGGTTACAATCAGGAGGACAATCACAAAATCGATATACATGATCCACTAGTAAGGTTTCCCTTAGAAGTTAAAACACCCACGGGCATAGCAAGTGAATCATACTCTAAACCACGCCGTAATGATGTAGTTGGTAACATAATAATGTACATATCCAAGGTCGAATAACTTTATATACTCCTTTAATAGGCCCATATCAAACATTTTCATTCATCTAACTCTATCTCTTTGTTTTTTAGTTACTTACAATCACCAATTTAGTCCCTATTATAATTGCATATTTCCTAATTTATTAAATCCCACATCCCTTGAAGTTAACACTCTTAACACTAATAAAACATCATAACCACATCAATCATCTTCCTGACACCTAAACCATTATTAGTATCAAAGCATTCTTGTCAAATACACATTAAACTATGATTATCTCTCTTTCTATTTAATAATTTCATGACAAATGTGAGATACAAACAAAGATAATAACACTAATTTCAAATTTGATACTACCTTCCCATCGAGATAAAGCAATTAAATCACCCCTAAAGTCAACTTCATACCACTTCCACCTACCATGCTTTAGTTACCATTCAAACCTATCACATATATCATGCCAACACTTAGTGAAATTGTTGGTCACTCAAATTATTATATATAATATAAATTCATAACTTCTATTCACCATTAAATGTCTATATAACACCTCATAACATTGTATGTAGTTCCATCAGATCAATAGAGTAGTATTAATTCAACTCGAAATTCTTAATAACCATTTAGAATTGTATATCACCTTGTGCGTCATTATTAAGTCATCAATCTTAATTTGAGAAATCTAACCTCACATAAAACTCTAAATTTTTTATACCTCACTATTACACCCAAATCAAAATTCAATCATTAAAAGAAATCAATGATATACCCCTCGTAAGTTTGTGTAAAGCTACTGCACATCTCACAATCACATTTAAATTAATAGGCGAAAATGAATGCAACCTTCCACTACATCCCAAGGATTTATACGAGAGGTCTATTTCCTTCACCTCCCTTAAATTCTACCCATGTCACAAACTTCAAATACCTTGAAATCAACGATACAACAGATTGTTGTTCATTTTGCTAACTCACGTAGCAATCTTATTCCTTGACCAACAATCTATAACATTTTACCTTATTGTAACGACCTGTTTAGTCGTTTTGAGCAGCAGATTTTATTTCTTAAAAATTGGCTGAAACGACGGACCCCACGACGGACCGTCATGGGCACGACGGACCGTCGCAGGGTCTCGTTTCAAAACACTTAGAAATTCTGAAATTGGGTACTGAAAATCGACTCTCTGAACTTCGTGACGAACTTGCAGGACGGACCGTCACAGGTGTGAAGGACCGTCACAGACTCTTTGATGGAAATCCAGTCTCTGAACCTTGCGACGACCTGCAGGACGGACCTTCGCAGGCACGAAGGCCCGTCACAGGTTGCGTAGTCCCAGTCTTGGTCGGATTTCTTTACACGTTTTAAGTGACGTTTTGGACTATTCCTACCTTAATTATAAAGTTAGAGGGTTAAGGATTATAAGTCTAATTACTTGGGGTTAAAAGAGGTAACCTTAAGTTAATTAGTGGGTTATTAATGCCATCTTTCAAACTTAATTATATACTAATTAGGGTAAAAGAAAGAGGGTTTGAATAAAAAAATAGAAAGAGAAAGAGAGAGAGAGAGTCGAACGAGGAAGAAGAAGAACAAAGCTTGGGAATTTCTCGCTTGATCACTACTCTTCGGTGGAGGTAGGTTATGGTTTTCATGCTATTCGTAGTAGACTCTTAATAGCGAATTGATATGTATTGGTAGTATTGTAAACCTGTCTATATGCTTAATTGTATGCTTGCATGAATATGATTATGTGATTGTGACAAAATAAGCATGATGAAACTATTGAATCCCAAATCTTGAAAAGAAACTTTAATCTACGTTATTAATGATGATGCCTTGGTATAAAAGAAGGATTGATGAATTAAAGTAATGGGATTGATGATGCCTTGGTAATGAGAAGGCTTGATGAATTGATAGAATGAGATAAGTGGATCGGAGTGTCACGTTCCGACACCTAGTAATAGTGGATCGGAGTGTCACGTTCCGACACATAGTATTAGTGGGACGGGTGTCACGAACCGACACGTAGAATTAGGGGATCGGGTGTCACGTCGTACCGACACAAATTATTAGGGATCGGGTGTCACGAACAGACACGTAGTTATTAGGGGATCGGGTGTCATGAAACCGACACGTAGAATTAGGGGATCGGAGTGTCACGTACCGACACATAGAATTAGGGGATCGGAGTGTCACGTACCGACACATAGTAGTAGGGATCGGAGTGTCACGTACCGACACAAGAGGAAGAAAGATATGAATCTTGAAAGATGATAATATACTCAACTTAATAACTTAATTCCCAAATGAGTATGGTATTGAGGCTTGAGCCCTCATGGATGAATTTGATGGTACTTATTGATGATTTTAGTACTTTGTTGCTACATGTTGAGTTTTATAGTTGATTAATGATATTACTTGATATATACTGTTCTCTATTTTGAGTTGGCCGATGATATCTACTCTGTACCCGTGGTTTGTACTGACCCCTACTTTTATGTTTTCTTCTTGTTATTTGTGGAGTGCAGCAAACGTTCCGTCGTCTTCAACTCAACAGTGAATCTAGCCAGTCTTCGTCATACCGGATATTCAGGGTGAGCTAATGCTCCTAGCTTGGACTGGGTCTTCTCCTTCAAGTCTTGATGCCTTGAACTTCCGGCATGGACTAGCTTTTAGTTATTTTTGTTCTTAGACATTCTTAGTTTAGTCATTTGATTATAGATGTTCTTGTGGTGATGACTTCCAGATTTTGGGGAAAATAATAATAATAATAGTTTTGAATTATTTTTATTAATGAGTTTAAGTCTTCCGCAATTATTTTCTGTTGATATACATTGAAATGTTAAGGGTTAGATTGGTTGGTTCGCTCACATAGGAGGGTAAATGTGGGTGCCAGTCGCGGCTCGGTTTTGGGTCGTGACAAACTTGGTATCAGAGCATTAGGTTCGTTGGTCTCATCACACAAGAACAGGTCTAGTAGAGTCTTAAGGAACGGTAGCGGGACGCCTTTACTTTTCCTTGAGAGGCTATAAGACTTTAGGAAAATTCCACTCTTTCTTTCTTCTTTCGTTCTATTACTTGAATCCAATTGGTATCTAGGTGATACAAATTGGTATCTGACCATCTTCACTCTTTTCGCAGATGGTTAGAACTAGAGCAACGACTGCACCAACACCGGCCAGACAAGAAACATCTGAGCCAGCCACTGGGGGCTGTGGCTCGAGAGAACAAAGTGGCAAGAGGCCATGGTAGAGGTCGTGGGAGGACGTCCTCTAGAGGAAAGAGGACGAGCACCTAGTCCATCTGATGCTAGGGCGGTGACTCCTCCACCGACTGAAAAGGTAGTAAGAGAGGGTGAGGAAGGGAGAATGAACAAGTGCCTAATGAGGAAATGGAAACCCCAACCTACCCCAGCAATGATGAATCAGGTTCTGGCTTATCTTAGCGGGTTATCTGATCACGGTCAGGCACCTCCAGTGGTTTCTGCACCAACACCTCCAGTTTCAGAGGTACGACATGCGGCTACTATGGCTCCCGCATAGATGCCTCATTGGAAAATAGGCACATTTCCACGTCTGACTACTAGGCCTATAATAGGCACATTTCCACGTCGGACTACTAGGCCTATAATGACAAATGATCAGCATGAACTTTTCAGTAATTTCTTGAAATTGAAACCTCCAGTCTTTAAGGTGCAGAATCAGAGGATGCTTACGATTTTCTGGTTGATTGTCATGAGCTACTACACAAATGGGTATAGTAAGAGCGGTTCGGTGTTGAGTTAGTGAGTTATCAGCTTCAAGGGAACGCCAAAATGTGGTGGCGTTCACATGTTGAGTGTCAACCAACAGAGGCACCGCCTATGACTTGGGCATCATTCTCTAGCTTGTTTATGGAGAAGTATATTCCAAGGACTTTGAGGGATAGAAAAGAGATAAATTCTTGAGCCTAGAGAAAGGTAGGATGTCGGTTAATGCATATGAGGCTAAGTTTCGTGCTTTATCAAGGTATGCCACTCAACTCTGCTTCAGTCCACAAGAGCGGATTCGCCGGTTTGTGAAGGGGTTGAGGTCAGAATTGCGGATTTCGGCCTTACAGGTAGCGGCTATGACAAAATCCTTCAAAGAAGTGGTAGACTTTGTGATAGAGGTGGAAGGAGTGAAGCCAGATGACTTCACCACGACATCAACATCAAAAAGGTTTCGAAAGGGAGGTGAGTTTAATGGTGCATATACTAGAGGACAGGGTTCCGGAGGTTACTCAGTTCGACCCGTTCAGTCTTCACTACAGACTGTAGTTGGGGGTCCACCTCAGACCGGTCAACACTTCTCTGAGAGACCTATGCTTGACTCTAGAGAGTGTTATGGATGTGGGGAGACTGGGCATATTAGGAGGAATTGTCCAAAACAGAGTTATAGACCCCCGATAGCTAGAGGTAGAGGTGGTCATGGTAGAGGCCGTTATTCCGAAGGACGTGGTGGTCGAGGTAATGGTGGTCACCAAAACGGCCGGGGTGATGGGAAAACTGGAGCCACTACATCACAACAAGGTAGGGGAAACGGACAAACAAATGAAAGGGCCCATTGTTATGCTTTCCCTGGGAGATCTGAAGCGGAGACATCAGATGCTGTCATCACAGGTAATCTTTTGATTTGTGATTGCATGGCTTCTGTATTGTTTGATCCTGGATCCACATTTTCTTATGTATCTTCCTCATTTGCTAATGGTCTAAATTTACATTGTGAATTACTTGACATGCCTATTCATGTTTCTACTCGGTGGTGGTGATCAGTGGTAGTTGAAAAAGGTATATAGGTCTTGTTTGGTGAACTTTGTGGGGAGCAAACACTTATGTAGATTTGGTTATCTTAGAAATGGTTGATTTTGATGTAATTCTGGGTATGACTTGGCTTTCTCCGCAATTTGCGATCTTGGATTGTAATGCTAAAACGGTGACGTTAGCCAAGCCTGGGACAGATCCGTTAGTGTGGGAGGGTGCTACACTTCCAATCCGGTGGTATCATTTCCTTTCTTTGTGCTAAGAAAATGGTTAGTAAAGGGTGCTTAGCTTTCTTGCACATCTCAAGGATGACACTACCCAAGTACCTTCGATTGAGTCAGTTTCGGTAGTCCGTGAGTTTTTTGGATGTGTTCCCTGCAGATCTTCCTGGTATGCCACCAGATAGGGATATTGACTTCTGTATCGATCTTGAACCGGGTACTCGCCCCATTTCTATACCCCCTTATAGAATGGCTCCCGCGGAGTTAAGAGAGTTAAAGGCACAACTTCAAGAGTTGTTGAGCAAAGGCTTCATTAGACCAAGTGCATCTCCTTGGGGTGCTCCGGTTTTGTTCGTGAAGAAGAAGGATGGGAGTTTTCGGATGTGCATAGACTACCGGCAGGTTAACAAGGTAACTATTAAGAACAAGTATCCTCTTCCTCGCATTGAGGACTTTTTCGATCAATTACAAGGTGCTTGTGTCTTCTCTAAGATTGACTTGAGATCCGGTTATCATCAATTGAAAATACGGGCAACGGATGTACCAAAGACTGCCTTTCGAACCACGTATGGGCATTATGAATTTGTAGTGATGTCTTTTGGTCTTACGAATGCCCCTGCTGCGTTCATGAGTTTGATGAACGGGATTTTTAAGCCATATTTGGATCTCTTTGTGATCGTATTTATTGATGATATACTGATATACTCTAAAAGTAAGGAGGAACATAAGGAGCATTTGAGAATAGTATTGGAAATGTTGAGGGGGAAAAAGCTTTATGCCAAATTTTCCAAGTGTGAGTTTTGGCTAGATTCAGTGTCCTTCTTGGGACACGTGGTTTCTAAAGTGGAGTGATGGTGGATCCATCTAAGATTGAGACAGTGAAGAATTGGGTGAGACCTACAAACGTGTCAGAAATAAGGAGTTTTGTTGGTTTAGCTAGCTAGCTAGTTGTTGTCACCTGTTGGATATTGTAGTTGGTTTTATATTATTATTCGATATATATTGCTTTCTATTTTGAGTTGGCCGATGATACCTACTCAGTACGTGTTCCTTGTACTGACCCCTACTTGTAATTTTCTCTTTGTTATTTGTGGAGTGCAGCAAACGTGCCATCGACTTCGACTCGCCCTCAACTCTAGCCAATCTTCATCACGTCAGATTTCAGGGTGAGCTATTGTTCCTAGCTCGGACTGGGTTCTCTCCTTCACGTCTTGATGTCTTGAAGTTCGGACATGGACCATTTCTTTTACTTATGTTAGCTTCTTAATTACTCTTAGATTAGAAATTTGAGGATAGATGTTCTTGGTGTGATGACTTCCAGATTTTGGGAATAGTAGTTGATAAACTTTAGAAGCTTGTTTATTTGTTATATTAATAAGATTTTGAGTCTTCCGCATTATATTTTGTTCATTATGGTTGAAATATTGGTAAATGTTGGGGTTTAGATTTTTTGGTTCGCTCACATAGGTTAATAAGTGTGGGTGCCACTCGCGGCTCTTTTTGGGTCGTGACAAACTTGGTATCAGAGCGTTAGGTTCGTTTGTCTCATCACACATGAACGAGTCTAGTAGAGTCCTAAGGAACGGTAGGGGGACGCATTTACTTTTCTTTGAGAGGCTATAGGACTTTAGGAAAATTCCATTCTTTCTTTCTGTCGTGCTATTACTTGGATCCAATTGGTATCTAGGTGATACAAATTGGTATCTAACATCCTCACTCTATTTCGCAGATGGTTAGAACTAGAGCAACAACTGTGCCAACACCAACACCGGCAAGACAGGATGCGTCTGAGCCAGCCACTGGGGCTGTAGCTCGAAGAGGAGCAGTGGCAAGAGGCCGTGGTAGAGGTCGTGAGAGGACATCCTCTAGTAGTAGAGGACAAACACCTGGTCAAACTAGTACTAGGGCGGTGACTCCTCCACCGACTGATGAGGTAGTAAGAGAGGGTGAGGAAGGGGAAAATGAGCAAGTGCAAGTTGAGGAATTACCACCCCAACCTAACCCAGAGATGATTAACCGGGTTCTTGCTTATCCTAGCGGGTTATCTGATAAGGGCTAGGCACCTCCAGGGTTTTCTGCACCATCACCTCATGTTCCGGGAGTACAACATGCAGATGCTGTGGCTCCCCCCATGGATGCCTCATTGGAAGTAGGCACGTTTCCTCGATTGACTACAGGGCCTATAATCACGAGTGATCAGCATGAACTTTTCACTAAATTCTTGAAGTTGAAACTAATCTTCAAGGGTGCTGAATCTGAGGATGCCTGCGATTTCCTGGTTGATTGTCATGAGCTGCTACATAAGATGGGCATAGTAGAACAATTTGGCGTTGATTTTATGTTCTATAAGTTTCAGGGGAACGCCAAAATGTGGTGGCGGTCATATGTTGAGTGTCAACCAGCACAGGCACCACCTATGACTTGGGCATCATTCTCTAGCTTATTTATGGAGAAGTATATACCCCAGACATTTAGGGATAGGAGGAGAGATGAGTTTTTGAGCCTGGAGCAAGGCATGATGTCGGTTACTGCTTATGAGGCTAAGTTTTGTGCACTATCCAGGTATGCCACCAAGCATTGCTTCAGTCCACAAGAGCGGATTCGCCGTTTTGTGAAGGGATTGAGGTCAGACTTGCAGATTCCAGCCTTACAGGTAGCTGCTGCAGCAAAATCTTTTCAAGAAGTGGTTGATTTTGTGATAGAGGTGGAGGGCTGAAGCCAGACGATTTCACCATGGCCTCGACATCTAAGAAGTTTCATAAGGGAGGTGAGTTTAGTGGTTCTTACTCCATAGGGCAGAGTTCAGGAGGTTAACCAGCCCGACCTATTTAGTCTTCACTGCAGGCTGTAGCTGGGGGTCCATCGCAGACCTGCCAACATTCCTCTGAGTTTGGAGGTTACCACCAGACTTCGTCCTTCTCACAGAGACCTATGCTTGACCCCACAGAGTGTTATGGATGTGGGGAGACTGGACATATTAGGAGATACTGTCCAAAACAGAGTTACAGACCCCCAATAGTCAGAGATAGAGGTGGTCATGGAAGAGGCCGCCATTCTGGAGGACGTGGTGGCCAAGGTAATGGTTGTCACCAAATCAACCGGGGTGGCAGGCAAAATCGAGCTACTGCAATGCAACATGGTAGGGGCAACGGGCAGACAGGTGATAGGGCCCATTGTTATGCTTTCCCTGGGAGGTCTGAAGCGGAGACATTTGATGCTTGTTATCACAGGTAATATTTTGGTTTGTGATTGCATGGCTTCTGTATTATCTGATCCTGGATCCACATTTTCATATGTATCTTCCTCATTTACTATTGGACTTGATTTACATTGTGATTTGCTTGACATGCCCATTCGTGTCTCTACTCCTGTGGGTGAGTCTGTGATAGTTGAGAAGGTGTATAGGTCTTGTGTTGTGACTTTTGTGGGGAACAATACTCATGTAGACTTTATTATTCTAGAGATGGTTGATTTCGATGTAATTTTGGGCATGACTTGGCTTTCTCCAAATTTTGCAATCTTAGATTGTAATGCTAAAACTGTGACATTGGCCAAGCCTGGGACAGATCCGCTAGTTAGGGAGGGTAACTATACTTCCACCACAGTTCGTATCATCTCCTTTCTTCGTGCTAAGAGAATGGTTAGTAAGGGTTGTTTAGCTTTCTTGGCACATCTCAAGGATGATACTTCCCAAGTACCTTCGATTGAGTCTGTTTCGATAGTCCGTGACTTTCTGGATGTGTTTCCTGCAGACCTTCCTGGTATGCATTCGGATAGGGATATTCATTTTTGTATTGATCTGGAGCCGGGTACTCGCCCCATTTCCATACCCCCTTATAGAATGGCTCCAGCAGAGTTTAGGGAGTAAAAGGCCCAACTTCAGGAGTTGTTAGGTAAAGGCTTTATTAGAACAAGTGCATCCCCTTGGGGTGCTCCTGTTTTATTTGTGAAGAAGAAGGGTGGAAGTTTTCGGATGTGCATAGACTACAGGCAACTGAATAAGGTAACTGTTAAGAACAGGTATCCTCTTCCTCGCATGATAATTTGTTCGATCAGTTACAAGGTGCTTGTACCTTCTCAAAAATCGATTTGAGATCTGGTTATCATCAATTGAAAATACGGGCAGCAGATGTGCCAAAGACTGCTTTTTGAACCAGGTATGGGCATTATAAATTCTAAGTGATGCCTTTTGGTCTTACGAATGCACCTGCTGCTTTCATGAGCCTGATGAAAGGGATTTTTAAGCCATATCTGGATCTCTTTGTTATTGTATTCATTGATGATATACTGATATACTCAAAGAGCAGGAAAGAACATGAGGAGCATTTGAGAATGGTATTGGAAGTGTTGAGGGAGAAAAGGCTTGATGCCAAATTCTCCATGTGTGAGTTTTGGCTAGATTCAGTGTCCTTCTTGGGGCACGTGGTTTCTAAGGATGGGGTGATGGTGGATCCTTCTAAGATCGAAGCTGTGAAGAGTTGGGTAAGACCTACCAATGTTACAGAGGTAAGGAGCTTTGTTGGTTTAGCTAGCTACTACCGTCGATTTGTCAAGGGATTTTCTTTTGTTGCCTCCCAACTGACAAATTTGACTAAGCAGAATGTTCCATTTGTATGGTCGGATGAATGTGAAGAAAGCTTCCAGAACCTCAAGACCTTGTTGAGTACTGCACCAATTCTTACCTTGCCAGTGGAAGGCAAGAATTTCATTGTTTATTGTGATGCATCTTATTCTGGGTTGGGTGCAGTGCAAATGCAAGAGAGAAATGTGATTGCTTATGCTTCAAGGCAATTAAAAGTGCATGAACGTAACTATCTGACCCATGATTTGGAGTTGGACGCAGTCGTGTTTGCATTAAAGCAATGGACACAATATCTATATAGGGTTAAGTGTGAAGTCTATACAGATCATCGTAGTTTACAATATGTCTTTACTCAGAAAGATTTTAATTTGAGACAGAGGAGATGGATGGAACTACTGAAGGACTATGATGTTACTAGATTGTATCACCCTGGAAAAGCTAATGTGGTGGCAGATGCTTTAAGTAGAAAAACAGGGAGCATGGGAAGTGTAGCTCACTTACAGGTTTCTAGACGCCCATTGGCTTGAGAGGTTCAGACTCTGGCTAATGACTTTATGAGGCTGGAAGTACTAGAGAAAGGAGGATTTTTGGCCTGTGTGGAGGCAAGATCTTCTTTTCTTGACAATATTAAGGGAAGGCAGTTTGATGATGAGAAGCTGAGCCGAATTCGGGATATAGTGTTGCGAGGAGAGGCTAAAAAGGCAATAATTAATGAGGAAAGCGTTCTGAGAATTAATGGAAGGGTATGTGTGCCCCGTGTTGATGATTTGATCCACATTGTTCTTACAGAGGCTCATAGTTCAGGATATTCTATACATCTGGGTGCAACCACACTGTATCGTGACCTAAGGCAACATTTTTGGTGGAGTAGGATGAAGCGTGATATTACTGATTTTGTTGCCCAATGCCCGAATTATCAGCAGGTAAAGTATGAACACCAGAGGCCCGGAGGAACACTTCAGAGCATGCCCATTGCTGAATGGAAGTGGGAAAGAATTGCAATGGATTTCGTGGTTGGTCTTCCAAAGACATTGGGTAAGTTTGATTCTATTTGGGTAATTGTTGACAGATTAACTAAGTCTGCTCACTTCATTCCGGTTAAGTTGACTTACAATACAGAGAAGTTAGCCAAACTCTATATCTCAGAAATTGTTCGATTGCATGGAGTTCCACTTTCCATCATATCAGATAGAGGTACGCAATTTACTTCTATGTTTTGGAGAACATTGCATGCTGAATTAGGTACTAGGTTGGATTTTAGTACTGCATTTCACCCTCAGACCGATGGTCAGTCTGAGCGAACGATTCAGGTGTTGGAAGATATGCTTCGTGCATGTGTGATAGAATTTGGTGGTCATTGGGATAACTTCTTACCCTTAGCAGATTTTTCATACAATAATAGCTATCACTCAAGTATTGATATGGCCCCATTTAAGGCACTGTATGGAAGGAGATGTAGGTCTTCAATTGGTTGGTTTGATGCATTTGAGGTGAGACCATGGGGTATCGAACTTTTGAGAGAATCGTTAGATAAATTGAAATTCATTCAAGAAAAGCTTTTAGCGGCTCAAAGTAGGCAGAAAGAATATGCAGATCGAAAGGTTAGGGACTTGGATTTCATGGAGGGTGAACAAGTCTTGCTGAAGGTTTCACCCATGAAAGGGGTGATGCGGTTTGGTAAGCGAGGTAAGCTTAGTCCGAGGTATATTGGTCCATTTAAAGTGCTGAAGCGCGTGGGGGAGGTGGTTTATGAATTGGCATTACCTCCAAGACTCTCAGGAGTGCACCCGGTATTTCATGTGTCTATGCTGAAAAGGTATCATGGGGATGGAAACTACATTATTCATTGGGATTCATTTCTTCTTGATGAGAATTTGTCTTATCAGGAAGAGCCTGTTGCTATTCTAGATAGACAAATCCGCAAGTTGAGTTCAAGGGAGATTGCATCCATCAAGGTTCAATGGAAGAATCGGCCAGTTGAAGAGTCCACTTGGGAGAAGGAGGGTGATATACAAGAAAGATACCCACACCTTTTTACAGATTCAGGTACTCTTTCTCGCCCTTATTTTTCTTCGTGTGATTGTTCAAGGAAGAACGATGGGTAAATATGTATCTATTGTAACGACATTTTTAGTCATTTCGAGCAGTATAATTACTTTTAATAATAACTGACTATGTCGACGGATCACACGACGGACCGTCATGGTCACGACGGACCGTCGAGGATCTCCCTTCCAAAACACTTAAACTCTGAAAACTGGGTACGGGGATCAACTCTCTGAACTTTGCGACGGAATTGCAGCACGGACCGTCATAGACACAACGGACCGTTACAAACTTCTTTACTGAAATTGAGTCTCTGAACTTTATGACGGACCTGCAGGACAGACCGTCACAGGTACAACAGGCCGTCACGAGCTGTGTAACCCCGACTAGGTAGGATTTCTGCTAAAAGTTTTTAAGGGGTGTTTTGGACTATTCCTGATTATAATTAGTAAATTAGTGGGGTAAGGTTAATAATTTAATTACTTGGGGGTTAAAGGAGATAACTTTATAATAAAGAATGGGTTACTTTTATCAAAATGAATTATATGATAATTAGGGCAAAAGAAAAACAATCTGGAGAAGTAAAAATAAAAAGAACAGAGAGAGGGAGAACAAGCGAGAAAAGCGAGAAGCGAAGAAGAAAGCAAAGGCATTGAGAAGTAGCTTGCTTGATCACGATTCTTCGGTGGAGGTAGGTTATGGTTTAAGCTATTTCATAGTAAACTCTAAATAGCGATTGATATGTATGGGGTGGTATTGTAAAGTCTTCTATATGCTTAATTGTGTGGTTGCATGATGTGATTATGTAATTGTAATGGATTAGAAAGATAAGGCTGTTGAATCTTAAACCTTCAGATCTCTCTATTAATGATGATGCCTTGACATAAAGCAAGGCTTGATGAACTAAAATAATGAGATTAAGGGGATCGGGTGTCACGAACCAGCACGTAGAATTAGGGGATCGGGTGTCACGAACCGACACGTAGAATTAGGGGATTGGGTGTCACGACCGACAAGTAGAATTAGGGGATCGGGTGTCACGAACTGACACGTAGTATTAGGGTATCGGGTGTCACGAACTGACACGTAGTATTAGGGGATCAGAGTGTCACATTCCGACACGTAGTAGTAGGGGATCAGAGTGTCACGTTCCGACACAAGAAGAATAAAGAGAATGAATCTTGAATTAAGTTAATATACTCAAATTTAAAGAAAACATTTCCCAAATGAGTATGGTGTGGAGGCTTGAGTCCTCATAGGTGTGCTTGGTGTTGTGGCCAATGGTTCTTGTACTTGTTGTTGTCACCTGTTAGGTATTGTAGTTGGTTTTATATTATTATTCGATATATATTGCTTTTTATTTTGAGTTGGCCGATGATACCTACTCAGTACGTGTTCCTTTTACTGACCCCTACTTGTATTTTTCTCTTTGTTATTTGTGGAGTGCAGCAAACGTTCCATCGACTTCGACTCGCCCTCAACTCTAGCCAGTCTTCATCACGTCAGATTTCAGGGTGAGCTATTCTTCCTAGCTCGGACTGGATTCTCTCCTTCACGTCTTGATGTCTTGAAGTTCGGACATGGACCATTTCTTTTACTTATGTTAGCTTCTTAAATACTCTTAGATTAGAAATTTGAGGATAGATGTTCTTGGTGTGATGACTTCCAGATTTTGGGATAATAGTTGATAAACTTTAGAAGCTTATTTATTGGTTATATTAATAAGATTTTGAGTCTTCCGCATTATATTTTGTTCATTATGGTTGAAATATTGGTAAATGTTGGGGTTTAGATTTGTTGGTTCGCTCACATAGGAGGATAAGTGTGGGTGCCACTCGCGGCTAGTTTTGGGTCGTGACACAAACGCAAGGGACTAACTCAATTTTATAATCATTTTCTTAGTTAAATCTTTATTTTAGTTCACCCAAGTATACTCACTAAGACTTTCTTTCCCTGTAAGTTTGTCATCATAGTATCAATCTACCTTTGAAGCTTAAGATTAAATAGTGAGTCCTCATTCAGAACCCTCAAGATACATTTAACAACCTAAATATATTATTATTGTACCAAAGATCCACCGCTAAAATATTTCTTAAAAATAATTCAATCTAAGTGCCCATATTAATAGACTAGTTGGTTTCTCAAATGTTAAAGCAACATCAAATCTCATTATCTAAACGTGTCATACTAGTAATTACTTCTTATGTAGTTAGTATTCACACTTGACAATCCATGTATTCATTTATACGTAACACTAGTATATCTAAACGTGTCATACTAGTAATTACTTCTTAAGTAGTTAGTATTCACACTTGACAATCCATGTATTCATTTATACGTAACACTAGTATCGTACCATGAAAGGTCATTAAATTCGTCACTAGAACACATCATACTTATCGAGAAGATCGTACCCAAATAGCCCACACATTTCTACCCATTGAATATCTGTAAAACATTATCGAATTTGTCTTGTCTTTAGCACAAGTGATATGTGTTTTAGTAGTCATATCATTATCCTCTTTAATGTACAATCAATCAATGGCATCATCGTAAAGATTCTAACCTATATTGCCGCAACCTAATTTTAGCATTCACTAAACAATTCATACATGTTATGAAAACTTTATTAACTATAATTTTCAAAGTAATGATGTTCATTTTCTATCTCTTTCTTACGAAAATCAAATATCACAAACTCGAGACTAAGCCTCTCTACTATATTCATTTTATGAAGCACCTAGCACAATCAACAACGAAAGCACAAAAATCTTTATGATCAATATCTATGAAGAATGGGGGTTTCAACTTTAATAACGTAATAAAAAGATCATACTATATAGCCACTAGTCAATACATGCCTATATTGATTCAGAAAGAATAACATATCTATTTCTAAAGACGGATCCTCACTTGTTAGCGTTGGTGTTTCCAATTCTACTACTCTAGCACTAGACATATGTGAAATAGAGTGAAGAAGATAAGATATCAATTTGTATCACCTAGATACCAATTGAATTCAAGTAATAGCACGAAAGAAAGAAGGAATGAAGTTTTCCTAAAGTCCTACAGCCTCTCAAAGAATAGTAAAGACGTTCGCATACCGTTCCGCAAGGCTCTACTAGACTAGTCCTTGTGTGATCAAATCACTGATCGAACGCTCTGATACCAAGTTTGTACAACCCAAAATGAGTCGTGAGTGGCACCCACACTTACCCTCCTAGGTGGGTTAACTAAGGAAATCAAATCCCAACATCTACCAATAGTTCAACTACGAATAATAAAATAATGCAGAAGCTCCAAAACATATTAACTATCGTTTTCCCAAAATCTGAAAGTCATCACAAAAAGTACATCTAATCTCCAATTACTAAGTCTAAGAATATAAAATACACAAAAATAAATGAACTAAAGTAATTTGTGTTTGAAAACTAAGGACATCAGATAATGACAGAGAGAATCCAAACCAAGCTTGAACGAATAGCTCACCCTTGAACCTGAGATGCCGAGACTTGCTAGAGCTGAGGGAAATTCGAAGTCATTGGTACACTTGCTGCACTCCATAAAAGAAAAACAAAGAAAAACACAAGTAGGGCTCAGTACGGGGAAACATTTACTGAGTAGGTATCATCAGTCAACCCAAAATAGAAACTAAAATACAATGAATAATAGTATGAACTCAACTATAGAACTTAACAAGTGATAATCAACAAACAACATGAACAAGTGTCGACGACACTAAAGAAAGTATATGATAAGTCAACAATATCAAGATCATCCATGAGGACTCATGCCCTTAACCAAACCATTTGGGGATTTGAGTTATCTGAGATTGAGTACATTCCATTAATCCAATATGTTTTTCCTTTAATATTATCGTGTCGGAAGGTGACACTTTGATCCAATTATATCGATTCAGAAAGTGACACTCCGATCCAAGAATATCGTATCTGAACGTGACACTCTGATCAAAGAATATCATGTCATAACGTGACACTTTTACCCAAGAACACCGTGTCAGAATGTGACACTATGATCCAATTATATCGTGTCGGAACGTAACACTCTGATCAAATTATACTATTAATTTATCATTATTATAACCACTTTCAATTCATTGATAATATTCCACCAAGCCTTCTTTATTTAAGGCATTACTTTGATAAAGTGGGTTCAAGAGTATAAATGTTACGGTCTCAGGATTTCAGACCAATCACAAAACACACAACAAAGCAACACAACCACATAATCAAGTACCTATGAAACTTCAAAATATCATTCAATCCATATCAATCACTATTAAGAGTTTACTATCAAATAGCATAAACAATAATCTACCTCCACCGATGAGCTGAGGTCAAGAAAGCTACTTCCTCGCCTCCAAACGTTTCCAACCTACCACGGATATATACATAATTTGTAAGTTAACGAGTCTATAGACATCATAATACTCTATGTCTAGCCTATACTTTAAACTCACCTAATTGTATAATCAATTTCCTAAAGTTCAAACCAAAGGATAAGTCTTAATTACTCCAATTAGCATAACTTTAGTAGAATTTAACAAATTCAATACAAATAATATTTAACTTTCTATCTCAATATTTTCACAACTTAATTTATGATATAGTAACACAATAAATACTAAATATTAAAAGATCGTAAAGGTTAATAACTAGTTTCCGAAACCAGTGGAAATCTTTAAAAAAAACCAAGATATAATTTATTTCTCTAAGTCAAATTTATATCATATATAATACTTTTAATTATTTACGATTTATAACCACCAAGACCCATTAACTTCGTTAACATATACTGCAATTCTAATGTCGTCGGTTGTTATAATAGTATAATTCCTCACTTTGTTAAGTGCACGCTGTACTATTTAATTCCCTTAGTAATTATTAGTAAATCAAAAGTAACCAACAAACAATTTAATAACCAAAACCTTGTCCCCTCCAAACGCTAACATTAAATGTTTCTCCCAATTTCTTCATATACTCCCAATCATCCCAGTTATTTACACCTTATAAAACTATAATAATAAAGATTAAAGACACCCAACTATTGATAATTATAGCATAAAGATGGAAATGGATTGAGTTTTACCCATAGTTGTTCCGTCAAACTTGTCGGCGAGAGAAGAGGTGCATGTTATTTGTATTCTGATAACCAAATAATACAACCCTTCTTTCTTTTATTTAATTGATTATATGTGTATAAATTATGGATTAATAAATATTAAATCCTATTAATTTTTGTGTTCTTTTCTTTAACCATCAGTTCAATTATTTATTAAAATTACCCCATTAATTTTACAATATAGTTACGAATAGTCCAAATTATCTATTTAGAATTTATCAAAAAGTATTTTATGACATAAAAAGCTCTAGCACCCCAAAACAATCAAATGGGTCGTTACCAAACTAAATAAATAATGTTTAAATTAAAAAAAATGTAATTCCAATATATATTTGGAAAAAATTATAAGGGGTCATTTGGTAGTGTGTATAAAAATAATAACCAATAGAGTGTATTAGTAATGCAAACATTAGTAATGCATGTATTAGTTATACTTGTATTAGCTATGCATAGATAATTTTTTATGCAAGTTTATTTTAGTGTATTCAAAATAGTATGTGTATAAAAATACTTATTTACAAAATTATCCTTCACAATTATAAGGTGGAAAATAAGTAAAAGGACTTTTGAGGGTAAGTGAGTCTTTGACAATATTATGTATGCATTAAATTCTTTGTATTACTAATACCATAGGTTTCTAGGTATTAGTAATGCACTGCTCAATAAACAATTACATTAGTTATATATAGCATGAAAGATGCACCAAACAAGGAATTAATAATACATATAATTAATGCATGCATTATTTTTGCTAATACACTCTACCAAACGTTCTCTAAATGTAATTATCACGCATGATCAATTAGTGTAGACTCAACATCTAATTTTTATAATTAAATGAAGTTGTGAAAAATCGATATGAATACAATATTGAAATAAGTATCTTTTTAGAGTTTGTACATGAGATGTGAAATCATGATTTGATATCAAAATATTATATGGTGTCGCATCGTTAAATCACATTTCTCCTGATATATTTTTATAAGTAAATGTTTTGTGATTAGAAACTTTTAAATAAACATAATTTTATAAAGATTCACTGGTCACTAGTATTAGTTGTTTCTTATCCTTTCATTTAATTCTTTAATTTTTTATGAGTCTCTTCATAAAAAATTCCAAATAATGGTTTATGAATATAATGTTATGGTCACATGTTGCATTAAATAAAATGGAAATTAGGGTTTGAACTTTAAAATCATACTTTTTTGGAGAAGCTAGTCTCAAATCTCATGTCCAAATATTAATTTGAAATCAAGACATCATAGCATATGTCCAAATAAAACTTAGGAAAAAAATGTTGTGTGATAAAGATAATTTCACCCTTGTTTTGACCTCTCAATTAGAAAACATCTAGTAGAAATAGGAGATTATGTCTTCTAAGAAGTAAAATTCTATACATGCAATACCATATCGCTATTTGAAATCATGAAATGAAATCAACATTTAGACATGCGGTTTCACGCTGATTTCATAATATGAAATCTTAAATTTTCCAAAAATGTTAATTGTGAAATCTTCATATTCAAAAATTTCCCAAGAAATGAAAATTTTATGAGAACAACCCAAATTTATATGTAATAATCATATATTTCATATGTATATAAAATATATAATTCATATCATTACTTTTGAAACCATTTATATCTTATACAACAATTATTTTTATCAACATAAAATTTGTTATTACTTTAAATCGACTTCTACTCTACCATTTATATTAACCAAATTCATTACTTTTCATCAACTTTATTTACAAACCAAATTGAGCCACAAATGACTTAAAGTAACAATGTTAATTCTTATTCTGGGTCATATAATTGAAAGTGCAAGTTCAATGTGAGAAGATTATTAGTGGTATGTAGGATAATTATATTAAATACTAGACATTAAAACTTATATTTACTTTTTTTTTTTAATTGAAAGGGAAAAGGGTCAAATATGCCCTTAAACTATTAAAAAATGTCTAGATATACCCTCCGTTTAAAGTTTGGTTCACTGATGCCCTCGCCATCTAACATTTGGTCCAAATATGCCCTTATGGACGTTAGTTATCATGTTGGACATATCCAACTCATTTTTCATTTCTTGAAACGCCACATGGAATTGCCATGTCATTTGGGTCTTACCACATAACATTTATATTAAAATGGAAAGATGTTCGGACTCATAAATACCTAATCCGACCCATAAATCAACCCCCTTTTAAATAAATTATCCGACCTTTTTAATAATTTTGTTTAATTTTTATTTTTTTCGATAAATTTCAAAAATTAGTAATTAATTAATTAAAAAATAGAAAAATATGAAAAAAGTATAAAATTAACGCTAAAAATTCATTAATAATAGTAACCTTAAATTCAATTTAAACACTTTTTTTTTAATTTTTTTAATTTTTTCAAAAAATCCCGATATGAGTTATTGATTAATAAAAAGTATGAAAAAAATATTAAATTAACGCCAAAAATTTAAAAAAAATACAGTAACATTAAATTCAACAATTTCAATTTTTTTTTAAATTTTTTCGACAAATCCCAAAAATGAGTTTATTAACAAAAAATATGAAAAATATAAAAATTATGCAAAAAATTAAGAAATAAAAAATAGGAAAATATGAAAAAAATATAAATTTTTTTTAAAAAAAATTATTGAATTTAAGTTTACAATATTTATTTGAGAATTTTGACTTATATTTTTTACTTTGTTTTCATATTTTTCGCTTTTTATTAAAAAATTAGTCATTTTCGAGATCTGCAGAAAAATATAAAAATTTTAAAAAAATTGTAGATTCAAATGTTACTATATTTATTTGTGAACTTTGGCGTTAATTTATATTTTTTTCCCGTACTTTTCATAATTTTTATTAATCAATTACTCATTTTTGAGATTTATTGAAAAATAAAAAATTTTAAAAAAATTGAAATGTTAGATTTAAGGTTACTATATTTATTTGTGAATTTTTGGCGTTAATTTTATATATTTTTCATATTCTTTCTATTTTTTACTAATCAATTACTCATTTTTGAGATTTACCGCAATAATAAAAATTAAACAAAATTGTTAAAAATGGGTCGGATGGTAAATTTAAATGGAGATGATTTATGGGTCGGATTAGGTGTTTATGAGTCCGATATCTTTCCATTTTCATTTAAATGTTATGTGGTAAGGTCAAAATGACATGACAATTCCATGTGGCATTTAAAGAAATAAAAATGAGTTGGATACGTCCAACGTGGCAACTAACGCTCATAAGGGAATATTAAGACCAAAAGTTGGACGCGAGGGCATGGGTGAATCAAACTTTAAACAAAGGGTATATCTAGACCTTTTCGAATAGTTTAGGGGCATATTTGACCCTTTTCCCTAATTGAAATAAAGTTTGCTCAATAAATGTTCAAATATTTTAGAATAGCTTTGGATAATGTGCTATGCGATTTTATAAACTTTTTTTTTTTAATTTGATAAGATTGTATAAAGAAGCGAAACAATTTTAATAGGTTTGCAAGTTTTAGGATCTTATTATGAGAAAACAAGCAACATAAAATGTCCAAACAAAACTTCAACTTTATCTCATAGTATCAAATCATGACTTCATATTGCATGACCAAATGGACCTTTTAGATATATATATATATATATATATATATATATATATATATATATATATATATATATATATATATATATATATATATATATATATATATATATATATATATATATATATATATATATATATCTTTTCAAACATTTGTACAGATATTATTAATGCAAAATTACTAAAATCAATTCAGTTCTACTATATATAATGTCATGAGTAGATATTTTTCAAACAAGAAAATAATGAAATTTATTACACACATTATTTAAGAGAGTCTCAGAACGCAACATAAAAAAGCTAAACAATTTTTTTAATTTTAAAGTCTTTAGCAAAAAAATATCAATCAATGACAAATAGTTACAGCTCAAATCCAAGTTGTGATATGACGATAAAATATGGGACATGACTAAAAAATTCAAGCTACTAATTTTTGGGACTATTCGGTAGATGGATATCGCAAATTTGTGAAAAAGGGTGATAATGGAACTAAAGAAGCATATCTTTGTACTAATTGTGGATTTTTAAGGAATTTTAATCGGATGAATAGTCATTCATTGTATCTCCCTCTAATACTTCTGTCTCGCTTCTTTCACCCACACATTCATCCACATCGTGGTGAAAATGTGCAAATTATTTCTCATCATTTCATATCCCGGTTCGTGCCAATTCAGTACATCGGAAGGCCCATTATTTACAAATATCCCTGACCTGATATAATCTTCGTCCATGAGAAATTTCTTGGTGACCTTTGTTGGTGTTATTACTAAGGATGAATATTTTCTATGAAGAAGTCTTTATTTTATTAGCATAAAGTCATATTAATTAATCTCTAGTATGTTTTTTTTACATTAGTAAGGAGATGAAAAATTAATGTTCAATTTCTAAAGTTTGTTATTTTGATGAATTTCGTGAGTTTCATTTTCATCTAGTTATCTAGTTACTTGATGAGTAAAATTGTGACTTGCTTGATTAAATTCTTCATGCAATATTACGACGAATGAAAAAGGGTAAATGTGCATTTGACTATGGAATGAATATATTTTTATGTTTTGTATTTTTGTCTTCGATTCATTAAATTTGTTTTTTTTTTTTTGCAGAAAATACCTTATAAGTTATGTACCTAGAAAAAGCATAAAATTTATATTATATTCTTTTGAGTTTTTTGTTTAATTTTTTAATTACTGTAATTTTTTAAAAAAAAATGTATTTGTTTCACATTAAAAGCATGTTTTTATTTCTTTATTTAAAAAAAATGATAATAAAGAAGCATGTTTGGTTTTATATCAACTTAATTAGATTTTTATTTTTAAAAAAATATTATCAACTTTTAAAAAATAATTAATGCCACGCAAATTACACACTAAATAACTTTATAGGTGTGAATTGTCAATGTTTTTTTTACAATTTTCATTAATTCATTAATGCAAAAATCACATACATAATGTTTTTTAAATATTAAATTACAATACATAAATAAAGTTATCTTTTATTTTTTTAAAAATATTTTTAATTTATAAAACATAAGAATTTATATATTTAATTTTTTTTTTACTAAAGGATGAGTATTTTATTTTGATTGATATATCACATCTTCCACCATGTTGAATCAAGATTGAAATTTTGTCACTATTTTTTTTTTATAAGATGTACATCACCTATTACATTTAAGGTTTTTTTGCCCTATGTCCTCATATGTGAATGTTTTTCATGCAATTAAATTCACAAATAATGACAAGGGAGTAGTCAAATGTATTTTTAATTATTTTATTTTCAATTTTAGTTTAGTAAGGAATTAGTTTTCTTGTAGCAATATTTGACAGTACGATTAAATAAATATAAAAAAATATGTTTTCATTAATAATTGGAAAAATACACAAGTAATCCTATAGACTATGAACAAAATTTCATATACACACCTTAACTAAACTAAGGTCACATTACCCCTGAACCCATCTGTTTTTGTAATTTTGTGCACCTTTTCGCTTACGTGACATCCAAATATCACTCGCGCACCTCAATTGTGTAGAGTCACGGAGTGTGCCACGTAAGACAAAAGGTGTACAAAATTACAAAAAAAAGTTTATTCAGGGGGGGGGGTAAGGGGGGTAATAGGACCATATTTTAGTTAAGGTGTGTCTCTTGAATTATGATCATAATCTAGGGGTACTTATGTCTTATCCCTTAATAATTTAAATTTTTAAATAAAATATTCACTCAGCTCAATATGGTATTAGAGCAAGTAAAAAGTATCTATAAAAACGAAGTAAAAAAATGGCTAAGTTCAAAAAAATTAACCTGTAATTCCAATATTTACTTGCATAAAATCACTAAAACTAATAACCATGCATGATCAATTAGTGTAGGCTCAACCTCTAAATTCATACTTTTAAATTAAGTCATAAAAAATCAATATGGATACTATATGAAGTAATTATATTCTTAGGTCGGTTTGGACATAACATTTGAAATCATATTATGATATCAAAATATTCAAAGGCGTCGCATCGATACATCACACATCTCTATATTTTTTTATAAAAAAATGTTTTGTTATTAAAAACATTCAAATATATAGAAATCTACTAAAATCCAGTAGTAGTAGTAGTAATTAGTTATTAATTAATTTAATTCTTTCACATTGTAGGATAATCTCTTCACTCCGAGCATAAGTCTCTTTTTATAAAATACAAAATGATGGTTTATATATATAAACTTATACATCAAGTGTTGCGTTAAAAAAAATAATTAGGGTTTAAATTTAAAATCATACTCAGTTGGAGATTTTAGTCTCAAATCGCATGTCCAAATATGAATTAAATCAAGATGTCATAGCGTATGTCCAAATACAAACATAGAATAAAAGAGTTATATAACAAATATAATTTCCCCTCTATTTTGATTACTCAATTAGAAGAATGTGAGTATAAATAAGAGATTATGTTTTCTAATTGTCACGACCCAAAACGAGCCGCGAGTGGCACCCACACTTATCCTACTATGTGAGCGGACCAACCAATCTAAACCCCAAAATTTCAACTATAATGAACAAAATACAATGCGGAAGACTTAAAACTCATTAATGAAAATCGATTCAATAACTTCTAAAAACTCAATACTTATTATTCCCAAAATCTGGAAGTCATCACCACAAGAACATCTATCCTCAAATTACTAAAGCTAAGAGTATCTAAGAAGCTAAAATAAATAAACAGCTAGTCAATGCCGGAATTTCAAGGCATCAAGACATGAAGAAGAAGATCCAGTCCAAGCTAGAACCAATAGCTCACCCTGAAATCTGGCGTGATGAAGACTGGCTAGAGTTGAGGTTGAGTTGAAGACGATGGCACGTTTGCTGCACTCCACAATTAACAAAGAAAAACAAATACAAGTAGGGGTCAGTACAAGGCACAAGTACTGAGTAGGTATCATCGGCCAACTCAAAATAGAAAACAGTATATATCAAATAATAATATAAAATCCATTAATATCTTTAACAGGTGACAACAACAATTACCATAACCCTTGGTCACAACGCCAAGCCCATCTATGAGGACTCAAACCTCCACACTATACGCATTTGGGAAACAGGTTCTTTAGATTGAGTATATTAACATATTTCAAGATTCATTCTCTTTAATATCCTGGTGTCGGAACGTGACACTCCGATCCATATACTATCCTGGTGTCGGAACGTGACACTCTGATCCATCTACTATCCTGGTGTCGGAACGTGACACTCCGATTCATCTACTATCCTAGTGTCGGAACGTGACACACCGATTCATATACTATCCTGGTGTCGGAACGTGACACTCCGATTCATATACTATCCTGGTGTCGGAACGTGACACCCGATCCTCTAATACTATCCTGGTGTCGGAACGTGACACCCGATCCTCTAATCTCATTACTTTAGTTCATCAAGCCTTCTTTTATACCAAGGCATCATCATTAACAAAGTCAATTTAGGATTTAAGATTCATAGCCTCATCTTTTCAATCCATTACAATTACATAATCACATCATGCAAGCACATAATTAAGCATATAGAAGACTTTATAATACTACCCAACACATATCGTTCGCTATTAAGAGTTTACTATGAGATAGTATAAACCATAACCTACCTCCATCGAAGAATCATGATCAAGCGATCTACTTTCCAATGCCTTTGCTTTCCTATTCGTTCTCTCTTCTTGATCGTTCGTTTCTCCCTCTCCTTGTTCTTTCTATTTTTCTTATTCAAACCCTTTTTCTTTTACCGTAATTGTCATATAATTAAGTATAAAAGATGATAAAAATAACCCACTATTTATTTCAAGGTTATCTCCTTTAACCCCCAAGTAATTAAATTATTAACATTAACCCACTAACTTTATAATTATAGCAGGAATAGTCCAAAACGCCCCTTAGAACTTTTAATAGAAATCCGACCCTGTCAAGGTTACGCAGCCTGTGACGGTCCGTTATGACTGTGACGGTCCGTCCTGCAGGTCCGTCACAAAGTTCAGAGAGTTAATTCTGTGGAAAGATTTGTGACGGTCCGTCGTGCCAACGACGGTCCGTCCTGCCATTCTGTCACGAAGTTCAGAGAGTCGATCTTAGTACCCAAATTTCAGAATTCTAAGTGTTTTGGAACGAGACCCCCTCGACGGTCCGTCGTGCCCATGACGGTCCGTAGTGGGATCCGTCGACCCAGACAGAGATTTCCAGAAATAAACTCTACTGCTCAAAACGAATAAACAGGTCGTTACAATAGATACCAATTTACCCATCGTTCGTCCTCGAACGATCACAAGAAGAAAAACAAGGGCGAAAAGGAGTACCTGAATCTGTAAACAGGTGTGGGTATCTTTCTTGCATATCAGCCTCCTTCTCTCAAGTGGACTCTTCAACTGGTCGATTCGTCCATTGAACTTTGATGGATGCAATCTCCCTTGATCTCAACTTGCGAATTTCTCTATCTAGAATGGCAACAGGCTCCTCCTCATAAGACAAATTCTTATCAAGCAGAACCGAATCCAAACGAATGATGTAGTTTCCATCCCCATGGTATCTTTTCAACATAGACACATGAAATACTGGATGCACTCCTGACAGTCCTGGAGGCAAGGCTAATTCATAAGCCACCTCCCCTGCTCGCTTAAGCACTACAAATGGTCCAATATACCTTGGGCTTAGCTTACCTCTTTTACCAAACCGCATCACCCCTTTCATGGGTGAAACCATCAGCAAAACTTGTTCACCCTCCATGAACTCCAAGTCTCTAACCTTTCGATCTGCATATTCCTTTTGCCTACTTTGCGCCGCTAAAAGCTTTTCTTGAATAGATTTCTCTTTCTCTAATGAATCCCTCGAAAGATCAGTACCCCAAGGTCTAACCTCAAATGCATCAAACCAACCAATGGGGGACCTACATCTCCTCCCATACAATGCTTCGAATGGGGCCATGTCAATACTGGAGTGATAACTATTGTTGTAGGAGAACTCTTCTAAGGGTAAGAAGTTATCCCAATGGCCACCAAATTCTATCACACATGCACGAAGCATATCCTCCAACACTTGAATCGTTCGCTCAGACTGACCATCGGTCTGAAGGTGAAATGCAGTACTAAGATCCAACTTAGTACCTAATTCAGCATGCAATGTTCTCCAAAACTTAGAAGTAATCTGCGTACCTCTATCTGATATGATGGAAAGTGGAACTCCATGCAATCGAACAATTTCAGAGATATAGAGTTTGGCTAACTTCTCCGAATTGTAAGTCACCTTGATCGGAATGAAGTGAGCAGACTTAGTTAACATGTCCACAATTACCCAAATAGAATCAAACTTTCCAAATGTCTTTGGAAGACCAACCACGAAGTCCATTGCAATTCTCTCCCACTTCCATTCAGGAATGGGCATTCTCTGAAGTGTTCCTCTAGGGCTCTGATGTTAATACTTTACTTGCTGACAATTTGGACATTTGGCAACAAAATCAACAATGTCGCGCTTCATTCTACTCCACCAAAAGTGTTGCTTTAGGTCACGGTACATCTTGGTTGCACCAAGATGTATAGAATATCCGGAACTATGAGCCTCTGTGAGGATAGTGTGGATCAAATCATCAACACGAGTCACACATACCCTTCCCTTAATACTCAAAACACCTTCCTCATCAATTATTGCCTCTTTAGCCTCTCCTCGCAACACCATATCCCGAATTCGTCTTAGTTTCTCATCATCAAACTTTTTTTCCTTGATCTTGTCAAGAAAAGAAGACCTTGCCTCCACACAGGCCAAAAATCCTCCTTCCTCTAGTATTTCAAGTCTCATAAAGTCATTAGCCAAGTTTTGGACTTCCCTAGCCAATGGGCGTAGAAACTTGTAAGTGGGCTAAACTACCTATGCTTCCTGCCTTTCTACTTAAAGCATCAGCCCCAACATTTGCTTTTCCTGGGTGATAGAGAATAGTAATATCATAGTCCTTCAACAGTTCCATCCACCTCCTCTGTCTCAAATTCAAGTCTTTCTGGGTAAAGACATACTGTAGACTACGATGATCCGTGTAGACTTCACACTTGACCCCATATAAATAATGTCTCCATTGCTTTAATGCAAACACAACTGCAGCCAGTTCCAAATCATGGGTCGGATAATTACGTTCATGCACCCTTAATTGCCTCGAAGCATAAGCAATTACATTCTTCTCTTGCATTAGCACTGCACCCAAACCAGAATAGGATGCATCACAATAAACAATGAAATTCTTGCCTTCCACTGGCAAGGTAAGAATTGGTGCAGTAGTCAACAAGGTCTTGAGTTTCTGAAAGCTTACCTCACATTCATCCGACCATACAAATGGAACATTCTGCTTAGTCAAGTTTGTCAATTGGGAAGCAATAGAAGAGAATACCTTGACAAATCGACGGTAGTAGCTGGCTAAACCAACAAAGCTCCTTACTTCTGACACATTAGTAGGTCTTACCCAATTCCTCACTGTTTCAATCTTAGAAGGATCCACCATCATTCCATCTTTAGAAACCACGTGCCCCAAGAAGGACACTGAATCTAGCCAAAACTCACACTTGGAGAATTTGGCATAAAGCCTTTTCTCCCTCAATACTTCCAACACAATTCTCAAATGCTCCTCATGTTCCTTCTTACTCTTGGAGTATATCAGTATATCATCAATAAATACGATCACAAAGAGATCCATATATGGCTTAAAAATCCCGTTCATCAAGCTCATGAAAGCAGCAGGGGCATTCGTAAGACCAAAAGACATTACTACGAATTCGTAATGCCCATACCTGGTTCGAAAAGCAGTCTTTGGCACATCTGTTGCCCGTATTTCAGTTGATGATAACCGGATCTCAAGTCAATCTTAGAGAAGACACAAGCACCTTGTAACTGATAGAACAAGTCATCAATGCGAGGAATGGGGTACTTGTTCTTAATAGTTACCTTGTTCAACTGCCGGTAGTCTATGCACATCCAGAAACTCCCATCCTTCTTCACAAATAACACCGAAGCACCCCAAGGGGAAGCGCTTGGTCTAATGAAGCCTTTACCTAACAACTCTTGAAGTTGGGCATTTAATTCCCTTAACTCCGCTGGAGCCATTCTATAAGGGGGTATGGAAATGGGGCGAGTACCCGGCTCCAGATCAATGCAAAAGTCAATATCCCTATCCGGTGGCATACCAGGAAGGTCTGCAGGGAACACATCCAGAAACTCACGGACTATCGAAACCGACTCAATTGAAGGTACTTGGGTAGTATCATCCCTGACCTGTGCCAAGAACGCTAAAAACCCTTTACTAACCATTCTCGTAGCATGAAGAAAGGAGATGATACGAACTGGAGTGGAAGTGTAGTCACCCTCCCACACTAACGGATCTGTTCCAGGCTTGGCCAAGGTTACAGTTTTAGCATTACAATCTAAGACTGCAAAATTTTGAGAAAGCCAAGTCATACCCAGAATTACATCGAAATCAACCATTTCTAAGATAACCAAGTCTACATGGGTATTGCTCCCCCCAAAAGTCACCAGACAAGACCTATATACCTTTTCAACTATCACAGACTCACCCACCAGAGTAGAAACACGAATAGGCATGTCAAGCAATTCACAATGTAAATTAAGACCAGTAGCAAATGAGGAAGATACATATGAAAATGTGGAGCCAGGATCAAATAATACAGAAGCCATGCAATCACAAACCAAAAGATTACCTGTGATAACAACATCAGATGTCTCCGCTTCAGACTGCCCGGGGAAAGCGTAACAATGGGCCCTATCACCTGTCTGCCCGTTGCCCCTACCATGTTGTGCTGTAGTGACTCCAGTTTGCCCGCCACCCCGGCCGTTTTGGTGACCACCATTATCTCGGCCACCACGTCCTCCAGAATGACAGTCTCTTCCATGACCACCTCTACCTCTGACTATTGGAGGTATATAACTCTGTTTTGGACAATACCTCTTAATGTGTCCAGTCTCCCCACATCCATAACACTCTCTGGATTCAAGCGTAGGTCTCTGTGAGAATGACGAAGTCTGGGGATAACCTCCAAACTCAGAGAAATGTTGACCGGTCTGCGGTGGACCCCCAACTACAGCCTGCAGTGAAGACTGAATAGGTCGGACTGGATAACCTCCTGCACCCTGCCCTTTGGAGTAAGAACCATTAAACTCACCTCCATTACGAAACCTTTTAGATGTCGATGCCATGGTGAAGTCATCTGGCTTCACTCCCTCCACCTCTATCACGAAGTCTACCACTTCCTGAAAGGATTTTGCTGTAGCCGCTACCTGTAAGGCTGAAATCCGAAAATCAGACCTCAACCCCTTCACAAAACGGCAAATCCGTTCTTGTGGACTGAAACAAAGCTGGGTGGCATACCTGGATAATGCACGAAACTTAACCTCATACGCAGTAACCGACATCCTGCCCTGCTCTAGGCTCAAAAACTCATCTCTCTTCCTATCCCTCAAGGTCCGGGGGATATACTTCTCCATAAATAAGCTAGAGAATGACGCCCAGGTCATAGGTGGTGCCTGTGCGGGTTGACACTCAACATATGACCGCCACCACATTTTGGCATTTCCCTGAAACTGATAGGTTACAAACTCAACGCCAAATCGTTCCACTATGCCCATTTTATGTAGTAACTCATGACAATCAACCAGAAAATCGTAGGCATCCTCAGATTAAGCACCCTTGAAGACTGGAGGTTTCAATTTCAAGAACTTACTGAAAAGTTCATGCTGATCACTTGTCATTATAGGCCATGTATTCAAACGAGAAAACGTGCCTATTTCCAATGAGGCATCCATGCGGGAGCCTCAGCAGTGGCCTGTCGTACTTCCGGAACCTGAGGTGCTAGTGCAGAAAACACTGGAGGTGTCTGGCCTTGATCAGATAACCCGCTAAGATAAGCAAGAACCTAATTATTCATCTCTGGGGTAGGTTGGGGTGGTAATTCCTCATTCTGCACTTGCTCGTTTTCCCCTTCCTCATCCTATCTTACTACTTCCTCAGTCGGTGGAGGAGTCACCGCCATAGTACTAGATGGGACAGGTGCTTTTCCTCTTCCTCTAGAGGACGTTCTCCCACGACCTCTACCACGGCCTCTTGCCACTAATCCTCCTCGAGCTACAGCCCCAGTGGCTGGCTAAGTTGCATCTTGTCTTGCCGGTGTTGGTGTTGGCGCCGTTGTTGCTCTAGTTGTAACCATCTGCGAAATAGAGTGAAGATGGTCAGATACCAATTTGTATCACCTAGATACCAATTGGATCCAAGTAATATCACGAAAGAAAGAAAGAATGGAATTTTCCTAAAGTCCTATAGCCTCTCAAAGAAAAGTAAAGGCGTTTCCTTACCGTTCCTTAAGACTCTACTAGACTCGTTCTTGTGTGATGAGACCAACGAACCTAATGCTCTGATACAAAGTTTGTCACGACCCAAAACGAGCCGCGAGTGGCACCCACACTTATTCTACTATGTGAGCGAACCAACCAATCTAAACCCCAACATTTCAACCATAATGAACAAAATACAATGCGGAAGACTTAAAACTCATTAATGAAAATCGATTAAATAACTTCTAAAAACTCAATACTTATTATTCCCAAAATATGGAAGTCATCACCACAAGAACATCTATCCTCAAATTACTAAAGCTAAGAGTATCTAAGAAGCTAAAATAAATAAACAGCTAGTCCATGCCGGAATTTCAAGGCATCAAGTCATGAAGAAGAAGATCCAGTCCAAGCTAGAAGCAATAGCTCACCCTGAAATCTGGCGTGATGAAGACTGGCTAGAGTTGAGGTTGAGTTGAAGACGATGGCACATTTGCTGAACTCCACAATTAACAAAGAAAAACAAATACAAGTAGGGGTCAGTACAAGGCACAAGTACAGAGTAGGTATCATCGGCAAACTCAAAATAGAAAACAGTCTATATCAAATAATAATATAAAATCCACTAATATCATTAACAGGTGACAACAACAATTACCATAACCCTTGGTCACAACGCCAAACCCATCTATGAGGACTCAAACCTCCACACCATACGCATTTGGGAAACAGGTTCTTTAGATTGAGTATATTAACATATTTAAAGATTCATTCTCTTTACTATCCTGGTGTCGGAACGTGACGCTCCGATCCATATACTATCCTTGTTTCGGAACCTGACACTCCGATCTATCTACTATCCTGGTGTCGGAACGTGACACTCCGATCCATCTACTATCCTGGTGTCGGAACGTGACACTCCGATCCATATACTATCCTGGTGTCGGAATGTGACACTCCGATCCATATACTACCCTGGTGTTGGAACGTGACACCCGATCCTCTAATATTATCCTGGTGTCGGAACGTGACACCCGATCCTCTAATCTCATTACTTTAGTTCATCAAGCCTTCTTTTATACCAAGGCATCATCATTAACAAAGTAAATTTAGGATTTAAGATTCACAGCCTCATTTTTTCAATCCATTAAAATTACATAATCACATCATGCAAGCACACAATTAAGCATATAGAAGACCTTATAATACTACCCAACACATATTATTCGCTATTAAGAGTTTACTATGAGATAGTATAAACCATAACCTACCTCCACTGAAAATCGTGATCAAGCGATCTACTTTCCAATCCCTTTGCTTTCCTCTTCGTTCTCTCTTCTTGATCGTTCATTTCTCTCTCTCCTTGTTCTTTCTATTTTTCTTATTCAAAACCTTTTTCTTTTACCCTAATTGTCATATAATTAAGTATAAAAGATGATAAAAATAACCCACTATTTATTTCAAGGTTATCTTTTAACCCCCAATTAATTAAATTATTAACATTAACCTACTAACTTTATAATTATAGCAGGAATAGTCCAAAACGCCCCTTAGAACTTTTAATAGAAATGCGACCTAGTCAGGGTTACGCAGCCTGTGACGGTCCGTCATGACTGTGATGGTCCGTCCTGCAGGTCCGTCACAAAGGTCAGAGAGTTAATTCTGTGGAAAGATTTGTGACGGTCCGTCGTGCCAACGACGGTCCGTCCTGCCATTCCGTCACAAAGTTCAGAGAGTCGATCTTAGTACCCAAATTTCAGAATTCTAAGTGTTTTGGAACGAGACCTTCTCGACGGTCCGTCGTGGGATCCTTCGACCCAGACAGTGATTTCCAGAAATAAACTCTACTGCTCAAAACGACTAAACAGGTCGTTACACTAATGAGTCAAATTTTTGACTTGCAATTTCATGTCGCAATATGAAAGCACAAGATGAAATCAATGTTTGGACATGCGATTTTACGCTGATTGCATGTTATGAGATTAAATCTCAAATTCTCCAAAAATCATGATATGAAAATTTTCAAATTTAAAAATTGACCAAAAAATTTGAATTTTATAAAAAGAAACCACATCTATATCTATTAACAATTTATTTCATGCGAAATATAAAATATATAATTCTTACCATTACTTTTAAAACCTTTTATATCTAATGAATAATAACTTTTACCAACATAAAATTTATTATTACATTAAATCAGTTCCTACTCTACCATTTATAATAATAAAATTCATTATTTTTTAGTGATAATACAGAAGTACCCCCTCAACCTATGCCCAAAATCTCAGAGACACACTTATATTATACTAAGGTCTTATTACCCCCTGAACATATTTTATTAATAATTTTCTACCCCTTTTCGGCCTACGTGGCACTATCTTGTGGGCCCAACACTAGTTGATTTTTTTTTATGTCAGTGCCACATAGGCTATAAAGAAGTAAAAAACTACTTATAAAATAAATTCAGAGAAATAATAGGACCTTAATATAGTATAATTGTGTCACTGGCATTTCTGACATACCTTGAGGGGGTACTTGTGCATCTTCCCTATTTTTTATCAAATTTATTTACAAACCAAATTGACGAACAAATGACTTGGAGTAACAATGTCAGTTCACATTCTCACCATATAATTGAAAAATGCCAGTTCAATTACAGAAGATTATCTATAGGATGCGCAATATTATATTACGGGATAATGCTCAAGTACCTCCTCGACCTATACCCTGAATTTTAGAGACACACTTATACTATACTAAGGTCCTTAAACCCCCCTGAACTTATTTTATTAATAATTTTCAAACCCTTTTCGGCCTACGTGACACTATCTTGTGGGCCCAACACTGGTTGACTTTTTTTTTTCTAATTAGTGCCACGTAAAACGAAAAGGGGTAGAAAATTACTTATAAAATCAGTTCAGGGGGGTAATAGAACCTTAGTATAGTATAAGTGTTTCTCTTGGATTTAGGACATAGGTTGAAAGGGTACTTGTGCATTTTCCCTTATATTAAATATTTGACACTACAACTTATGTTTACTTTTTTTTAATGAAAAAATAAGTTTGGTCAATAAATATTCTAATATTTTAGAAAAGTTTTGTGATATGATATTATGCGACTTTATAAACATTTTCTAATTTGTTAATATTTTATAAAGAAGTGAGTCCATTTTATAAAGCTATAGGGTTTTATGATTATGAGAAAACAAACAACATGAAACGTCAAAACAAAACATCAGCTTCATTATCATAATTTCAAATCGTAATTTCATATCACATGGTCAAATACACCCTAAATATATACATCAAATTAATAGATGTATAACATGTCGTTATATATAAATATTTTCTCATCTAGTCATATGACTATATACATACATATATACACACACACACACACACACACACACACACACACACATATATATATATACACACACACACACACACACACAACATATATATATATATACATACATATATATATATATATATATATATATATATATATATACATATATATATATATATATATATATATATATATATATATATATATATATATATATATATATATATATATATATATATATATAGATTGGCCAATGTCAGTGCCTTGCATGGCCCAACATGGTAATTATTAAAGTGGGAGATGAAATTTTCTACATTAAAAATAAATATGTGCCACAATCTAAACAATAGCTCTAAAATCAAGCCTTCAACGTCAAAATCCACCCAAAGCAAAACGGCACGAGAAATGCAAGAAAATCAATCAAAGAACAACACTATCCACCTGCATTAAAATAAAATATCTAGTGTAGCGACATGAAAATATCATATTGTTAACTCTCCAACTGAATATATTCTATTCAGCTTAAAATAGAGATTGGTGGTCGTGTGATGGAAACTAAACCACCTGTGATCATCTTGTGTAAACATCAGACCTGCAAGTATTATTTCCGTCGAGTCTCTATATTACTAATCATGAATAATATGCCTCTTACAATTCATAAGTAATTTCGGAGTATATTCATGCAATAAGAATGTCTATAATTTTTGTGAAAACTAAAAAAAATTGTAGATTAAGTTCATGTTAGTCACAAATGATATTATACTGTTTTCTTCAATCAACAAAATAAAAATAATTATACCGAACAATTTGTTATGCACAACCACAATAGAAAATCAGGTCGTATATTTTTGTCACGACCCAAAAATGGCTGTGATGACACTCGTCTTATCCCACCAAGACAAGTCAGCCCAAAACCCAATATCTAACGAAGTACGAAAGTAAATGACAATCCAACAACAATTTCTACTATGAAACCAAGTTATATTCCTTCAATCCCCAAAACCAGGTTGTCACGTGCACAAGCTCTAATGTAAATATTAGAATTGGAATAAAATACAAGTATAAAATGAAGTTGACTTTCAAGTAAAAACAATGTCATAAACTAGAGTAGGAAAGATCGCTGTGATGACAAGCAGCTACCTCACAACCCTCCACAAGATTCCTCGGAAACAAAGAGAATGACAAAAATCAGGAAGATCCGAGCTCGTAACCTACAAAAATTTGTAGAAGGAAGGGTGAGTTCCAAACCACGCGGTACCCAACAAGCAAAACTCTAAACACAAGTTAAGTAAACAAAATATGAGTACTCCTTGCACCCTATCTAAACCACCAAGCTACAGCCTAACAATTTACAGTTTACCAAACACACAACTCAATAACCACACTCTATCAGTTTACACATTCTCAATAACAACTCAATACTCAACAGTCATAATTTTCACAGAGAAACACTCACAAGATCATCAAAACACGTGTTCAAGTTCATCAATAATAAAATATGCAATGCCATGAGATGCAATGTCAAATATAGTGATGCATGTCTTTCTTAACGATACACACTCGCTGTCTCTCAGTCTGGGACCCATGGGGGACATATCTGTCCATGCATCTGTCGCACGCACGAACCTCGATAATAGTAACCTTCGCGGCGCGCGATACGTCCCTCGAAATATAATATCCATCGCGGCACGTCATATGACCCTCAAAATGGTACATCCTCTTACCACAACCATGTCTCAGATACAATGCAAATGACATGCTCAAATGAAAATGAAGAGATAACCATTTTGATAACAAAGCACAATTTACTACAAGGAATACAACACCAACAAATAAGCAACAAATCTCCAAGGCATTCTCAATACCACACAAGAGAATACACAAATTTCATACGCTTAACAACGGTTTAGAAATCCACTTGCCTTTGTCAATCGAATAATCACTCTAGGACTTGAGCCTTCCCTTTCTGTTGAGCTTCCGAATCAATGGGATCTATTTAAGTATATGTATTCACAATAAGATTTCAGAACTAACAACTCCCATTAGGTTTAACCTTGACTAAAAATTCACCCACATTTATAATCAAGTTTGTAACTCTTGATGTATATTAACATTTCAACCATCATAGTTTTCCAAGTTTCAAGCCTAGGACTAAATCTCAATTCCTCCAATATCATAATTCAAATAACATTTATATGATATGATAGATCTAATATTTAATTAGTCATCCCAATATATCAAAACTTAATTCATAATGCGATAATAATAAGAATTTAATTTAAATCTCCACGTATAGATCATAACGTTCGAACTCCAATGATTCATATGTCACTGGACATACTTATCCTAATTCTTAATCACTATAGAGCAATTCTCACACCAATTTTATTAATAAAATGTTGTGATGATAATTTTCTACGGACCCACGAGCACTATTCACTATGACTTAAATGTTTTTAACCCCATTACACAAGTATTGCTTTTTCTTATTGATTTTTTCCTTCCTTCAAATTTCCAGCAATACAAATAAATTACTAAAATACATCAATACCCAATCATTACTTCATTATTGGTTAGCATCACACCAAGAAAACCCACCAAATCCTATATATATATATATATATATAATATTTTTTCCAAGTTCAAACATAACAGACAACGCATGCAGTTCCATTTCATTATCCCATTTTTTTAATGAGTAATAAATGTAAACAACCTCCCAATATCATTGTATGTGAATAGATTTGAAACTAATTTGAGATTTGCTTACCAGGAGGTCAAATCTTCATTGCCGATGTTGCACGAAGTCTCGTTCTAGGGTAGTTTTCTTTTTCTCTATTTCTTTAAATAATAATTATAGTAAAATTACTAAATATCACCAATTTATTTTTAATATATAACGGACAAATGGCATAGGATCTTTAATAAATTTTCACATTAGCCCACTATCTATCTATTAATTCATTATCTATGATCACCCATCCATTAATTAATTCAAGTTAAGGAAATAATTCATATTTCCAAAAATGACCTTCCGGGTCATTACATTATCCACCACTAAAAATTATGTTCGTCCTCAAACATATGATGAAAGAAAGTACTTGAAGCTTAAAAAAGTTGTGGATATCTAGCACGCATGTCAGACTCTGTCTCCCAAGTTGCCTACCCCGCAGATCATTGCTTCCATTGCACTTTTACTGAAGCAATCTCCTTGGTCCTAAGCTTGCGAACCTGCCTTTTTAAAATAGCTATAAACACCTCCTTAAATGTCAAGTCTTGACCCAACTCCACGGAGTCAAGTGAAAGCACATGAGATTCATCCAGAATATACTTCCGAAGCATAGAGACATGGAAAACAGGATGAACTGCCGACAAACTAGGTGGCAAGGCAAACTTATAGGCCACCTCTCCACTCGGCTCTAAATCTCAAAAGGTCCAATGAACCTAGGGCTAAGCTTTCCCTTCTTTCCAAACCTCATCACACCCTTCATGGGTGATACTCGAAGCCCAACATGATCACCCTCCATAAACACTAAGGCTCTAACTCTCCGGTGTGCATAACTCTTCTGTCGACTCTGAGCTGTCAATAATCTATACTGAATCATACGGACTTGCTCCATAGCATCTCTAAGCAAGTCTGTATCCAAAGAGTCCATTTCCGTCGAATCGAACCAACCAATCGGAGACCTACACCGTCTTCCATACAATGCCTCAAATGGGAACATCTGGATACTAGAGTGATAACTGTTATTATAGGCAAACTCCACTAAGGTTTAATGTCAATCCCATCTATCTCAAAAATCGATCACACACACCCGGAGCATGTCCTCCAACACCTGAATCGTCCGCTCGGACTGACCATCTGTCTGAGGGTGAAAAGATGTACCATATCTAACTGAGTACCAAGACCATGCTGTAATGCCTTCCTTAAGTGAGAAGTAAATAATGAACCTCGATCTGATATAATAGAGAGAGGAACCCCATGTAGTCGCACGATCTGACTTATATATAAATCGGCTAACTTTTCTACTGTATACTTCACCCGAACTGGAATGAAATGGGCAGACTTGGTCAGCCTATCAACAACGACCCAAATAGAGTCATAACCACCCACTGTGGTAGGCAAACCCACAACAAAGTCCATAGTAATCCGCTCCCACTTCCATGTAGGAATAGGCATCCTCTGAGATACACCTCCGGGCCGGTGGTGCTCACACTTTACCTGCTGGCAAGTCAAACATCTCGAAACAAAGTCTGAAATATCTCTCTTCATCCCACACCACCAGTAATGCTGACTCTAGATCATGATATATCCTCGCCGCTCCCGGATGGATGGAATACCGAGAACAATGGGCCTCCTCAAGAATCAATCTAATCAAATCGTCTGTCTTGGGCACACAATTCCTGCCTCCGATTCTCAAGACACCATCAGAATCAAGGACAGCCTCCTTAGCTTCCCCTCTCAATACTTTGTCTAAAATGAGATATAACGTTTCATCATTAAACTGGTGTGCACGGATCTGCTTGACTAAAGAAGACCGAGCCATAATAAAAGCAATCATCCCATCACTCTCTTCTGAAATCTGCAATCGGATAAGACTGTTAGGTAACATCTGAACATCTCTAGCCAATGGTCTCTCCTCAATACTAAGAGATGCAAGACTCCCCATGCTAGGAGTCTTCCTACTCAAAGCATCAGCCACAACATTAGCCTTCACCGGATGATACAGAATGGTCACATCATAGTCCTTCAGAAACTCAAGCCATCTCCGCTGCCTCAAGTTCAAATCCCTCTGACTTAAGATATATCGAAGACTCCGATGATCAGTGAAGATCTCAAAATGCACTTCATACGAATAATGACGTCATAACTTAAGTACAAATACCACAGGCGCCAATTCCAAGTCATGAGTAGGGTAGTTCTTCTCATGGGACTTCATTTGCCTAGAAGCATAAGCAATCACTTTCCCCTTATGCATCAACACAGCACCCAATCCAACTCCTGAAGCATCACAATACACTGTAAAGTCTACGCCCTCCTCAGGTAGAGTCAACACAGGAGCTGAAGTCAACAAAGTTTTGAGTTTTTGAAAGCTCTGCTCACACTCATCAGACCACTGAAAACTCACATCCTGTCGAGTCAATCTAGATAATGGAGCGGCAATAGTTGAGAAACTCTGAACAAATCGTTGATAATTGCCTGCCAATCCCACAAAACTCCGATTCTCAGTAGGTGAAGTAGGTCGCTTCCAGCCTCTTACGGCCTCAATTTTGGTTGGATCTACTCTAATACCCTCCTTGGACACGACGTGTCCCAAGAATGTCACAGAAGTAAGCCAGAACTCACACTTTGAGAACTTGGCATACAACTTCGCTTCTCTCAACCTCTGAAGTACAATTCTCAAGTGTCGGACATGGTCCTCTTCAGTCTTAGAGTAAATCAAGATGTCATCGATGAAAACAATCATAAAAGAAATAAGGTATGGTCGAAACACCCCATTCATCAACTCCATGAATGTTGCAGGGGCATTAGTCAATCCGAATGACATCACTAGAAACTCATAATGCCCATACCGGGTCCAAAAAGCTATCTTAGGGATATCTGATGCCCTAATCTTCAACTGATGATATCCAGACCTCAAATCAATCTTAGAGAACAATAACGCTCCCTGTAATTGATCAAATAAGTCATCAATACGCGGAAGAGGATACTTATTCTTCACTGTTACTTTTTTCAACTGTCTGTAATCAATACACATCCTTATAGTCCCATCCTTTTTCTTCACAAATAATACAGGGGCACCACAAGGTGATACACTAGGGCGAATAAAACCCTTACTCAGTAAATCCTACAATTGATCCTTCAATTCTTTCAGCTCTGCTGGGGCCATATGATATGGGGGTATAGAAATAGGCTTAGTGCCAGTCTCCAAAAAATAGCAAAATTGATATCCCTATCGGGAGGAACACCTGAAAGATTAGAAGGAAATACATCGAGGAACTCCTGAACCACAGGAACAGAGTCCATGGCAGGTGATTCAACACTAGTATCCCGAATAAACTCTAAGTAAGACAAACACCCCCTCTCTACCATTCTCTGAGCACGAATAAAAGAGATAACCTTGCTAGGATAAGAACCACTAACACTCTTACACTCAACCCTCGGAACACCAGGCATTGCTAAAGTCACAGTCTTAGCATTGCAATCAAGGACATCGTGATAAGGAGAAAGCCAACGCATACCCAAGATAACATCAAAGTCTACCATCCCGAGAATGATTAAGTTTACCAAGTGTCATACCCTTCAAAAAAAACAAGATAGGATCGATACACTCGATCCACCACTAAGAGCTTACCCACGGGTGTAGAAACACGAATAGGTACAGTCATGCTTTCACATATCATATCAAATTTAGCAGCAAAATACGTAGGCACATAAGAGAATGTAAAACCTGGATCAAACAACACAGACGCAGGTCGATGGCATACTAGGATGATACCTGTAATAACAGCATCAGAGGTCTCCGCCTCAGGTCTCCCAGGAAAAGCATAGTAGTGTCCTCCTCGTCCACCTCGAGTCGGGGTGGTACCTCTACCCCCACCCTGCTCAGCTGAAACACCACTACTAGAAACTCTATCACCCCTGCCTGACTGAACTATGCCACGACCTCTACCCTGTGGTGCTGGTGGTCTTGTCTGGAATGAGGAATTAAGTCGAGGCCCATCACGACCTCTTTGAGAAGTACACTGCCGCATTAGATTATCAGGATCTCCACAAGTAAAACAAAATCTCTGACCTGGGAACTGCTGTGTGGACCCTGAAAACCCACTATAATTTGCCTCGCCCAGTAGGTCGCTGCTTTGAACCTACGAGCCTTGACCCGGGCTATAAGAACCCCTATATGTCTGGCCACCCTCAAATGTCGGCATAGATGCATCAATAGGTCCTCGCTGCTAGAAAGAACAACTCACATTTTTTGATCCCCTACCTCTAGATAAGGCACCATGAAACTGACCTGATATGCCAGCCCTTTTAGGGTCCCTAAACTCCTCTCTCTCCATCAATTCCGCCTCTTTGGCGGCGCTCACAATGGGCTGAAAAGAAGCCCCCTCCCTAGATGCCCGAAACACAGCTGACCTAATAGAGAAAGTCAATCCCCTCACAAATCTGCGGATCCTCTCTGTCTCATATGGAATAATGGCCGACGCATGCCTAGACAATTGGCAAAAATGCGCCTCATACTCTGTAACCGATAAACCATCCTGTCTCAGACTCTCAAACCACAAGCGACTCTCCTCTCTCACGCTCCAAGGGATAAAACAATCTTGGAATGCACTAGCAAAATGCTCCCAAGTCACTGGAGGAGATTCAAGTGGAAAACCCCCCGAATAAGTCCTCCACCAGTCTCTCGCTGGTCCACGAAGTTGGAGTGTAGCATATTGAACCACATGTGACTCAGCTAATCCAACCACCTCTAGTAACTCTCGACAGGTAGTTAGAAACTCATGAGCATCCTCGCTCTCCCCACCCTGAAACACAGGTGGGTCCATCTTTAAAAATCTATCATACCTACGCTGCTCATCCTCTGTCAGAAAAACCACTGATGCAACTCGACCCCCAACTGCTGGTCCAACATCATTCTGAACTGAGGGATCAACTGGTAGTTTCCCCACCACATCCTGAACAAGTGGATCTTGTTGATTCCCTTTGGTCTAAGCCCCCTCTCTAGTACGAGAGTCATGTGGTGTGGCGGTCGCACCACCACCCTGAGAAAAGCCCTCTAGCACACTTAACACCCTCAATAGTGTATCCTGAAGCAAACGTGTGACTAAAGGCTCTGGAGGAACCTGGTCCTCTCTGCCATCAATATGAGGTTCTGTAGAGACCTCTCTAGCACAACCTTTCACTGGTGCTGCTCCACGTCCACGACCTCTGGCTACTGTCGTACTACTAGCACGACCTCTAGCTCGAGATCTACCCCTACCCCTAATTGGGGCCTCAACAACTGCCTCGGGAAGTGCCTCCCCTCTACCACCAGTAACATTAGTTCTAGTGCTCGTCATATGTCAAAAGAGTATACAACAACTCAATACTAAAGAAGGTGATTACGCACGATGAGAAAGAATGAACAAAAGGAAGTTTCCTAGTAATCTTTACAGTCTCTCAAAGATGAGTACAGACGTCTCCGTACTGATCCTTGAGACTCTATGTAGACTTGACTTGTATACACGTGAGACATATGAACCTGGGGCTATGATACCGTTTGTCACGACCCAAAAATGGGTGTGATGACACTCGTCTTATCCCACCAAGACAACTCAGCCTAAAACCCAATATCTAACGAAGTGCAAAAGTAAATGACAATCCAACAACAATTTTTATTATGAAACCAAGTTATATTACTTCAATCCCCAAAACCAAGTTGTCACGTGCACAAGCCTCTAATGTAAATATTAGAATGGAAATAATATACAAGTCTAAAATGAAGTTGTCTTTCAAGTAAAAACAAAGTCATAAACTGGAGTAGGAAAGTTTGCTGAGATGACAAACAACTACCTCAGAACCCTCCACAAGATGCCTCAGAAACAATGAGAATGACAAAAATCATGAATATCCGAGCTTGTAACCTACAAAAATTTGTAGAAGCAAGGGTGAGTACCAAACCACGCGGTACCCAACAAGCGAACCTCTAAACACAAGTTAAGTGAACAAAATACAAGTAATCCTTGCACCCTATCTAAACCTCCATGATGCAACCTAACAATTTACAGTTTACCAAACACTCAACTCAATAACCACACTCTATCAGTTTACACATTCTCAATAACATATCAATATTCAACAGTCACAATTTTAACAGAGAAACACTCACAAGATCATCAAAACACGTGTTCAAGTTCATCAATAATGAAATATGCAATGCCATGAGATGTAATGTCAAATAGAGTGATGCATGTCTTTCTTAACGATACACACCCGCTGTCTCTCAGTCCGGGACCCATGGGGGACATATCTGTCCATGCATCTGTCGCGGCGCATGACACGACCCTCGATAATAGTAACCTTCACGGCGTGCGATAAGTCCTTCAAAATATAATATCCATCACGGCGCGCGATACGACCCTCGAAATGGTACATCGTCTTATCACAACCATGTCTCAGATACAATGCAAATGACATGCTCAAATGAAAATGAAGAGATAACCATTTTGATAACAAAGCGCAATTTACTACAAGGAATACAACACCAACATATAAGAAACAAGTCTCCATGTAATTCTCAATACCACACAAGAGAATACACGAATTTCAAACGCTTAACAAGGATTTAGAAATCCACTTGCCTTTGTCAATCGAATAATCACTCTAGGACTTGAGTCTTCCCTTTTGGTTGAGCTTCCGAATCAATGGGATCTATTCAAGTATATATATTCACAATAAGGTTTCAGAACTAATAACACCCAAATTTTTATAGGTTTAACCTTGAAATAAAAATTCACCCACATTTATAATCAAGTTTGTAAGTCTTGATGTAAATTAACATTTCAACCATCATAGTTTTCCAAGTTTCAAGCCTAGGACTAAATATCAATTCCTCCAATATCATAATTCAAATGACATTTATATGATATGATAGATCTAATATTTAATTATTCATCCCAATATATCAAAACTTAATTCATAATGCGATAATAATAAGAATTTTATTTAAATCTCCACGAACAGATCACAACGTTCGAACTCTAATGATTTATATGTCACTGGACATACTTATCCTAATTCTTAATCACTATATAGTAATTCTCACACCAATATTTATTAATAAAATATAGTGATGATAATTTTCCAGGGACCCACGAGCACTATTCACTATGACTTAAATGTTTTTAACGCCATTACACAAGTATTGCTTTTTCTTATTGTTTTTTTTCCTTCCTTCCAATTTTCAGCAATACACAAAAATTACTAAAATACATCAATACCCAATCATTACTTCATTATTGGTTAGCACCACACCAAGAAGACCCACCAAAAAATCCATATATATATATATATATATATATATATATATATATATATATATATATATATATATATATATATATATATATATATTATTTATTCCAAGTTCAAACATAACAGACAACACATGCAGTTCCATTTCATTATCCCATATTTTTAATGAGTAATAAATGTAAACAACCTCCAAATATCATTGTATGTGAATAGATTTGACACTAATTTGAGATTTACTTACCAGGAGGTCAAATCTTCATTGCCGATGTTGCACGAAGTCTCATTCTAGGGTAGTTTTCTTTACCTCTTTTTCTTTAAATAATAATTATAGTAAAATTACTAAATATCACCAATTTATTTTTAATATATAAGGGACAAATGGTATAGGATCTTTAATAAATTATCACATTAGCCCACTAACTATCTATTAATTAATTATCTATGATCACCCATTTGTTAATTAATTCAAGTTAAGGAAATAATTCATATTTCCAAAAATGACCTTCCAGGTTATTACAATTTTGCAACGAGAAAGAATGACCGTACAAGCTCTCAGTGATTGTCTTTTAGTATAAGAGAAAAAAACACCTACCTAGACTTATGTGTAATTGAGCTAAAAGTTCACTTCCATGTGTTTTCTTTAAATGTAGTTATAAAGATCAAACACAAATATTGTTGTTTTTCCTGCTACTCCACCAAAAAATCCAAATCAAAGTTGAAATATGTGAAAAATACTATCATTTGTAGAACCATAAGTTACTTCACATACCTCCCTGATTAGCATCCCTACTATGACACATCCCTTCCCAACTTCTAGCCAATGCATACTTCTCTAACTCATTAACGCTTTATCGAGTGAGGCCATCAATTTTTCTATTGCATTCACGACATTAGAAAGTATGACATGAATCTGTTATGTACGTAGTCAATTAATCTTAGATTCGTCACCTTCTTCAAATATGGCTAATCATCATAAAAATACAAGCTTTATCTGGAAGGTCATTTAAAGGGAAGGGGATAAGTCAATTATTGCTTATTTATAAATGAGCAAGACATGGGGTGTGTTTAGTATGAAAAAAAATGTTTTCCTGAAAAACAAGTAGATATTTGACTTATTTTCTCATGTTTAGTTGGTAAGTATAAAATATTTTACGGAAAAATATTTTAGTGCTGGTTTTAGAATAAAAAAACTTTTTGAGAAATATCCTTTATTTTTCACTAAAGTAAAAAATAATTTTTGAAGTTGAATTTTTTTTTAAAAAAAAAAACTAAAATTTTGTTTGGGGGGAGGGGGAGGTTCAGGGTAGGGGTGAAATAATTATAATTTCAAGTTGACGTTTTTTTTAAAAAAATATATTAATTTATTTTGATGGGGGGGGGGGGCTGGTAGGGAGGGGTCTAGTGGTGTAGGGTGGTGGTGGTGAGCTGGTAGGAGGCTAGTGGAGTGGGCGGTGATCAAGCGTAGGGGTAAAAAATAAAATTTTGAAGTTTAAAATAATTTTTAAAAACAAACTTAATTTTTTTTATGGTGGGGTAAGGCAAGCAGGGGGCCGGGTCGGCCCGCCGAACCCGTTCCCGTCACACAAAGGGGTTTTTAGGGATGGGGGTTCAGGGGCTTGTTCACCCCTTCGTCCCGATCTAGCCGGCCCAGCAGAACCGGTCGGTTCGCGGGATCCCCCTATTTTTTAAAAAATATATCGAAAACTATTTGTTGGCAGGCGTTGGGGAAACGGCTAGTGCCCCCCCCCCCCCCAAACAGATTTTTTCAACACTTTCACTTCCCCAACACATGCTACTAACCCCTACTTTTAATACTTTAATTTAAACTCTCAAGTTATCATAATTACACTTTAACCCATTTTGAATATTATTTATATGCCTCTATCCTTTACAATTTCTTACAAAATCATCTATTACCTATTCTCATTTCTCTCGTCTATTTTCGATATCCTCTCACCTCTCAAGTCTTAATCTCAATTTTTAAGTTTTAATTTCTATTTCATTAATCTCTCACATTATTATAATACATATATTTCATATATATATATATATATATATATATATATATATATATATATATATATATATATATATATATATATATATATATATATATATTGTCACATGTTTTCTATCAAGTATCGGTTAGAGTTTCATATTATAAGTTACAAGTTACAACAAACTACAAGCTTCAAGAATCGGTTTAACGGCTGCTATTAACGCAGATATTTGGTACATTCATTCCATGATATTTATATTTTATTTTTTGATTTTAATTTTTGTGTTATTATTATTTTTATATTACATTTTATATATAATTAATATGAGATTTACCAAAAACTATACCGGTAAAGGAAAAGAGAAAGAACAAGAGAACATACAAAGTGACATTTAAAAAATATTTAATTTTGGTAAAAAAAAGAGTAAAGAAAATAATAATAGTAAATGTGGTGATGCTTTATCTAAATTAATGTTTAGAGTTATATTTAATACAAATGATTCTACTTTTGTTGATGATACTGCTTATGATATTCATTCAAATGTTCAACTCGATCACGAAAGTTTAGAATGATGGTATGTCAATATTAATCCTAATTTTACTGAAAATTTGAGGTGAATAAGTAGAAGTTGGTTAGGGAGAATAGTAATTAGAAGATAAACCTACTAGTCCGGCGACACAAGTTCCAAATGAAACTATAAATTCAACGACACAAAACTTCCACCCCTTATATCTCCCACAAGGGAGAAGGTGAAGTATCAACGCCCTAAACTTCTATTCTGTGGTTACTTATGACATTCGATAAGGAAAATAGTGTTGCTATTTCTAATAAGTGTAAGCAACCTTTCAAACGTAAACAAGATGGGGGTCAAGGTGGGACGGGGGATTAAATAGACATTTGTTATCATGTGTGTCGATTTAACATAAAGAAGCTAAAGCATTAGCGAATAGAAATAAAAAAAATCCAGTTAATAAATTTGATATTAGCTATAATGAATCGACAGGGGCTTCTAAGGTTCAAGGAACATTAGATCCTTCTTACCGCGGTGGTCCACTAACACAACGTAAATATAATAAGGAATTAGATCGCAAAAATTTTGCTAAAATGATTTCTTTTTGTTGTTTTTCCTTATACTTTTCCTTCAAATCACAGTTTTAAAGAATATATTCAACAAACTTATAATCCTTCTTATAGAGGTTTTTCAAGAAATACAGTTAAATCTGATGTTTTTGAATATCAGGGTAAACATTGTCGATTTCTTCGTTGTATATTTAGCCTATTAGATAGTAGAGTGTCTATAACTTCAGACATGGGTCATAGTGTTAATTGAAATGATTGTTTAACTATTACAACACATTGGATTGATCATAATTGGAATGTGCAAAAAAGAATCTTAAGATATAAACAATGTGTAGAGAAAAAAATTGTTGGATATTTAGCTTCAAATATATTAAGTGTTTTAGATTATTACATGCTTATTGATAAAGTAATGTCTGTCGCATTAGATAATTCATCTAATAATACAAACGCTGCTAAGATGTTAAAAGTTAGATTATGTCAAATTGATAGTAACGATTTTCATGTTAGATGTGTTGCACAAGTATTAGATTTAGTTGTATAAGATGGTATTCATTATTTGATTGTGGTTACATACAAATTGAAAATGTCGTTGCCTGGATTTTGCATACTAACAAAGCTGCTAGAATTAGGGAATTTACTGAGTGTTTGTTTACTATGTGAATTGTCACCTAGAAAAATTCCAAAATATATTAAAACAATAAGGAGTTCTTTTTATGACATGCTTTCAGTTGCCTACAAATATAAAACACCCATACAAATAGAGTTTAATACTCATAATGCTGAACAATTAGATATAATTTGTGACGAAGATTAGGAAGAAACCGACGAACTATTACAATTTTTAAGACTTTTTTTTATAATTCTACAACCAAGTTTTCTGAAATTTATTATCCTACTATTTCATCAGTATTAAAAAATATTTATGCTCTTTCAATTAAATTTTCTAAATATAAAAAAATAGATAAAATGATTGAAAAATTTAGAAAATATTTTTTTTTAACATTTATTTAACTGCTACTTTTCTTCATCGTGCTTATAAATTACGAGGTGTGCAAGAACTTGTAGACACTTTTTATAAAATTTTACCGAAAGAAATTCCAACTTTTGAAACGTGTAAGTCTATCATAAAAGTAGAAGCCAAAATGTTGTATGAAAAATCTAGAACTAAGGAAAATACTCAAGGAGAAGTTTGTCAAACTTCTAATCCTTATATTGATTGTGAAGTTGTAATTTCAACTTATATGAGAGGTGTTCTTGGTCTTAATTTTACTCACCGTGATGATTTTGAAAAATATCTTAATGAATCTTTAGAAGCACCGGAAATCAAAGATGACAATGAAGATATATTAGGATGAGGGAGGAGGCGGGGCGTTGTATTTCCAATTTTGAGCAAAATGGTTCGTGATGTTTTTGCCATTGAAGCTTCATCAGTTGCATCATAGGCTTCTTTCAGTGTGGCAAGGTTTCAAATTGGCGATCATAGACATTCATTGGCGAAGACAGTTTGAGAAAAACAGTTTTATTAGAGATTGGGTCAATGTCGATAGGATGAATAATAATTTGCCAAAGTTAAGTTCTAAACAAGCAAGTTGGATCAAAACGGAAATTGAATGTAGTGATGATGAATTAGTGTCACAAGAGAATCTAGCAAGTTTGCCAATACCGGTGAATATCACCATCGATATTATGTGACAATCATAAATGAATTTAAAAGGATAAAACAAATAATTGTAGATTATATACGAGAACTAATTGAAACAGAAACCTTCCAAGAAGGTGGCTATGTAAAATTAGTTACTCATCTAATATTTGTAACAAATATTAGTTTTATATATGAGAACTTATTGAAATAGAACCCGTCTTAGAAGATGGATGCGTACATTAGTTACTCTAGTAATATTTGTTATTAGTAACTTCTAAGTTCTAAGTTGCAATTAGATTTTATTGAATAAATTAGAATGTTTTATTCAAGTCTTTTTTATAAAATTATTGTCTTGCATTTTAATTTTAATGTATACAAATATACATACATATATTGTCACGACCCAAAAAAAAGTGTGATGACACTCGTCTTATCCCACCAAGACAAGTCAGCCTAACCCAATAATTTTGATAAAATGCATAAATAAAACCAAAGTCTGATAACGATTACTAATACGGAAACAATTCAACTTAATTCAATTCCCAAGACCTGGTAGTCACGTGCACAAGCCTCTAATGTAAATACTAGAATTGAAATAAAAATACAAGTCTAACATGAAGTTATCTTTCAACTAAAAACAAAGTCATAAACTGGAGTAGGAAAGTTTGCTGAGATGACAAGCAGCTACCTCACAATCCTCCACAAGATGCCTTGGAAACGAAGAGAATGGAAGGTATCACATAAATCCGGACTCGTAACCTACAAAAAATTGTAGAAGCAAGGGGTGAGTAACAAGACACGCGGTACTCAACCAGCAAACCTCTAAACACAAGTTAAGAGAACAAAGTACGGGTACTCCTTACACCCTATCTGAACTTCCACACTACAAATAACTCACAGTTTACCAAACACACAACTTAATAACCACACGCTATTAGTTTACATATTCTCAATAACAACTCAATATTCAACAGTCACAATTTTCACAGAGAAACAATAACAAGATTAGCAAAACACGTATTCAAGTTCATCAATAATAAAAATGTTTGATGCCATGAGATGCAATGTCAAGTATAGTGATGCATGTCTTTCCTAGCGATACACACCCACTATCTCTCAGTCTGTGACCCATTGGGGACATATATGTCCATGCATCTGTCGCGGCGCACGACATAACCCTAGATAAAAGTAACCGTCGTGGTGCGCGATACGTCCCTTGAAATATAATATCCGTCTTGGCGCGCGATACGACTCTCGAAATGGTTCCTCCTCTTATCACATAACTCTTATCACAACCATGTTTCAAATGCAGTGTGACATTTTGATAACAAAGAACAATTTTCAATAAGGAATTAAACCAACAAATAAGTAACAAGTATCCAAATCATTCTCAACATCACACAATGAAATACACGAATTTCATACGGTTAACAAGAGTTTAGAAATCTACTTGACTTAGACAATCGAATAATTACTCTTGGTCTCAAGCCTTCCCTTTTCCGTTGAGCTTCCAAACCAATGGAATCTATTCAAGTATATATTCACAATAAGGTTCAAAAACTAAAAACACTCACACTTTTATGTGTTTAACCTTGACCGAAAAATTCACCCAAAATTTATAATCAAGTTTGTAATTCTTGATGTTAATTAGCATTTCAACTATCATATTTTCCAAGATTCAAGGCTGAGTATAAATCTCATATTTTTCCCAATATCAAAATTCGAATGATATTCACATGATATGATAGATGTAATATTTAATTACCTATTTCAATATGCCAAAACTTAACTCATATTGTAATAATAAGAAGAAACTAAATAAAATTGCTATTCGTTCACAGAAAAATACAACTTCCGAACCCTACAATTTATACGCACTCACTGAATATACCCCTCCAAATTTCTAACTGTATCCACATGTATAGAAATCATTACACTTTGATTATTTTAATTTATTTTCAAAATTGGTCAAAAATTTCCCAGGAACCCACGTAGAAAAATTCCATAAGGCCAAACTATTTTTTTTATTTTATTTTTTGCCATTTATGACAAGTATGTTCTATCTTTCTCATTTCCCACAATACATATAATAAATAATATTAACAATAAAAAAAATCCAACCAAAAACGACGCTTACAGTGAAAAGAAACATTTCAATACTTGCCGATTTTGCTTGATATCGGTGAGTTCTCACCTTTTTTTCAATAGCCGCATATTCTATTCTCTTATTTTTTTCAGTTTTGATTTATACATTAAACCCAAATAACTTAACTAACATTAAACAAATAAGCATTAACAAAAGTTAGTTATTTAATAATTAACCATCAATTAATTCACTCTTGTTAAATGAATAATTCAAAATTCGAAAAATGACCTTCCGGGTCATTACATTATCCACCACTTAAAATCATGTTCGTCCTCGAACATAAAGTACAGGAAAGTACCTTAAGCTTAAAAAAGTTGAGGATATCTGGCACGCATGTCATACTCAGTCTCCCAAGTTTCCTTTCCCACTGATCGGTACTTCTATTGCACCTTCACTGAAGCAACCTTTTTGTTCCTAAGCTTTTGAAATTGCCTATCCAAAATAGCTATAGGCTCCCCCTCAATTGTCATGTCTCGACCCAACTCCACAGATTCAAGAGAAAGTGCATGAGATTCATCTGGAATATACTTTCAAAGCATAGCGACATGGAAAACAGGATGAACTGCTGACAAACTAGGTGGAAAGGCCAACTTATAGGCCACCTCTCCCACTAGGCTTAAAATCTCAAACGGTCTAATGAATCTAGGGCTAAGCTTGCCCTTATTTCCAAACATCATCACACCTTTCAGGGGTGATACTCGAAGCCAAACATGATCACCCTCCATTAACACTAGGGCTCTAACTCTCCGGTCTGTATGACTCTTTTGTCGAGTCTGAGCTATCAATAATCTACACTGAATCATACGGACTTGCTCCATAGCATCTCTAAGAAAGTCTGTATCCAAAGAGTCCATCTCCGCCGAATCAAACCAACCAATCGGAGACCTACACCATCTTCCATATTACGCCTTAAATGGGGCCATCTAGGTACTAGAGTGATAACTGTTATTATAGGCAAATTGTGCTAAGGGTAAATGTCGAATCCATCTATCTTCGAAATCGATCACACACACTCGGAGCATATCTTCCAACACCTGAATCATCGCTCAGACTGACCATCTGTCTAAGGTTGAAAGGTTGTACTCATATGTAACTGAGTAGCCAGACCATGTTGTAATGCCTTCCAGAAGTGAGAAGTAAATATTGAACCTCGATCTTATATAATAGAAATAGGAACAACATGTAGTCGCATAATCTGACTGATATATAGCTCGGCTAACTTATCTACCATATACTTCAGCCGAACCGGAATGAAGTGGGCAGACTTGGTCAGCCTATCAACAACAACAAAAATAAAGTCATAACCGCCCAGAATGGTAGGCAAACCCAAAACTAAGTCCATAGTAATCCGCTCCCACTTCCATGTAGGAATAGGAATCCTCTGAGATACACCCCCAGGCCGCTGCTGCTCACATTTGACCTGCTGGCAAGTCAAACACCTTGAAACAGAGTCTGTAAAATTTGTCTTCATCCCACACCACGAGTAATGCTGACTCAGATCATGATACATCTTTGCCGCTCCCGAATGGATGGAATACCAAGAACAATGGGCCTCCTCAAGAATCAATCTAATCAAATCGCCTATCCAGGGCAGACAAATCCTGCCTGCGATCCTCAAGACACCATCAGAATCAAGGACAGCCTAATTAGCTTCCCCACTCAATACATTGTCTCGAAAGAGACATATCTTTTCATCATTAAACTGGTGTGCACAGATCTACTTGACTAAATACGATCGAGCCTCAACGAAAGCAATTATCCCATCACTCTCCTCTGAAATCTGCAATCAGACAAGACTATTGGATAATATCTAAGCATCTCTAGTCAATGGTCTCTCCTCAATACTAAGAGATGCAAGACTCCCCATGCTATTAGTCTTCCTACTCAAAGCATCGTCCACAACATTGGCCTTCCACGGATGATACAACAGGGTCACATCATAGTCCTTCAGCAACTCAAGCAATCTCCGCTGCCTTAAGTTAAAATCTCTCTAACTAAAGATATACTAGAGACTCCGATGATCAATGAAGATCTCACAATGCACTCCATACAAATAATGAAGCCATAACTTAAGTACAAATACCACACCCGCCAACTCCATATCATGAGTACGGTAGATCTTCTCATGGGACTTCAATTGCCTAGAAGCATAAGCAATCACATTCCCCTTCTGCATCAACACACTACCCAATCCAACTCCTGAAGCATCACAATACACTGTAATTTCTAGACCCTCCTCAGGTAGAGTCAACACAGGAGCTGAAGTCAACAAAGTCTTGAGTTTTTGAAAGCTCTGGTCACACTCATCAGACCACAGAAAATGCACATCCTGTCAATCTAGTTAATGGAGTTGCATTAGTAGAGAAACTCTGAACAAATCATTGATAATAACCTGCCAATCCCATAAAACTCCGAATCTCAGTTAGTGAAGTAGGTCGCGTCCAGCCTCTAACTGCCTCAATTTTGGTCGGATCTACTCTAATACCCTCATTGGACACCAGGTGTCCTAAGAATGCCACGAAAGTAAGTCAGAACTCACACTTTGAAAAGTTGGCATCCAATTTCTCTTCTCTCAACCTCTAAAGTACAACCTTCAGGTGTCGGACATGGTACTCCTAGATCTTGGAGTAAACCAAGATGTCATCGATGAATACAATCACAAAAGAATAAAGGTATGGTCGAAACACCCCATTCATCAACTCCATGAATGCTGTAGGGGCATTAGTCAATCCGAAGGAAATCACTAAGAACTCATAATGCTCGCATACCGAGTCCAAAAAGCTGTCTTTGGGATATGTGATGCCCTAATCGTCAACTGATGATACCCAGAACTCAAATCAATCTTAAGGAACATTGATGCTCCATGTAACTGATCAAATAAGTCATCAATGCGCGGAAGATGATACTTATTCTTCACTGTTACCTTCTTCAACTTTCTGTAATCAATACACATTCTCATAGTCCCATCCTTCTTCTTAACAAACAATACAGGGGCACCCCAAGGTGATTCACTAATGCGAATAAAACCCTTAATCAATAAATCTTTCAACTAATCCTTCAGTTCTTTCAACTCTGTTGGGACCATACGATATGAAGGTATAGAAATAGGCTTAGTACTCAGCTCCAAATCAATAGCAAAATCGATATCCCTATCATGAGGAACACATGGAAGATAAGAAGGAAATTCATCGAGAAACTCCTGAACAACGGGAACAGAGTCCATGGGAGGTGGTTCAACACTAGTATCCCGAATAAACTGTAATTAAGACAAACACCCCCTCTACACCAATCTCTGAGCAAGGATAAAAGAGATAACTTTTCTACGATAAGAACCATTAACACTCTTCCAGTCAACCCTCGGAAAACAAGGCATTGCTAAAGTCATAGTCTTAGCATTACAATCAAGGACAATATGATAAAAGAAAGATAATTCATACCCAAGATAACACCAAAGTCTACCATCCCAAAATGATTAAGTCTACCCAAGTGTCATACCCAGCCAAAGAAACAAGACAGGATCGATACACTCGATCCACCACTAAGGGCTTACCCATGGGTGTATAAATACGAATAGGTATATTCATGCTATCACATATCATATCAAATGTAGAAGCAAAATACGTAGACACATAGGAGAATGTAGAACCTAGATCAAAAAACACCGACGCAGGTCGATGGCATACTGGGATGATTCCTGTAATAACAGCATCAGATGTCTCCGCCTCGGGTCTCCCAGGGAAAGCATAGAAGTGGCCTTCTCGTCCACCTCCATCCTGGGTGGTACCTCTACCACCATTCTACTTCGCTGCAACACAACTACTAGAAACTCTATCACCTCTACCTGACTTAACTCTGCCACGACATTTACCCTGTAGTGCTGGTGGTCTAGTTTGGAATGAAGAATTAGGTCGAGGCCCACCACGACCTCTTTGAGAAGTACAATGCCACATTAGATGATCGGGATCTCCACAAAAAAAACAAAATCTCACCTGGGAAGTGCAGTGTGGATCCTGAAGTCCCACTATAATTGCCTCGCCATGTAGGTCGCTGCTCTGAACCGTACGAGCCCTTACCCAGGCTATAAGAACCCCTAGATGTCTGTCCACCCCCGAATGTCGGCATAGATGCATGAATAGGTCGCCGCTGCTGAAAAGAACCACTCACTCTCTGTGATCCCCTACCTCTAAATGAGGAAACATGAAACTGACTTGATATACAGGCCATTTTAGGATCCCTAAACTCCTCTCTCTCAATCAATTCCCCATCTTTGGCAGCATTCAAAATGGACTGGAAAGAAGCCCCCTCCCTAGATGTCCAAAAAATAGCTGACCTGATCACAAATCTGCGGATCTTCTCTTTCTCATTTGGAATAATGGCAAATGCATGCCTAGACAACTGTAAAAAATGCACCTTATACTCTGTAACCGATAAACCATCTTTTCTCAAACTCTCAAACCTCAATTGAAACTCATCTTCCATGCTCTATGGGATAAAACGATCTTGGAACGCACTAGCAAACTGCTCCCAAGTCACTGGAGGAGATCCAACTGGCAAAACCCCCGAATAAGTCCTCCACCAGTCTCTCGGTGGTCCACAAAGCTGGAGTGTAGAATATCGAACCCCATGTGACTCAGCTAATCGAACCCCATGTGACCAGCTAATCCAACCACCTCTAGTAACTATCGGCAGGTAGTAAGAGACTCATGAGCGTCTTTGCTCTTTCCACCCCGAAACCGAGCTGGGTCCATCTTTCGAAGTCTCTCATACCTACGCTACTCATCCTCTGTTAGAACAACCACCATGCAACATGACCCCCAACTGCTAGTGCAACATCATTCTGAACCGCGAGATCTACTTGTAGTCGCCCCACCGCATCCTGAATAACTGGAACTTGATGCTCCTCTTAAGTCTGATCCCCCCTCTCTAGTACGAGAGTCATGTGATGTGGCGGTCGCACCACCACCCTGACAAAAGACCACTAGCACACTTAATACCCACAATAGTGTATCCTGAAGAAAAGAGGTGACTACATGCTCTGGAAGAACGTGGTCCTCTCTACCATCAATTTGAGGTTCTGGAGAGACCTCTCTAGCACGGCCTCTCTCTGCTGCTGCTCTACGGACACGACCTATTGCTACTATCGTACCACGAGTAAGACCTCAAACTAGAGATCTACCCATAACCCTAGTTAAGGCCACAACAACTGCCCCGGAAATGCCGCCCCTAGCCCAAGTAAAATTAGTTCTAGTCCTCGTCATCAGTAAAAAGATTATACAAAAACAAAGTACTAAAGAAGGTAACTACGCACGATTAGAAAGAATGAACAAAAGGAAGTTTCCTAGTAATCTTTATAGCCTCTCACAGATGAGTACAGACCTCTCCGTACTGATCCTTGAGACTATACGTAGACTCGTCTTGTATACACGTGAGACCTATGAACCTGGCTCTGATACCATTTTGTCACGACCCAAAAATGGGCGTGATGGCACTCGTCTTATCCCACAAAGACAAGTAAGCCTAACCAAATAATTTTGATAAAATGCATAAATAAAACCTAAGTCTGATAACGAATACTAATACGGAAAAAATTCAACTTCATTCAATTTCCAAGACCTGGTAGTCACATGCACAAGCCTCTATTGTAAATAGTAGAATCGAAATAAAAACACGAGTCTAACATGAAGTTGTCTTTCAAGTAAAAAAAATTCATAAACACGAGTAGGAAATTTGATGAGATGACAAGCAGCTACCTCACAATCCTCCACAAGATGCCTCTGAAATGAAGAGAATGAAAGGTATCACGAAAATTTGGGTTCGTAACCTACAAAAAAATTGTAGAAGAAAGGGGTGAGTACCAAGCCACGCGGTACCCAACAAGCTAACCTCTAAACACAAGTTAAGGGAACAAAATACGGGTAACCCTTACACCCTACCTGAACTTCCACACTACGGACAACTCACAGTTTACCAAACACACAACTCAATAACCACACTCTATTAGTTTCATATTCTCAATAACAACTCAATAAACAACCGTCACATTTTTCACAGAGAAACACTAACAAGATCAGCAAAACATGTATTCAAGTTCAGCAATAATAAAAATGTGTAATGCCATAAGATGCAATGTGAAGTATAGTGATGCATGTCTTCCCTAACGATACACATTCGTTATCTCTATGTCTAGGACCCATGGGGGACATATCTTTCCATGCATCTATTGTGGCGTACGACACAACCCTTGATAATAGTAACCATGACATCGCGTGTTACGTTCCTTGAAATATAATATTCATCGCCACGCGCGATATGACATTCAAAATGGTACATCCTCTTATCACATAACTCTTACCACAACCATGTTTCAAATGCAGTGTGAATTACATACTTAAATAAAATATGAGGAGGTAGACATTTTTTTAACAAAGCACAATTTGCAAAAAGGAATACAACACCAACAAATAAGAAACAAGTCTCCAAATTATTCTCAACATCACACACGGAAATACATGAATTTCATATGCTTAACAAGAGTTTAGAAATCCACTTGCCTTAGCCAATCGAATAATTACTCTTGGACTCGAGCCTTCCCTTTCCGTTGAGCTTCCAAACCAATGGAATCTATTCTAGTATATATTCACAATAAGGTTCCAAAACTAAAAACACTAACACTTTTATGTCTTTAACCTTGACCTAAAAATTCACCCCAAATTTATAATCATGTTTGTAATTCTTGATGGCAATTAACATTTCAACTATCATATTTTCCAAGTTCCAATGTTAAGGTTAAATCTCATATTTTTCCAAATATCATAATTCCAATGATATTCATATGATATGATAGACGTAATATTTTATTATCTATTTCAATATGCCAAAACTTAACTCATAATGTAATAAGAAGAAGAAATTAAGTCAATTGCCATTTGTTCACAGAAAAACACAACTTCTGAACCCTACAATTCATACGCACTCACTGAATATACCCCTCCAAATTTCTAATTGTATGCACATGTATCACAATCATTACACTTTGATTATTTTATAAAAGAACTTTTCCAAATTTGTCACTAATTCCGAAGAACCCACGTAGAAAAATTCCATAAGGCCAAACTATTTTTTTAATTTATCTTTTAAAGTTTATGACAAGTATTTTGTCTCTTTCTCCTTTCCCAAAATGCATATAATATATCATATTACCAATAAAAAACAATTCAACCGAACACGACGCTTACGGTGAAAAGAACTGTTTGATAACTTGCCGATTTCGCTTGATTTCGGTGAGTTCTCCCCTTTTTTTTTCTATATAGACACACATTCTCTTCTCTTTTTTTTTTCAATTGTGATTTATACATTAAACCTCAAATAACTTAACTCATTTTAACCCACTACGAATTAACTAAAGTTAGTTATTTAATAATTAACCATCAATTAATTCAATCTAGTTGAATGAATACTTCAATTTTCCAAAAATGCCTTCTGGGTCATTACATATATAATTTTATACTAGACTAACTTTAAAATACTTAATTTAAAAATTGAAAGTTGACATTTGAAATTTCAAGTTTATATTCCTTTAAAATATTTAAAATAATATTTAAACTTCTCAAATTTGAAATTCGAAATTTAAAACTTTAAACTTGAAATTTGAAACATGATGTTTGAAATTTGAAAATTGAAACTTGAAAATTTAATTTGAATTTTGAAAATTTAATTTGAAATTTGAAAATATAAAGTTAAATTAAAAATTATTAGCTAAAAACATATAATTTCAATACAAATAAATAAGTATTTAAAAAATTAAAAATCTCATGTCCCGTCCTGTCCCATCTCGTCCCGTATATATAGTTGGACAGGATTGGACATATTTTTGTCCCCCCGATTTCGTGACCGGCCAAATCCCCCCATCGGCGTCATCCGTCCCGCTGTGTCCCCCTTCGTCCTGTCCCTCGTCCCCGTCCCTGTCCCCTTCACCCTGTCAGGCTTAGGGTGGGGGTGGGGGTGGGGGGTCGGGGATGGTAGGGTGGGGGTGGGTAGGTGGAGGGCTAGTAGGGGTGAGTTTTGAGCTTGTAGAGTGGGTTGGGTAGGGGAGGTTGGAAGAAGTTTTGGAAAATGTTTTCCTTAAGTTTTGAAGGGAATTCATTTTCCTTAAATTTGAGGAAAATGAGTTTATGTGGAAAACATTTTCCAAAACATTGTACTTAACCAAACATGAGAAATTTGGAAAATATTTTCAGGAAAATGCTTTCCTTCATACCAGACACACTCTTGGTGATTAACATATTTTCAATATTTTCATCATCAATGTACATTATTTAGTTTACAATTGTTTGACCATATTTAAGGGTCATGCAAATTAATCATCTCGACATGCATATTTGATACAATTCTAATTTGAGTAATCTAGTAGCCTAAGATACAAACTTTGAAAAGAAATTGACAAAAGAGAGGGCCTTTTTACAAATCCCACCTCTAAGGAAATAATATAATTTGTGTTATATGTTCACTCCAACAAAGTTATATTCAACTTATATGATGTAATAATATCTCAAGTATCAACTTATACATTTAGGGTCATAAGATAAGAAAATCAATCTCGAGATAAGGTTAAGGATTAACTTCATTTCATGTTTAGTATGAGGCATCAACTAACCCATGAATATTTTATCCCACCATTTGTAACAAATGATCAATGCATTTCATGCATTATATGATATAAGGAGAAGCATGAGTCTCAAACTAAGAAAATAATTCTTACATCCCTGTATTTGTTAACATTAAAAACTTGGACTTCTCTCTTTTTCCACATATGCACTTTCATTTACAGTAAATTTCACGCATTTCAACTGATTAGAAATAAAATAGACATCTTGCAAAAAAATAAAACATTGAATTACAATTTTCTTTAGAGGAACATATGGTTTAAGTCTAATCTTTTCACAACCATTTCTCTTGTTTTTTCTACCCCTGCTCCCTCTAACCCTTGTTTACTCGGAAGACCAATTCTCTTTATTTTTCTACCCTTCTCCCTCTATTCCTTATTTACTGAAAAGATGGAATGTCATATCAAAAAACTTCATTGCTGAAAATGTAGAACTAAGAGTAAGTCAAACTAAAAAAAAGGATGAAGGGATAGTCATTCAAAGAGTCGACTACTTGTTAGAACCATACAATTAAAACATACCTTGCACTACAAAAATCATGTAAACATCAAATGTAAAAGTGAGGAATTGCTAAACTAAATAAAAAAATATCAACCCAACAAAATAGTTTTAAAAAAATGACCATAGATATTCAACAAAGGAGTATCCTGGAAGTTCAAACTCGAACAACATACTTATATTTCCCTCTACTGGCAATGATAAAAGGAAAATATAATCATTGCAGAGCTTTTTAAGGTTCAAATTTAAACTTTCAATCAGATTAATGCATACCACCAAGATATCGAGCATGTTTATAGTCTTGTGTAACTATCCTTCTACTTTAGAAAAGTGAATTGCTTAATAAAACTAGTAAATAATAATTCAAAATAAGCGATATTTAAATTTTATTCTCCAGTCTAATAATAAATGTAGAATTTACTATGTTGTTAAATGGAAGGAGGCAATAACATATAGGTGGACTATCATCATTTAAAGTAGATGTAGTTGAAAGAATTTACAAATATTATGCATGAACTAAAAAATACGTTCACAGAAAATAATGATTTCATAAATTTCTCCTTCGATAATATAGTCTTCAATCTTTCTTGAAAGTTGAAGATCACTCCTACTTTGGGCAGGGTCAAAAAAATAAGAAATTCATCAGAAAATATAGAAGAGAGTATAATTCGGTAATATTTCAGTATAGCAGCTTAGACTCACCAACAAGATCCAAAAAAAGTTTATATTAACCAAGAATCTTCAAAATTGAAGAGGCGTACCTTGTAGAAAATCTGCGAGGAAGATAAGTAAAAGAACTTTTATTTGGTTCAAGAATACTATCAAACACCTTTGTTGCATTAATTTTTAAATTGAATTAACTTAGATGTTCATTAGAAAAAAGAAAAAGTGGAGAAAAGCCCTAAATAGGTCATTATCTTTAAGCTTGAATTCAAAATCATCCATAAAATTGCAGCTGAATATAAAAAAATAATTAGTATATGTATGTTCAAAATTTAATAGAAAACAATCCAAAAAAACAAAACGTGATTACACAAAACAAAAATTTTCAATTGGAAAATAATTCGAACGAAAAATATTCACTATCAGATGGCAAAATTTGAAAACCATTAAAAAGAAAAAATATATAATTTTATAGAAACTTAGAAGAAATCAGTGGTTGGCAAATAAAAAACATAAAATCTTCCCTAAAAGTACACATAATTGATGAGAAAGAACTATAGTACAAGTACTAATACAAAAGTAAAATATATTGAATAGCCAATCAGATTGGACAAAGTTTATAGTACAATTAACAGCGCTATTGGTACAATTATTGATCATAATAGTTAACAAACTAAATATCATGTACAATTTGTAGTACTTTTTGTACAACATGTATATGTTGTGTTAGTCCTTTAGAAGTGCCACTTCTAATTAAGAGTAAAGTAAAAATATATACGTAAACTTACTTAAATCATTCTTATCTGTTATATCTTTTCAAACGTTTCATATAGACATTATATCAAAAATTACTAAAATAGGCTCACTTTCAATATAGATAACATCATGATTAAATTTATGTCAAACAAGCAAATGACGTTTGTAACACATTATTTAAGAGAATTTAACCGCAAAATAAAAAAGCAAAAGAAAATTTTCATTATCAAGTCTTTAGCATAAAAAAAAATCAAGCAATGAAAGACAGTTCAAGCTCAAATCCAAGTGGTGATATGATGATTATAAATGAGATAAGCCTAAAAAATCATGCTACTGATTTTGGTGAGTATTCGATTGATGGGTGACTTAAATTTACAATCAAGGGTGATAATGGAACTAAAGAAGAATATATTTGTGCTGATTGTGGGTGTTCTAGGAGTTTTCATCAAATGAATAGTCAGTCATTGTATAGCCATCCAGTGCTCCGATCTCGCTTCTTTTACCCACGAATTAATCCACATGGTGGTGGAAATGTGCAATTTATATTTCATGATTTAATGACTATATTTGTGCCAGAAGACCCATTTTGTACTATTATCCCTGACATGATTAAATCTTTAGTCCATGAGATATTTATTGGTGACACTTGTTGGTGTTATTATAATAGATGAATATTAGCTAAGAAACAATCTTTATTTAGTTAACATAAAGTTATATTAGTTAATCTCTAGTATGTTTTTTTTGTTTAAAATTAGTAAAGAGAAAGAAGAACTAAAGTTGAATTTTGAAGGTTTTTTTTTTATTTAATGAATTGTTGAGAGTTCTATTTTAATCTATTTATTTAATTACTTGATGAGTAAAACTGTGGCTTGCTTGATTAATTGTGTTTGCAATATTATGATAAGGGAAAAGAGGTTAAATGTGTATGTTGACTATGAAATGAATGTATTATATTTTTTCTAGCTTTGTTTTCTATTCATTAAACTAGTACATGTACTCGCGCGATGCGCGGTTAATATAAACGAAAAAAATTATGTCAGATCTTATGCTCTAAGATATAATATACATTTTCCTATGTAAAGAAGTTATTTTATATTATATTTATCATTATTATGTCTTAAAGAGGATGCGAATCTCCACTCTCTTTTAATGAGTGACACATTTCCACAAATGAGTTACTCTTACGTATTTGTTGTTGCGATTAGCATAACAAATTTCTCGGCACTTCATAACACATATTAGTAATAATATGCACATGTTTAGTACTTTCATCATCATCATCATTATCATCGTAATTTAATTTTTCATTTTTTCAAATTGAATTTTGACCTATAATATTGTCTTCCCTTTTTATTTTAAAACTAAAATATTTTTGAAATATTATCATTTAATATTTTACCACCTAGACAATAAATTGACTTTTATATTTGAAAGTATATATTAATGATGACTGCTTAGTATGATCTTAATTTCAAATGAATAAAAAATTTAAATGAATTAAATTTTAATTTGAAAATTAATATTTCAAATTTTCTATTGAAAAAAATTATAATAGTAAAGTAACTTTTGAAATAAATTTTTAATTTTTAAATTTTAATAGTAATGTTGTTTTCTTCTAGAACAGATACTGTTTTTAAATGAAATGAAAAAAAAAATGTATTTGGTTGCTACAAATATGGCCCTAATTTTTTTCTATCTACATGTGTACAAAATGAAAAAAACAAAATTATATATATATATATATATATATATAAATATATAAATATATAAATATATATATATATATTAACGTATGTATATTTATATCTTGATTTAAATGAATAAATCATTTTATAAAAAATATATACGAATGATGTATTATAAGATTTATATATATTCTTAATTAATTATCTTAACTATTTAAAAAAAATAACTGTAGTTACATTTGTTCTTGTCTCTTTTTTTTTCGAAATATATAATTTTGTAATATTTAATTTTTGTAAAAAAACAAACAAAAATCAGGATTAAGTAAAATCTAAGTATAAACTTTTAAATTCTCATTTATCTATTTTTAAGTGTAAAACAATTTAAAATGTTTATAAATAGATAGTTATATGTATAATAGGAGATTCTGTTTTTTTTTCCTGTTTTTTTTATTAATATATAAAATTTTGTAATGACCCAGAAGGTCAATCATTTAACATGAATTAATTAATTGTTGGGTCATTGGAGATAAATGACTTAATCGATTGTTAGTGGGCTAAAGTGATCAAATATTTAAGACCTTATACCATTAGGGACATGGATTAAATATAAGTTAGTGGATTTGTAGGTTTTAATAAACATTTTTTTTTGTTATAAAATAAAAGTGTCAGAAAACATAAACGAAAAAGGGAGAGGAATAACGTAACCTAGCGCAGCATAGATCAAAGAGAATTTTTTTTTTGGCAGATATCCGTTGGCCATTTTCAATTCTTGGTAGGCATGCATTAATTACATTATACAAAATATAGAGAATGTTTAACTGTTGGTTATATATAGAATTGGAAGTAGTATATTGGTTGGAAGTTTTAGGGGGGGGGGGGGGACAAGATGGAGGTTGACATTAATATTGAATTCATTCTTTTTGTAGAGAAAATAGATTTAAATTTATTAGATACTTAATTCATACATTTGGATGGATGGGTTATTAGTTAGGGTGCGTGTGTTAAGAAAATTGTCATGGCTGCAGGTACTGATTCGTAACCGGCTAGCTTTCATTTTTAACTAATACCATCTTATTATAATATTATAAAGTAAGAATTAATATATTGAGATAGGTAATTAGATATTAGGGTTATTATATTACTTAAATATGTTGAAGTTATAATAATTGGAGGAACTGATACTTAAACTACGCCTGATTAAATGCTCTTGTGCAAATCTCTCATTAATGGCAATATCAATATATGTTATGATATTATAATTGAATGGAAAGAAAAGAGAGTTGGAATAAGGAATTGGCAGTGATATACATATTGGAGTTTGGTGAATGTAGTTGATTCTATTGTCTAATCACTGTCCAATGATTACCTAATCATTGGAAAATGATCCTTGGAATATATATATATATATATATATATATATATATATATATATATATATATATATATATATACCAAATTATTATTAAATGTATGATTTAGTGATAGAACTAATCAAATATTAGATTAATATGTTATATGAATATCATTAAATTTATGATATTGGGGAATTATGCTTTAACCTTAGACTTTAAATTTGAAAATATGAGAATTTATATGTTAACTTAATTATAAATTTGGATAAGCTTTTTGGTCTAAGCTAAACCTATATAACATAGGTGTTGTTAGTGTCGTAATCTAATTCTGACTATATACTTGAATAGATTTAATTGGTTTGTAAGCTCAACGAAAGGGGAAAACTCAAGTCTTGGAGTGATTGTTCGTTGATTAGAGGCAAGTTGATTTCTAAACTCTTGTTAAGCGTATGAAATTCGTGTATTTCCTTGTGTAGTGTTGACAATGATTTGGAGACTTGTTGCTTATTTGTTTGTGTTGTATTCCTTGTTGCAAATTGTGCTTTGTTATCAAAATGACTATCTCCTCATTTTTTTAGTATGTAATTCACATTGCATTTGAAATATGGTTGTTATAAGAGTTAGTTGATAAGAAGATGTACCATTTCGAGGGTCATATGGCACGCCGTGATGGATATTATATTTCGAGGGACATATCACGCGCTACGACTGTTACTATTATCGAGGGTTGTGTCGTGCGCCTCAACAGATGCATGGACAGATATGTCCCCCATGGGTCCCGGATTGAGAGACAGCGGGTGTGTATCGTTAGGAAAGACATGCATCATTGTATTTGACATAGAATCTCATGGAATTGCACATTTTTATTATTGATGAACTTGAACACGTGTTTTGCTAATCTTGTGAGTGTTTCTCTGTGAAGGTTGTGACTGTTGAATATTGAGTTGTTATTGAGAATGTGTACACTAATAGAGTGTGGTTATTGAGTTGTATGTTTTGTAAACTGTAAACTATTAGGCTGTAGCGTGGAGGTTTAGATAGGGTGTAGGGAGTACCCGTATTTTGATCACATAACTTGTGTTTAGAGATTTGCTTCTTGGGTACCGCGTGGTTTGATACTCACCCCTTGCTTCTACATTTTTTTGTAGGTTACGAGCCCAGATCTTCGTGAAACCTATCATTCTTTTCGTTTCCTAGGCATCTTGTGGAGGGTTGTGAGGTAGCTGCTTGTCATCTCAGCTAACTTTCCTACTCCAGTTTATGACTTTGTTTTTACTTGAAAGACAACTTCATTTTAGACTTCTATTTTATTTCAATTCTAATATTTACATTAGAGGCTTGTTCACGTGATAACCTGGTTTTGGGGATTTAATTAAGATGACTTGTTTTTATAATAGAAATTGTTGTTGGATTGTCATTTACTTTCGCACTTTGTTAGATATTGGGTTTTAGGCTAACTTGTCTTGATGGGATAAGACTAGTGCCATCACACCCATTGTTGGGTCGTGACAAAATTGTATAAGAGCCCCAGGTTCATAGGTCTCACGTGTATACAAGTCGAGTCTACGTAGAGTCTCAAGGATCGATACGGAGACGTCTATACTCATCTATGAGAGGCTATAAAGATTACTAGGAAACTTCCTTTTGTTCATTATTTCTCATCGTGCGTAGTTACCTTTATTAGTACTGAGTTGTTGTAACTCTTTTGACAGATGATGAGGACTAGAACTAATGTTACTGGTGGTACAGAGGAAGAACTTCTCGAGGCAGTTGTTGAGACCCCAGCTAGGGGTAGGGTTAGAGCTCGAGCTAAAATGTCGTACTCGTGGTACAAGGGTAGCCAGAGGTTGTGTCCGTGGAGCGCACCAGAGATAGGTCGTGCTAGAGAGGTCTCTCCAGAATCTCTGATTGATGGCAGAGAGGTCCAGGTTCCTCGAGAGCCTGTAGTCATACTTTGCTTCAAGATACACTATTGAGGGTGTTGAGTATTCTAAAGGGATTTTCTGAGGATGGTGGTGCAATCGCCACACGACATGACTCTCGTACTTGAGAGAGGGCTTAGATTTAAGAGCAGCAAGAAGCTCCAGTTGTTTAGGATGTGGTGGGGTGACTACCAATAGATTCCGCGGTTCTGAATGATGTTGCACCATCTGTTAGGGGACAAGTTGCACCAATGGTTGTTCTGACAGAGGATGAGCAGCGTAGGTATAAGAGATTTCTAAAGATGGACCCACCTCAGTTTCAGGGTGGGAAGAGCGAGGACGCTCATGAGTTTCTAACTACCTGCCGAGAGTTACTAGGGGTGGTTGGATTAGCTGAGTCACATGGGGTTAGATATGATACACTCTTCGTGGACTAGAGCAAGACTGGTGGAAAACTTATTCAGGGGTTTTGCCAGTTGGATCTCCTCCAGTGACATGGGAACAATTTTCTAGTGCATTCCAAGAACGTTTTATCCCAAGGAGCATGAGAGAGGAGAGTGGCTTGAGGTTTGAGAGTCTGAGACAGGATGGTTTATCGGTTACAGAGTACGAGGCGCGTTTTTGCCAGTTGTCTAGGCATGCGTTTGCCATTATTGTAAATGAGACATAGAGGATACGCAGATTTGTGAGGGGATTGATTTTCTCTATCAGGTCAGTTGTGTTTCGGATATCTAGGGAGAAGGATGCTTTCTAGTCCATTGTGAGCGCCACCAAAGAAGCGGAATTGATGGAGAGAGAGGAGTTTGGAGACGCTAAAAGGGCTCGTATATCAGGTCAATTTCACGGTGCCTCATCTAGAGGTAGGGGATCACAGAGAGTGAGTGGTTCTTTTCAGCAGCGGGGACTTATTCATGAATCTATGCCGAAATTTGAGGTTGGAAAGACATCTAAGGGTTCTTATAGCCCGGGTCAGGTCTCGTACGGCTCACAGCAGCGACCTACAGGGCGAGGCAATTATAGTGATTTTTCAGGGTCCACACAATAGTTCTCAGGTCAGAGAATTTGTTTTACTTGTGGGTATCCCGAGCATCTAAGGTGGCAGTGTACTTCTCAAAGGGGTCGTGGTGGGCCTCGACCTAATTCTTCATTCCAGACTAGACCACCACCACCAGAGGGTATAGTTCATGGCAGAGTTCAATCATGTAGAGGTGATAGTGTTTCTAGTAGTGGTGTTGCAGCTCAGCAGAGTGGGGGTAGAGGTACCACCCAGGCTGAAGGTGGACGAGGAGGCCACTGCTATGCTTTCCCCGGGAGACCTGAGGCGAAGACCTATGATGCTGTTATTAAAGTTATCATCCCAATATGCCATCGACCTACGTCTATGTTGTTTGATCCATGTTCTACATTCTCTTACGTGTCTATGTATTTTGCTGCTAAACTTGATATGATATGTGATAGCATGACTGTACCTTTTCGTGTTTCTACACCCGTGGGTAAGCCCTTAGTGGTGGATCGAGTGTATCGATATTTTTTTTGGCTGGGTATGACCCTTGGGTGGACTTAATCATTCTGGAGATGGTAGAATTTGATGTTATTGTCACGACCCAAAAATGGGTGTGATGGACTCGTCTTATCCCACCAAAACAAGTCAGCCTAAAACCCAATATCTAACAAAATGCGTAAGTAAATGACAATCCAACAACAATTTCTATTATGAAACCATGTCATATCAATTCAATCCCAAAAATCAGGTTGTCACGTGCACAAGCCTCTAATGTAAATATTAGTATTGAAATAAAATAGAAGTCTAAAATGAATTTTTCTTTTAAGTAAAAACAAAGTCATAAACTGGAGTAGGAATGTTCGCTGAGATGACAAGCAGCTACCTCACAACCCTCCACAAGATGCCTCGGAAACGAAAAGAATGACAGGTATCACGAAGATTCGGGCTCGTAACCTACAAAATTTTAAGACGCAAGGGGTGAGTACCAAACCACGCAGTACCCAACAAGCAAATCTCTAAACACAAGTTAAGTGAACAAAATACGGGTACTCCTTACACTCTATCTTAACATCCACGCTACAGCCTAACATTTTTTCCCAAACACACAACTCACTAACCACACTCTATTAGTTTACACATTCTCAATAACAACTCAATTTTCAACAGTCACAAGCTTTACATAGAAACACTCACAAGATCAGCAAAACACGTGTTCAAGTTCATCAATAATAAAAATGTGTAATGCCATGAGATGCTATGTAAAATATAGTGATGCATGTCTTTCCTAACGATATACACCCGCTGTCTCTCAGTCCGAGACCCATGGGGGACATATCTTTCCATGCATTTGTCACGGCGCATGACACGACCCTCGATAATAGTAACCATCGCGTCGCACGATACGTCCCTCAAAATGTACTATCCATCACGACGTGCGATACGACCCTCGAAATGGTACATCCTTTTATCACATAACTTTTATCACAACCATATTTCGAATGCAGTGTGAATTACATACTAAAAAAATGAGAAGATATCCATATTGATAACAAAGCACAATTTGCAACATGGAATACAACACCAACAAATAAACTACAAGTCTCCAAATCATTCTCAACACCACACAAGGAAATACAAAAATTTCATACGCTTAACAAGAGTTTAGAAATCCACTTGCCTCAAACCAACGAACAATCACTCTGGGACTTGAGTTTTCCCCTTTCGTTGAGATTCCAAACCAATCCAATATATTCAAGTAAATAGTCAGAATTAGATTCCGACACTAACAACATTTATATTATATAGGTTTAGCTTTGACCGAAAAGCTTATCCAAATTTATAATTAAGTTAACATATAAATTCTCATATTTTAAAATTTCAAGTCTATGGTTAAAGCATAATTCCCCAATATCATAAATTTAATGATATTCATATAACATATTAACCTAATATTTGATTAGTTCTATCACTAATTCATAACTTTAATAATAACGTGGTACCATATATATATAAATATATTATTTTTAAAAGAAAGCACAAAGATAAAATATGCGTGTAGCAGTAACTCTTACATTTACTAATTAACTATCACTTTTCCTCACTTAAATTTCCCAAGGATCATTGTCCAATATTTAGACCATCATTGTCCAATGATTAGGTCATCATTGACAATGATTAGACAATAGATATCAACCACATTCATACCCAACTGTAATATGTATATCACTGCCAATTCCTTATTCCAAATCTCTTTTCTTTCCATTCAATTATAATATTATAACATATATGTATATAGCCATTAATGAAACATATGCACAAGATTATTTTATCATGCGTAGTTTAAGTATTAGTTCCTCCAATTATTAAAACTTCAACATATTCAAGTAATATAATACCCCTAATATCTAATTACCTATCTCAATATATTAATCCTTACTTTAAAAAAATGATATTAGTTAAAAATTGAAGCCAGCCGGATACGAATCAGTACCGGCAACCATAACAATTCTCTTAACACACGCACCCTAACTAATAACCCATCCTTCCAAATGTATAAATTAAGTATCTAATAAATTTCAATCTATTTTTCTCTACAAAGAATGAATTCAATATAAATGTCAACCTCCATCTTGTCCCCAACCCCCCCCCCCCAAGAACTTCCAACCAACATACTTCTTCCAATTCTATATAAAACAAACAGTTAAACATTAACTATATTTTATATAAAGTAATTAATGCATGCCTACCAAGAATTGTAAATGGCCGACGAGTATCTGCAAATTTCTTTTTTTTCCTCTTTTATCGCTGTTGCGCTAGGTTACGTTATTCCTCTCCCTTTTTCATATGTGTTTTCTGACTCTCTCTTTTTTATAACAAAAAAATCATCTGTTTATTAAAACCTACAAAATCCACTAACTTATATTTTATACATGTCCCTAATGGTATAAGGTCTTAAATATTTGATAACTTTAACCCACTAACTATCGATAAAGTCATTTATCTCCAATGACCCAACAATTAATTAATTCATGTTAAAGGATTGACCTTCCGGATCATTACATTATACACTACTTAAAATCATGTTCTTCCTCGAACATAATGTTAGAGAATGTACCTGAAGCTTCAAAAAAGATGAGGATATCTGGCACGCATGTCAGACCCAGTCTCCCAAGTGGCCTCTCCCACTGATCGGTGCTTCCATTGCACCTTCACTGAAGCAATTTATTTGGTCCTAATCTTTCGAACTTGCCTATCCAAAATAGTTATAGGCTCCTCCTCAAATGTCAAGTATGGACCCAACTCCACAGAGTCAATTGAAAGCACATGATATTCATCCAGAATATACTTTCGAAGCATAGAGTCATGAAAAACAAGATGAACTGCTGACAAACTAGGTGGCAACACTAACTTATAAGCCACCTCTCCCACTCTGCTCAAAGTCTCAAAAGGTCCAATGAACCTAGGGATAAGCTTGCCATTCTTTCCAAACCTCATCACACCCTTCACGGGTGATACTTAGAGGCAAACATGATAACCCTCCATAAACACTAAGGCTCTAACTCTCCGGTCTGCATAACTCTTCTGTCGACTCTGAGCTATCAATAATCTACACTGAATCATACGGACTTGCTCCATAGCATCTCTAAGCAAGTCTCTATCGAAAGAGTCCATCTATGCCTAATCAAACCAACCAATCAGAGACCTACACCGTCTTCCATTCCACGCCTCAAATGAAGCCATCTGGATACTAGAGTGGTAACTATTATTATAGGCAAACTCCACTAAGGGTAAACGCCAATCCCATCTAGCTCCAAAATCGATCACACACGCTCAAATCATATCTTCCAATACCTGAATTGTCCACTCAGATTGACCATTTGTCTGAGGGTGAAATGTCATACTCATATCTAACTGGGTACCCAGACCATGTTGTAATGCCTTCCAAAAATGAAAAGTAAATAATGAACCCCGATCTGATATGATAGAAATTGAAACTCCATGTAGTCATATAATCAGACTCATATATAGCTCGGCCAACTTTTCTTTCGTATACTTCACCCGTACCGGAATGAAGTGGTAAGACATGGTCAGCCTATCAACAATAACCCAAATTGAATCATAACCACCCGTTGTGGTAGGCAAACCCAAAACAATATCCATAGTAATCCTCTCCCAATTCAAAGTATTAATAAGCATCCTTTGGGATACACCCCCGGGCCGCTGGTGCTCACATTTGACCTGCTGGAAAGTCAAACACCTCAAAACAAAGTCTGTAATATCTCTCTTCATCCCACACCACCATTAATGCTGACTCAGATCATGATGCATCTTTGTCGCTCCTAGATGGATGGAATGCCGAGAACAATGGGCCTCCTCAAGAATCAATCTAATCAAATCGCTTGTCCTAGGCACACAAATTATGAAATCCAATCCGCAAGACACCATCAGAATCAACGACAGCATCCTTAGCTTCCTCTCTCAATACTGTCTCGACTGAGATATAATTTTTCATCATCAAACTGGTGTGCATGGATTTGCTCGACTAAATAAGACCGATCCTCAATAAAAGCAATCATCCCATCACTCTCTTCGGAAATCTGCAAGCGGACAAGATTATTAGCTAATATTAGCACATCTCTAGCCAATGGTCTCTCCTCAATATTAAGCGCTGCAATACTCCCCATGCTAGGAGTCTTCAAACGCAGAGCATTGTCCACAACGTTGGCCTTTCCTGGATGATACATAATGGTCACATCATAGTCGTTCAGCAACTCAAGCCATCTCCGCTGCCTCAAGTTCAAATCCCTCTAACTAAAGATGTACTGAAGACTTCGATTATCAGTGAAGATCTCACAATGCACCCCATACAAATAATGATGCCATAACTTAAGTATATATACAACAGCCGCCAACTCCAAGTAATGAGTAGGGTAGTTCTTCTTATTGGACTTCAATTGCCTAGAAGCATAAGCAATCACTTTCCCCTTCTGCATTAACACACCACCCAATCCAACTCCTGAAGCATCACAATACACTATAAAATCTACACCCTCATCGGGTAGAGTCAACACAGGATTTGTGGTCAACAAAGTCTTAAGTTATTGAAAGCTCTGCTCACACTCATTAGACCACTGAAAATGCACATCCTGTCAAGTCAACCTAGTTAACGGAGATGCAATAGTAGAGAAACTCTGAAAAAATTGTCGATAATAGGCTGTCAATCCCACAAAACTCCGAATCTCAGTAGGTCAAGTAGGTGGTGTCAAGCCTCTAACTGCCTCAATCTTGGCCGGATCTACTCTAATATCCTTCTTGGACACCACGTGTCCCAAGAATGTCACAAAAGTAAGACATAACTCACACTTTGAGAACTTGTCACAGAAGGTGTAGGTCTCAAATTGGTTAGTTTGAATAGGTGGAGATGGACTCTTTGGATATAGACTTGCTTAGAGATGCTATGGAGCAAGTCCGTATGATTCAGTATAGATTATTGATAACTTATAGTAGAAGGAAGAGTTATGCAGACCGGAGAGTTAGAGCCTTAGGGTATATGGAGGGTGATCATGTTTGGCTCCGAGTATGACCCGTGAAGGGTGTGATGAGGTTTGGAAAGAAGGGCAAGTTTAGCCCTAGGTTCATTGTACCTTTTGAGATTTTGATCCAAGTGGGAGAGGTGGCTTATAAGTTGGCATTGCCACCTAGTTTATCAGCTGTTCATCCTATTTTCCATGTCTATATGCTTTGAAAGTATATTATGGATGAATGTCATGTGGTTTCACTTGACTCTATGGAGTTGGGTCCAGACATGAAATTTGAGGAGGAGCCAATAACTATTTTGGATAGGCAAGTTCGAAAGCTTAGGACCAAAGAGATTGCTTCAGTGAAGGTGCAATCGAAGCACCGATCAGTGGGAGAGGCAACTTGGGACACTGAGTCTGACATGCGTGCCAGATATCCTCATCTTTTTTTAAGCTTCAGGTACTTTCTTTTAGTTTATGTTCGAGGAAGAACATGATTTAAGTGGTGGATAATGTAATCACCTGGAATGTCAATCATTTAACATGAATTAATTAATTGTTGGGTCATTGAAGATAAATGACTTAATCGATAGTTAGTGGGCTAAAGTGATCAAATATTTAAGACCTTATACCATTAGGCACATGTATTAAATATAAGTTAGTGGATTTTGTAGGTTTTAATAAACAGTTGATTCTTTTTGTTACAAAAAAAGAGTTAGTAAACACAAATGAAAAAGGGAGAGGAATAACGTAACCTAGCCCAGCATCGATCAAAGAGGAAAAAATAAAAAAATTTGCAGATACCCGTCGACCATTTTCAATTCTTGGTAGGCATGCATTAATTACTTTATATTACTTTATATAAAATATAGAGATGTTTCATTGTTGGTTATATATATAATTGGAAGAAGTATATTGGTTGGAAGTTTTAGGAGGGGGACAAGATGGAAGTTGACATTAATATTGAATTCATTCTTTTTGTAGAGAAAAATAGATTGAAAGTTATTAGATACTTAATTTATACATTTGGATGGGTGGGTTATTAGTTAGGGTGCGTGTGTTAAGAGAATTGTCATGGTTGCCGGTACTGATTCGTAATCGGCTGGCTTCCATTTTTAACTAATACCATTTTATTATCATTTAATAAAGTAAGGATTAATATATTGAGATAGGTAATTAGATATTAGGGGTATTATATTACTTGAATATGTTGAAGTTTTTATAATTTGAGGAACTGATACTCAAACTACGCTTGATTAAATGCTCTTGTGTAGATGTTTCATTAATGGCTATATACATATATGTTATGATATTATAATTGAATGAAAAGAAAAGAGATTTGGAGTAAGGAATTGGCAGTGATATTCGTATTGGAGTTGGGTATGAATGTGGTTGATTTCTATTGTCTAATCATTGTTCAATGATGACCTACTCATTGGACAATGATGGCCTAATCATTGGACAATTATCCTTGGGAAATTTAAGTGAGGAATAGTGATAGTTAATTAGTAAATGTAAGAGTCGCTGCTGCACGCATATTTTATCTTTATATTGCTTTTACATTGTGTTAAAATACATTGCTATGTGTATTTCTGTTAGGTTGTCCCTTGATTCTGTAACAACGTGTTTAGTTGATTCGAGCAGTAGAATTATTTTTGATAATAACTGACTGTGTCGACGGATCACACGACGGACCGTCATGGTCACGACGGACCGTCGAGGGTCTTCATTCCAAAACACTTCAACTCTGAAATCTGGGTACTGAGGTCGACTCTCTGAACTTCACGATGGAACTGCAGCACGGACCGTCGTAGATACGAAGGACCGTCACAAACACCTTTACTGAATTTAACTCTCTGAACTTTGTGACGGACCTGCAGGACGGACCGTCATAGATACGATGGACCGTCACAAGTTGCTTTACCCCAACTGGGTCGGATTTCTGCTAAAAGTTTTAAAGGGGTGTTTTGGACTATTCATGACAAACTTTATGAAATTAGTGGGGTAAGTTTAATAATTTATTTACTTGGGGGTTGAAGGAGATAATTTTAAAAGAAATAATGGGTTACTTTTATCATAATGAATTATATGATAATTAGGGTAAAAGAAAAAGAATCTGGAGAAGAAAAATAAAAAGAAACAGAGAGGGAGAACGAGCGAGAAAGAGAGAACGAAGAGGAAAGCAAAGGCATTGGGGAGATAGCTTGCTTGATCACGATTCTTCGGTGGAGGTAGGTTATGTTTTATTTCTATGTGATATATAAACTCTAAATAGCGATTGATATGTATTGGGTGGTATTGTAAAGTCTTCTATATGCTTGATTGTGTGTTTGTATGTTGTGATCGTATAATTGTGATGGTTAGAATGATGAGACTGTTGAATCTTCAATCTTAAATCTTCTCTATTAAGATGACGCCTTGACATAAAGAAGGCTTGATGAACTGAACTAATGAGATAAATGGATCGGAGTGTCACGTTCCAACACGTAGTATTAGGGGATCGGAGTGTCACGTTCCGACCTGTAGTATTAGGGGATCAGAGTGTCACGTTCCAACACGGTAGTAATAATGGATCGGAGTGTCACGTTCCGACACGTAGTATTAGGGGATCGGAGTGTCACGTTCTGACACGTAGTATTAGGGGATCGGAGTGTCACGTTCCGACACGGTAGTAATAATGGACCAGAGGGTCACGTTCAGACACAATAATAATAAAGAGAAGTAATTATGAATTATGTTAATATACTCAAATTCGAAGAACCTATTTCCCAAATGAGTATGGTGTGGAGGCTTGATTTCTCATAGGTGTGTTTGATGTTGTTGCCAATGGTTCTTGTACTTGTTGATTGTGTTGTATTGTAGTGTTCAGCCAATGGTTCTTGTACTTGTTGATTGTCACCTGTTAAGTATTGTAGTGGATTTTATATTATTATTCAGTATATATTGCTTTCTATTTTGAGTTGGCCGATGATACCTACTCTGTACGTGTTCCTTGTACTGACCCTTACTTGTAATTTTATTCTTGTTGTTTTGTGGAGTGCAGCAAGTGCACCATCGACTTCGACTCGCCCTCAACTCTAGTCAGTGTTTAGCACGTCAGACTTCAGGGTGAGCTATTGTTCCTAGCTCTGACTGGATTCTCTCATTCACGTCTTGATGTCCTTGAAGTTCGGACATGGACCATCCCTTTTACTTATTTTAGCTTCTTAAATACACTTAGATTTAGAAATTTGAGGATAGATGTTCTTGGTGTGATGACTTCCAGATTTTGGGAATAATAAGTATTAAACTTTAGAAGTTATTTAATTCATTTCGTTAATGAGTTTTGGATCTTCCGCATTATATTTTGTTCATTATGGTTGAAATGTTAGTAAACGTTGGGGTTTAGATTTGTTGGTTCGCTCACATAGAAGGATAAGTGTGGGTGCCACTCGCGGCTCGTTTTGGGTCGTGACAAACTTGGTATCGGAGCGTTAGGTTCGTTTGTCTCATCACACAAGAATGAGTCTAGTAGAGTCTTGAGGAACGGTAGGGGGACGCCCTTACTTTTATTTGAGAGGCTATAGGACTTTAGGAAAATTCCATTCTTTCTTTCGTGCTATTACTTGGATCCAATTGGTATCTAGGTGATACAAATTGTTATCTGACATCCTCACTCTATTTCGCAGATGGTTAGAACTAGAGCAACAACTGTGCCAACACCAACACCGGCAAGACAGGGTGCGTCTGAGCCAACAACTGGGGCTGTAGCTCGAGGAGGAGCAGTGGCAAGAGGTCGTGGTAGAGGTCGCAGGAGGACGCCCTCTAGAGGTAGAGGACAAACACCTGGTCTAGCTAGTAATAGGGCAGTGACTCCTCCACCAACTGATGAGGTGGTAAGAGAGGGTGAAGAAGGGGAAAATGAGCAGGTGCAAGATGAGGAACTACCACCTCAGCCTACCCCAGAGATGATTAATCAGGTTCTTACTTATCTTAGCGGGTTATCTAATCAGGGCCAGACACCTCCAGTGTTTTCTGTACCAGCACCTCAGGTTCCGGGAGTACAACATGCAACTGCTGTGTCTCCCCACATGGATGCCTCATAGGAAGTAGGCACGTTTCCTCAATTGACTACAGCGCCTATAATGACGAGTGATCAGCACAAACTTTTCACTAAATTCTTGAAGTTGAAACCTCCAGTCTTCAAGGGTGCTGAATCTGAGGATGCCTATGATTTTCTGGTTGATTGTCATGAGCTGCTACATAAGATGGACATAGTAGAACGATTCGGTGTTAAGTTTGTGACCTATCAGTTTCAGGGGAATGCCAAAATATGGTGGCGGTCGTATGTTGAATGTCAACCAGCGTAGGTACCACCTATGACGTGGGCATCATTCTCTAGCTTATTTATGGAGAAGTATATACCCCGGACTTTGAGGGACAAGAGGAGAGATGAGTTCCTAAGCTTAGAGCAAGGCAGGATGTCTGTTACTGCTTATGAGGCTAAGTTTCGTGCACTATCCAGGTATGCCACCCAGCTCTACTTCAGTCCACAAGAGCGGATTCGCCGTTTTGTGGAAGGATTGAGGTCAGATTTGCAGATCCCAGCCTTACAGGTAGCTGCTGCAGCAAAATCCTTTCAGGAAGTGGTTGATTTTGTGATAGAGGTGGAGGGAGTGAAGCCAGACGACTTCACCATGGCGTCGACATCTGAGAAGTTCCGTAAGGGAGGTGAGTTTAGTGGTTCTTACTCCAGAGGGCAGAGTTCAGGAGGTTACCCAGCCCGACCTATTCAGTCCTCACTACAGGCTGTAGCTGGGGGTCCATCGCACACCAGTCAACATTTCTCTGAGTTTGGAGGTTATCCCGAGACTTCGTCATTCTCACAGAGACCTATGCTTGACTCCAGAGATTGTTATGGATGTGGAGAGACTGGACATATTAGGAGGTATTGTCCAAAACAGAGTTACAGACCCCCAAAAGTTAGAGGTAGAGGTGGTCATGGTAGAGACCGCCATTCTGGAGGACGTGGTGGCCAAGGAAATGGTGGTCACCAAATCAGTCGGGGTGGCGGGCAAGTTGGAACTACTGCAGCGCAACATGGTAGGGGCAACGGGCAGACAGGTGATAGGGCCCATTGTTTTGCTTTCCCTGAGAGGTCTGAAGCCGAGACATCTGATGCCGTTATCACAGGTAATCTTTTGGTTTGTGATTGCATGGCTTCTGTATTATTTGATCCTGGATCCACATTTTTATATGTATCTTCCTTATTTGCTACTGGTATTGATTTATATTGTGATTTTCTTGACATGCTTATTCGTGTCTCTACTCATGTGGGTGAGTCTGTGATAGTTGAAAAGGTGTATAGGTCTTGTCTTGTTACTTTTGTGGGGAGCAATACTCATGTAGATTTGATTATTCTAGAGATGGTTGATTTTGATGTGATTCTGGGTATGACTTGACTTTCTCCAAATTTTGCAATCTTAGATTGTAATGCTAAAACTGTGACATTGGCCAAGCCTGGGACAGATCCGCTAGTGTGGGAGGGTGACTGTATTTCCACTCCAGTTCATATTATCTCTTTCCTTCGTGCTAAGAGAATGGTTAGTAAGGGTTGTTTAGCTTTCTTGGCACATCTCAGGGATGATACTTCCCAAGTACCTTTGATTAAGTCTGTCTCGATAGTCCGTGAGTTTCTAGATGTGTTTCCTGCAGACCTTCCTAGTATGCCTCCGGATAGTTATATTGATTTTTGTATTGATCTGGAGCCGGGTACTCGCCCCATTTCCATACCCCCTTATAGAATGGCCCCAGATGAGTTAAGGGAGTTAAGGGCCCAACTTCAGGATTTGTTAGGTAAAGGTTTTATTAGACCAAGTGCATCCTCTTGGGGTGCTCCTGTTTTTTTTGTGAAGAAGAAGGATGGAAGTTTTCGGATGTGCATAGACTACACGCAACTAAATAAGGTAACTATTAAGAACAAGTATCTTATTCCTCGCATTGATGATTTGTTCGATCAGTTACAAGGTTCTTGTACCTTCTGAAAAATTGATTTGAGATATGGTTATCATCAATTGAAAATACGGGTAGCAGATGTGCCAAAGACTACTTTTAGAACCCGGTATCGGCATTATGAATTCTTAGTAATGTCTTTTGGGCATACGAATGCCCCTGCTGCTTTCATGAGCCTGATAAACGGGATTTTTAAGCCATATCTGCATCTCTTTGTTATTGTATTTATCGATGATATACTGATATACTCAAAGAGCAGGAAAGAACATGATGAGCATTTTAGAATTGTATTGGAGTTGTTGAGGGAGAAAAGGCTTTATGCCAAATTTTCCAAGTGTGAGTTTTGGCTAGATTCAGTGTCCTTCTTGGGGCACGTGGTTTCTAAGGATGGAGTGATGGTGGATCCTTCTAAGATTGAAGCAGTGAAGAGTTGGATAAGACCTACTAATGTTACAGAGGTAAGGATCTTTGTTGGTTTAGCTAGCTACTACCGTCAATTTGTCAAGGGATTTTCTTCTGTTGCCTCCCAACTGACAAATTTGACTAAGCAGAATGTTCCATTTGTATGGTCAGACGAATGTGAAGAAAGCTTCCAGAACCTCAAGACCTTGTTGACTACTGCACCAATTCTTACCTTGCCAGTGGAAGGTAAGAATTTCATTGTTTATTGTGATGCATCTTATTCTGGTTTGGGTGCAGTGCTAATGCAGGATAGGAATGTAATTGCTTATGCTTTGAGGCAATTAAAGTGCATGAATATTGCTATCCGGCCCATGATTTGGAGTTGGCTGCAGTTGTGTTTGCATTAAAGCAATGGACACAATATCTATATGGGGTCAAGTGTGAAGTCTATACAGATCATCGTAGTTTACAGTATGTGTTTACTCAGAAAGATCTGAATTTGAGGCAGAAGAGGTGGATGAAACTACTGAAGGACTATGATATTACTATATTGTATCACCCAGGAAAAGCTAATGTGGTGGCAGATGCCATAAGTAGAAAAGCAGGGAGCATGGGAAGTTTAGCCCACTTACAGGTTTCTAGAGGCCCATTGGCTAGAAAGGTTCAGACTCTGGCTGATGACTTTATCAGGCTGGAAGTACTAGAGAAGGGACGATTTTTTTGCCTATGTGGAGGCAAGATCTTCTTTTCTTGACAAGATTAAGGGAAAGCAGTTTACAGATGAGAAGCTGAGCCGAATTCGAGATATGGTATTGCGAGGAGAGGCTAAAGAGGCAATAATTGATGAGGAAGGTGTTTTGAGAATTAAGGGAAGGGTATGTGTGCCCCGTGTGGATGATTTGATTCACACTATTCTTACAGAGGCTCATAGTTCAAGGTATTCTATACATCCTGGTGCAACCAAGATGTATCGTGACCTAAAGCAACATTTTTGGTGGAGTAGAATGAAGTGTGACATTATTGATTTTGTTGCCCAATGCCCGAATTGTCAGCAGGTAAATTATGAGCACCAGAGGCCCGGAGGAACACTTCAGAGAATGCCCATTCCTGATAGGAAGTGGGAATGAATTGCAATGGATTTTGTGCTTGGTCTTCCAAAGACATTGGGTAAGTTTGATTCTATTTGGGTAATTGTTGACAGATTAACTAAGTCTGCTCACTTCATCCCGGTCAAGGTGACTTACAATGCAGAGAAGTTAGTCAAACTCTATATCTCAGAAATTGTTCGATTGCATGGAGTTCCACTTTCCATCATATCAGATAGAGGTGCGCAATTCACTTCTAAGTTTTGGAGAACATTGCATGCTGGATTAGGTATTAGGTTGGATCTTAGTACTGCATTTCACCCTCAGACAGATGGACAGTCTGAGCGAACGATTCAGGTGTTGGAGGATATGCTTCGTGCATGTGTGATAGAATTTGGTGGTCATTGGGATAACTTCTTACCCTTAGCAGAGTTTTCATACAATAATAGCTATCACTCAAGTATTGATATGGACCCATTTGAGGCACTGTATGGGAGGAGTTGTAGGTCTCCCATTGGTTGGTTTGATTCATTTGAGGTGAGACCATGGGGTACCGACCTTTTGAGGGAATCGTTAGATAAAGTAAAATTCATTCAGGAGAAGCTTCTGGCAGCTCAGAACAGACAGAAAGAATATGCAGATCGAAAGGTTAGGGACTTAGATTTTATGGAGGGTGAACAAGTCTTACTGAAGGTTTCACCGATGAAAGGGGTGATGCGGTTTTGTAAGCGAGGTAAGCTTAGTACGAGGTATATTGGTCCATTTGAGTTCTGAAACGCGTGGGGGAGGTGGCCTATGAATTGGCATTGCCTCCAGGACTCTCAGGAGTGCACCCGGTATTTCATGTGTCTATGCTGAAAAAATACCATGGGGATGGAAACTACATTATTCGTTGGGATTCAGTTCTTCTTGATGAGAATTTATCTTATGAGGAGGAGCCTGTTGCTATTTTAGATAGAGAGGTCCGCAAGTTGAAATCAAAGGAGATTGCATCCATCAAGGATCAGTGGAAGAATCGGTCAGTTGAAGAGTCCACTTGGGAGAATGAGACTGACATGCAAGGAAGATATCCACATCTTTTTACAGATTCAGGTACACTTTCCCACCCTTGTTTTTCTTCCTGTGATCGTTCGAGGACGAACGATGGGTAAATTGGTATCTATTGTAACAACCTGTTTAGTCGATTCTAGCAGTAGAATTATTTTTGATAATAACTGACTGTGTCGACGGATCACACGACGGACCGTCATGGTCACGACGGACCGTCGAGGGTCTTCGTTCCAAAACACTTCAACTCTGAAATCTGGGTACTGATATTGACTCTCTGAACTTCACGACGGAACTGCAGCACGGACCGTCGAAGATACAACGGACCGTCACAAACTCCTTTACTGAATTTAACTATCTGAACTTTGTGACGGACCTGCAGGACGGACCGTCATAGACACGACGGACCGTCACAAGTTGCGTAACCCCAACTAGGTGGGATATCTGTTAAAAGTTTTAAAGGGGTGTTTTGGACTATTCATGACAAACTTTATGAAATTAGTGGGGTAAGTTTAATAATTTATTTACTTTGGGGTTGAAGGAGATAACTTTAAAATAAATAATGGGTATACTTTATCATAATGAATTATATGATAATTAGGGTAAAAGAAAAAGAATCTGGAGAAGAAAAATAAAAAGAAACAGAGAGGGAGAACGAGCAAGAAAGAGAGAACGAAGAGGAAAGCAAAGGCATTGGGGAGATAGCTTGCTTGATCACGATTCTTCGGTGGAGGTAGGTTATGGTTTATTTCTATGTGATAGATAAACTCTAAATAGCGATTGATATGTATTGGGTGGTATTGTAAAGTCTTCTACATGCTTGATTGTGTGTTTGTATGTTGTGATCGTATAATTGTGGTGGTTCGAATGATGAGACTGTTGAATCTTCAATCTTAAATCCTCTCTATTAAGATGACGCCTTGACATAAAGAAGTCTTGATGAACTAAAATAATGAGATAAATGGATCGGAGTGTCACGTTCCGACACGTAGTATTAGGGGATCGGAGTGTCACGTTCCGACACGAAGTATTGGGGGATCGGAGTGTCACGTTCCGACACGGTAGTAATAATGGATCGGAGTGTCACGTTCCGACACGTAGTATTAGGGGATCGGAGTGTCACGTTCCGACACGTAATATTAGGGTATCGGAGTGTCATGTTCCGACACGGTTGTAATAATGGACCGGAATGTCACGTTCCGACACAATAATAATAAAGAGAAGTAATCTTGAATTATGTTAATATACTCAAATTCGAAGAACCTATTTCCCAAATGAGTATGGTGTGGAGGCTTGAGTTCTCATAGGTTGTTTGATGTTGTTGCCAATGGTTCTTGTACTTGTTGATTGTCACCTGTTAAGTATTGTGGTGGATTTTATATTATTATTCAGTATATATTGCTTTCTATTTTGAGTTTGCCGATGATACCTACTCAGTACGTGTTCCTTGTACTGACCCCTACTTGTAATTTTCTTCTTGTTGTTTTGTGGAGTGCAGCAAGTGCACCATCTACTTCGACTCGCCCTCAACTCTAGTGAGTCTTCGGCACGTCACACTTCAGGTTGAGCTATTGTTCCTATCTCGGACTGGATTCTCTCATTCACGTCTTGATGTCCTTGAAGTTCGGACATGGACCATCCTTTTTACTTATTTTAGCTTCTTAAATACTCTTAGATTAAGAAATTTGAGGATAGATGTTCTTGGTGTGATGACTTCAAGATTTTGGGAATAATAAGTATTAAACTTTAGAATTTATTTAATTGATTTCGTTAATGAGTTTTGGATCTTCCGCATTATATTTTGTTCATTATGGTTGAAATGTTAGTAAATGTTGGGGTTTAGATTTGTTGGTTCGCTCACATAGGAGGATATGTGTGGGTGCCACTCGCGGCTCGTTTTGGGTCGTGACAGATTCAATATTCTTAATTTTCTTTTGATGATATAGATAAGTAGTATATATTTTTCGTACACGTAAAATCTAATTTATGATTATACTGGTATTCTATTATTTAGAATTATTTCATTATCTAAGTTTGTGGACAATAATGATTAGTAATTAGTTATTATTGTATTTACTTTCTGAATCAAACATAACCGTAATTATGCTCACACAATCTCTATTATCCTCGTGTATGCATTTTTTAAGTATAGTAATTTATTTATTTATATTTAGTGACTTATGTAAAACCTAAATAATGATTTGACTACTTGTAAAGATATATATGCTTAACATATGAGATATTAAAATTTAATTATAATTAATCATAATTTAATTAAAGATATATTGTATTTAACATCTATTAGAATTTGAATTAAGTGGTCTTACCTGTAGAGCATAATATCAAATATTGTCTTTATAAATATGTGGAAAAATAAAAATGATGGATATTGATATGATTAAAGCAAAAATATATTTAGGCAGATAATTTTAAATTGACAGTCAAATAGTTTTCCACTAATACACGTGGATATTTGTAGTTATCACTTCATTAAGTTACAGTTTCTTGAAAATAAAAATAAATATGGTAGATATTGGATTAAAGATTTTTTACCATCTAATTCAATGTAATTAACTCCATGATTTATATGTATTAACTTAAAAAAAAAATTAAATATAATTATATTGTAATGACCCAAAAAATTATGTTTAGAAATTTTCATGAAAATTATAGTTTTATCCTTCCTGATAGTTGTCGTGAGTCATTTATAATTAGTTAGATTTGAGAATTTTAAATAATTCGATAACTATAGTTATTAATTGATGGGTATATATTAAATAATTTATTTATTTAATTGGTAATTAATGGACAATGTCATAAATTATTTAATATTCATACTACTTAACCCATACTAAAATAAGTTAATATGATTTGTTACTTTTCATACCTTATTATTTTATTTAAGAAAAGGGGAAGGAAAAGAATGAAACGGAGAGTATAAACTCCACCGTGCGGAGCATGGACCGCCATCTTTAATCGAGTTCCAGGTTAGATTTTTTTATTCAAAAGTTGTTACAATAATAAAAGTCATTAATTACTTAGTTTGTGAAGTATGAAATAATATTATTTTAGTTGAAATTGATTAAGGAGTTGAAGGTTAGTAATGTTGGCAGATTAGGTAGTATTTCTAATTCTTTTATTTCTATGTTACTAATGATTATTGGGGTGCCATAATTGAGTAATTATGCTTGGGTGTTGGGATTGATATATAAGGCGTAGGAAATTGAAGTTCTAAGATTGTTGTTTACCGTTAATTGTTCATAGTATGATTTTAATGTTTTCTAAAAAATTTCCATGGTAACATATTTGATTCGAGGTTTGATATATAGTTATATCTAATTAAAATTTGGGTGTACTAAATTATATAAAAACTATTAGGGTAGTAGTGTTTGGAGAAGTTATGACTTAACTCTATACTGAAATTTAGGAAATATGATATTTAACAAATTGTTTGGAATCAAGATTTAGAAATTTTACTATACATTTGAGCGAGTTTTAGGTCAAAGACCGACACATAATATATGAGTGTTGTTAGTTCAAAATCTTATCATCGTCATTTATTTGAATATATTAGTTTGAGTTGGAAGTTCAATGAAATGAGTAGACTCAATTCCGAAGTAATTATTCTACTATTTGAGGCAAGTGAATTTCTAAACCCTTGCTAAGTGTATGAAATGCATGTATTTCCTTGTAGTAAATTTTTGGGAGTAATGGGACTTTGTGATGGGTTGACTTGTCCACATTGATTAATATTAATAATGAAACAAAGGGTAATAAGAGACAACGTGAATAAGTTGTTTTGTGTTATGTGTTCATAATAAAGAATGGTGTGAAAGACTTGTTGAGTCATTGTTGATATTTTTGTGAATCGTGCAGTGTTGTGAAAGTGGTCATATCCTCTTTATTTGTGTGAACATATCATTTAAATTATTTTAAGACATGGTTGTGACAAGTGTTATGTGCATTGAGAAAGAAGGAGAACTTAAAGATGATGTACCATTTTGAGGGACGTATCGTGCGTTGCGCAGGATACTATATTTCGAGAGGCATTTCGTGTGCCACGATGATTACTATTATCGAGGGTCATGTCGTGCGCCGCGATAGATGCATGGACAGATATGTCCCCCATGGGTCCCGGATTGAGAGATAGCGGGTTTATATCAGTAGGTCAGACATGCATCATTATAGTTGACATTGCATTTTGCATTACACATACTTATCATTAGTGAACTTGATATTGTTCATTGCTATTCTTGTGATTGCCTATTTGTGAAATTTGTGATTGATGAATACTGAGCTTGTTATTAAGCATATGTAATTGTTGAATTGTTGTTTTTGAGGGTATGTGATTTGTTGAAGTGTTGTTATCGAGGATATGTAATTTGTTGAATTCTTGTTGTTGAGGATATGTAATTTGTTAAAGTGTTGTTGTGGAGGATATGTAATTTGTCTAAGTGTTATTGTTGATCTACGTGCTATATAAATTGTGAGCTGTTAGGTTGGGCTGATTTGAATACAAGTTGTAGTTGTGGTGGTTTGGTTGGGGGTGGTACGAGTACCCGTATTTTATCCCCTTAGCTTGTGTTTATAGGTTTACTTGATGAGTACCGTGTGGTTTGGTACTCACCCCTTGCTTCTACAATTTTTTATGTAGGTTACTAGCCCGGACCTTTATGATACATTCTCTTCTTTTCCGAGGCTTCCTGGGGATCTGTGAGGTAGTTGTCTGTCATCTTAGCATACCTCCTTACTCCTGTTTATGATTTTGTTCTACTCTAGAAACAATATCATATGCGACTTATATTTTCTTTTGATTCAATTGTAAGATTTTAGAGGCTGGTACTCGTGACAACCAGGTTTTGGGGATACTTTTAAGTAACATATAAATTTTCCGCATTTTATTGTAATGATTTAGTTTTAGGCTGGCTTGTCTTGGTGGGATAAGACGAGTGACATCACGTCAATTTTTGGCTCATGACATATATAATAACGCATTAAATTGACAGATTTATATACAAAATAGTTTATTTTCTTTTTGAAGATAATTTATATTTAAAAATTCAAATTATACAATTTTATCACCTATTTTGGATCATTCTTTAAATATATTTTTTTGTTCGGTTTCTTAGTCTTGTATTACAATACTTTTTTAACCATAATTTAAATTTAAAATATCTTTTTATCAATCATATCTTAACAATGGCATGAAAATATATAAAAATGAAGGAATAATATGTTAGAACGTGTCTGATATCTTGAAATTAATAACTTATTTTTAAATTTTCATGAGCTTTGTCGAATATTTATGATGGTGTCACGACCCAAATCGGGGACGTGACTGGCACCCACATTTACCCTCCTATGTGAGCGAACCAACCCATCTAAACCTTAACATTTTAAAGATATATCAACAGAAAATAATGCGGAAGACTTAACTCATTAATAAAACAATTCAAAACTATTATTATTATCCCCAAAATCTTGAAGTCATCATCACAAGAACATCTATGATCAAATTACTAGACTAAAAATGTCTAGGAAACTAAAACAAATACTAGCTAGTCCATGCCGGAAGTTCAAGGCATCAAGACTTGAAGAAGAAGACCCAGTCCAAGCTAGACGCATTAGCTCACCCTGAATTTCTGATGAAGTGAAGACTGGCTAGATCTACTGTTGAGTTGAAGTTGACGGAACGTTTGCTGCATTACACAAATAACAAAGAAGAAACATAAAAGTAGGGGGGGTCAGTACAACCACAAGTACTGAGTAGATATCATCGGCCAACTCAAAATAGGGAACAGTATATATCAATAATAATGTAAATCGACTACAATACTCAACATATAGCAACAACAATATTAATTCATCAACAATTTCCGTCAAGTTCACACATGAGGACTCAAGCCTCAATACCATACTCATTTGGGAATTAAGTTCATTAGATTGAGTATATTCATTATCTTTCAAGATTCATTATCTTTCTTCCTCTTGTGTCGGTACGTGACACTCCGCTCCTCTATTTCTATCCTGGTGCCGGAACGTGGCACTCCGATCCTCATATACTATCCTGGTACCGGAACGTGGCACCCAATCCATTTACTATCCTGGTGTCGGAACGTGACACTCCGATCCTCATATTCATTCTATCCTGGTACCGGAACGTGGCACCCGATACATATTCTTTCCTGGTGTCGGAACGTGACACTCCGATCCTCATATTCATTCTATCCTGGTACCGGAACGTGGCACCCGATCCATATTCTATCCTGGTGTCGGAACGTGACACTCCGATCCTCATATTCATTCTATCCTGGTACCGGAACGTGGCACCCGATCCCCTAATTCATCAAGCCTTCTTTTACACTAAGGCATCATCATTCTCATTATATAATTTATCAAGCCTTCTTTCATACTAAGGCATCATCAATAACAAGTGAATTAGGGTTCTTTCAAGATTTGGGATTCAATAGCTTCATCATGCTTTGTTAATTCATCACAACTTCATAATCATAATCATGCAAGCATACAATTTAAGCACAAAGTAGGGTTTACAATACTAGCAACACATATCATTCACTATTGAGAGTTTACTACGAGTAGCATGAAAACCATAACCTACCTCCACCGAAGAATTGATCAAACAAGCTAATCCTCAAGCTGCGTTTTCTCCTCCTTCTCGATTGATCCCTCTCTTTCTCTTTGTTCTTTCTGTTTGTTTTATTCAAACCCTCTTTCCTTTACCCTAGTTATCATATAATTAAGACTAAAAGAGGACAATAGAACCCACTAATTAACTTAAGGTTACCTCTTTTAACCCCCAAGTAATTAGACTTATTAATATTAACCCTCAATCTTTATAATTAAGGAAAGAATAGTCCAAAACGACCCTTAAAACGTGTAGAGGAATCCTATTCTGCCTGGGATTTGCGCAACCTGTGATGGCCCGTCGTGCCTGCGACGGTCCGTCACACAGGTCGTCGCAGCCTCCCAAAATCCAGGTGAACTGTGACGGCCCGTCACACCAGTGACGGTCCGTCCTGCACCTCCGTCCTGACGGTCAGAAACTCGTTTCTTGTACCAAATTCTCAAAAGTTGAAGTGTTTTGCAACAGGAACTCACGACGGTTCATCGTGGATGTGACGGCACGTCCTGCAGGTCCGTCACAATTTACAGAGAGTCGATTTTCAGTATCCAATTTCAGAATTCTAAGTATGCTGAAACGATGCACCCTCGACGGGCCGTCGTGCCTGTGACGGTCCGTCGCAGTGCCCGTGGTCTTGGCCAGTTTTTCCAGAATTAAAATCTGCTGCTCAAAACGACTAAACAGGTCGTTACAATAGATACCAATTTACCCATCGTTTGTCCCCGAATGATCAAAAGAAGAAAAACAATGGCGAAAAGGAGTACCTGAATCTGTAAACAGATGTGGGTATTTTTCTTGCATATCTGCCTCCTTCTCCCAAGTAGCTTCTTCAATCGGTCGATTCTTCCATTGGACTTTGATGGATGCAATCTCCCTCGACCTCAACTTGCGAACTTCTCTATCTAATATAGCAACCGGTTCCTCCTCATAAGTCAAGTTCTCATCAAACAAAACTGAATCCCAACGGATAATGTAGTTTCCATCTCTGTGGTATCTTTTCAACATGGACACATGAAACACCGGATACACTCCGGACAGCACTGGGGGCAAGGCTAATTCATAAGCCACCTCCCCTATTCGCTTTAGTACCTCGAATGGTCCAATATACCTTGGACTTAGCTTACCTCTTTTGCCAAACCGCATCACCCCTTTCATGGGTGAAACCTTTAACAAGACTTGTTCGCCCTCCATGAACTCCAAGTCTCTTACCTTTCGGTCTGCATACTCCTTTTGTCTACTTTGCGCCGCTAGAAGCTTTTCTTGAATGCCCTTCACCTTATCTAACGAATCCCTCAAGAGGTCAGTACCCCAAGGTCTAACCTCAAATGCATCAAACCAACCAATGGGAGATCTAGACCTCCTCCCATACAATGCTTCAAATGGAGCCATATCAATACTAGAGTGGTAGCTATTATTGTATGAAAACTCTGCCAAAGGTAAGAAGCTATCCCAATGGCCACCAAACTCTATCACACATGCACGAAGCATATCCTCCAACACTTGAATCGTTCGCTCAGACTGACCATCGGTCTGAGGGTGGAATGCGGTACTAAGATCCAACCTAGTACCCAATTCAGCATGCAAGGTTTTCCAAAACATAGAGGTAAACTGCGTACCTCTATCTGATATGATGGATAGTGGAACCCCATGCAATCGAACGATTTCTGAGATGTAGATTTTTGCTAACTTCTCTGCATTGTAAGTCACCTTGACCGGAATGAAATGAGCAGACTTAGTTAACCTATCAACAATCACCCAAATGGAGTCATACTTACCCATTGTCCTTGGAAGACCAACCACAAAGTCCATTGCGATTCTCTCCCACTTCCATTCAGGAATGGGCATTCTCTGAAGCGTTCCTCCGGGCCTTTTGTGTTCATACTTTACTTGTTGACAGTTTGGACACTTGGCAATAAAGTCAACAATATCGCGCTTCATTCTACTCCACCAGAAGTGTTGCTTTAGGTCGCGATACATCTTGGTTGCACCCGGATGTATAGAATACCTTGTGCTATGAGCCTCTGTCAGAATAGTGGTGATTAAATCACCGATGCGGGGTACACATACCCTTCCCTTGATCCTCAAAACACCTTCCTCGTTGATTGTTGCTTCTTTAGCCTCTCCTTGCAACACTTTATCTCGAATCCGGATAAATTTCTCATCATCAAACTGCTTCCCCTTAATCTTGTCAAGGAAGGAGGATCTTGCCTCCACACAAGCTAACAATCCTCCCTTCTCATTTATTTCTAACCTCATAAGGTCATTAGCAAGAATTTGCACCTCTCTAGCCAATGGGCGTCTAGAAACTTGCAAATAAGCTAGACTTCCCATGCTTCCGGCCTTTCTACTCAAGGCATCTGCCACAACGTTCGCCTTCCCCGGATGATACAAGATAGTGATATCGTAGTCCTTCAGTAGTTCCATCCATCTCCTTTGTCTCAAGTTCAAATCTTTCTGAGTAAAGACATACTGTAGACTACGAAGATCCGTATAGACCTCACACTTAACCCCATATAAATAATGCCTCCATTGCTTCAATGCAAACACTACCGCGGCCAATTCCAAGTCATGAGTTGGATAGTTACGTTCATGCACGTTTAATTGTCTTGAAGCATAAGCGATCACGTTCTTCTCTTGCATTAGCACTGCACCCAAACCCGTATAGGATGCATCACAATAGACAATGAAATTCTTACCTTCCACTGGCAAGGTAAGGATTGGCGCGGTAGTCAACAAAGTCTTGAGTTTCTGAAAGCTTTCCTCACACTCATCCGACCATACAAATGGAACATTCTGCTTAGTCAAGTTCGTCAATTGGGAAGCGATAGAAGAGAATCCCTTGACAAAGCGGCGGTAGTAGCTAGCTAACCCAACAAAACTCCATATTTCTGACACATTAGTGGGCCTTACCCAATTCTTCACTGTCTCAATCTTAGAAGGATCTACCATCACTCCTTCCTTAGAAACCACATGCCCCAAGAAGGACACGGCATCTAGCCAAAACTCACACTTGGAGAACTTGGCATAAAGCTTTCTCTCCCTCAACATTTCCAATACAATTCTCAAATGCTCCTCATGTTCCTCCCTACTTTTAGAATGTACCAGTATGTCATCTATAAATACGATCACAAAGAGATCCAGATACGGCTTAAATATCCCATTCATCAAGCTCATGAAAGCAGCGGGGGCATTTGTAAGACCAAAGGACATCACTACAAATTCATAATGCCCATACCTAGTCCGAAAAGCAGTCTTTGGCACATCCGTTGCCCGTATTTTCAATTGATGATAACCGGATCTCAAGTCAATTTTAGAGAAGACACAAGCACCTTGTAACTGATCGAACAAGTCATCAATGCGAGGAAGAGGATACTTGTTCTTAATAGTTACCTTGTTCAGTTGTCTATAGTCTATGCACATCCGGAAACTCCCATCCTTCTTCTTCACAAACAAAACCGGAGCACCCCAAGGAGATGCACTTGGTCTAATGAAGCCTTTACTCAACAATTCTTGAAGTTGAGCCTTTAACTCTCTTAATTCGGCGGGAGCCATTCTATAAGGGGGTATAGAAATGGGGCGAGTGCCTGGTTCCAAATCAATGCAGAAATCAATATCCCTATCCGGTGGCATGCCAGGAAGATCTGCAGGGAACACATCCAAAAACTCACGGACTACCGAAACTGACTCAATCGAGGGTACTTGGGTAGTGTCATCCTTGAGATGTGCCAAGAAAGCTAAACACCCTTTACTCACCATTTTCTTAGCACGAAGAAAGGAGATGATACGCACCGGATTGGAAGTGTAGTCACCCTCCCACACTAACGGATCTGTCCCAGGCTTGGCTAACGTCACCGTTTTAGCATTACAATCCAAGATCGCAAAATTCGGAGAAAGCCAAGTCATACCCAGAATTACATTGAAGTCACCCATTTCTAAAATAACCAAGTCTACATAAGTGTTTCTTCCCACAAAATTCACCAAACAAGACCTATATACCTTTTCAACTACCACAGACTCACCCACCGGAGTAGAAACACGAATAGGCATGTCAAGTAATTCACAATACAAATTTAGACCATTAGCAAATGAGGAAGATACATATGAAAACGTGGAGCCAGGGTCAAATAATACAGATGCCATGCAATCACAAACCAAAAGATTACCTGTGATAACAGCATCAGACGCCTCCGCTTCAGACCTCCCAAGGAAAGCGTAATAATGGGCCCCATTATTTGTCTGTCCGTTGCCCCTACCATGTTGCGTAGTAGTGGCTCCAGTTTGCCCTTCACCTCGGCCGTTTTGGTGACCACCATTACCTCGACCACCACGTCCTCCAGAAAAACGGCCTCTACCATGACCACCTCTACCTCTAGCTAGTGGGGTTTTGTAACTCTGGTTCGGACAATACCTCTTAATATGTCCAATCTCCCCACATCCATAACATTCTCTGGGTTCACGCATCGACCCCTCAGAGAAATGTTGACCGGTCTGAGGTGGACCCCCAACTACAGTCTGTAGTGAAGACTGAATTGGTCGACTTGAGTAACCTCCTGAGCTCTGTCCTCTTGAGTAAGAACCATTAAACTCACCTCCCCTTCGAAACCTCTTTGATGTCGATGTCGTGGTGAAGTCATCTGGTTTCACTCCTTCCACCTCTATCACAAAGTCTACCACCTCTTGGAAGGATGTTGCCGTTGCCGCTATCTGTAAGACTGAAATCCGCAATTCTGACCTCAACCCCTTCACAAAACGGCGGATCCGTTCTTGTGGACTGAAACAAAGTTGGGTGGCATACCTTGATAAAGCACGAAACTTAGCCTCGTATGCGTTGACCGTCATCCTACCTTGCTCGAGACTCAAGAACTCATCCCTTTTTCTATATCTCAAAGTCCTTGGGATATACTTCTCCATGAACAGGGTAGAGAATGATTCCCAAGTCATAGGTGGTGCCTCTGTTGGTTGACACTCAACATGTGACCGCCACCACATTTTGGCGTTTCCTTGAAAATGATAGCTCACGAACTCAACGCCAAACCGTTCTACTATACCCATCTTGTGTAGTAGCTCATGACAATCAACCAGAAAATCGTAGGCATCCTCTGATTCTGCGCCCTTAAAGACTGGAGGTTTCAATTTCAAGAACTTACTGAAAAGTTCATGCTGATCATTTGTCATAATAGGCCCAGTAGTCAGACGTGGAAATGTGCCTATTCCCAATGATGCATCCATGCGGGGAGCCATAGTAGCCGCATGTCGTACCTCTGAAACCGGAGGTGTTGGTGCAGAAACTACTGGAGGTGCCTGACCCTGATCGGATAACCCGCTAAGATAAGCAAGTACCTGGTTGATCATCTCTGGGGTAGGTTGGGGTGGCATTTCCTCGTTCTGCCCTTGTTCAGTTTCCCCATACTCCCCTTCTCTTACCACTTCCTCAGTCGGTGGAGGAGTCACTGCCCTAGCATCAGATGGGATAGGTGCTCGTCCTCTTCCTCTAGAGGACGTCCTCCCACGACCTCTACCACGGCCTCTTGCCGCTGCTCTTCCTCGAGCCACAGCCCCAGTGGCTGGCTCAGATATTTCTTGCTGTGCCGTTGTTGCTGCTGGTGCGGTCGTTGCTCTAGTTCTAACCATCTGCGAAATAGAGTGAAGATGGTCAGATACCAATTCGTATAGCCTAGATACCAATTGCACTCAAGTAGTAGCACGAAAGAAAGAATGAAAGAGTGAAGTTTTCCTAAAGTCTTATAGCCTCTCAAGGAAAAGTAAAGGCGTCCCCCTACCGTTCCTTAAGACTCTACTAGACCTGTTCTTGTGTGATGAGACCAATGAACCTAATGCTCTGATACCAAGTCTTCACGACCCAAATCGGGAACGCGACTGGCACCCACATTTACCCTCCTATGTGAGCGAACCAACCCATCTAAACCTTAACATTTCAAGATATATCAACAAAAAATAATGCGAAAGACTTAACTCATTAATAAAACAATTCAAAACTATTATTATTATCCCCAAAATCTGGAAGTCATCATCACAAGAACATCTATGATCAAATTACTAGACTAAAAATGTCTAGGAATCTAAAATAAATACTAGCTAGTCCATGCCGGAAGTTCAAGGCATCAAGACTTGAAGAAGAAGACCCAGTCCAAGCTAGACGCATTAGCTCACCCTGAATTTCCGATGAAGTGAAGACTGGCTAGATCTACTGTTGAGTTGAAGTTGACGGAACGTTTGCTGCATTACACAAATAACAAAGAAGAAACATAAAAGTAGGGGGGGGTCAGTACAACCACAAGTACTGAGTAGAAATCATCGGCCAACTCAAAATAGGGAACAGTATATATCAATAATAATGTAAATCGACTACAATACTTAACATGTAGCAACAACAATATTAATTCATCAACAATTTCCGTCAAGTTCACACATGAGGACTCAAGCCTCAATACCATACTCATTTGGGAATTAAGTTCATTAGATTGAGTATATTCATTATCTTTCAAGATTCATTATCTTTCTTCCTCTTGTGTCGGTACGTGACACTCCGCTCCTCTATTTCTATCCTGGTTCCGGAACGTGGCACTCCGATCCTCATATACTATCCTGGTACCGGAACGTGGCACCCAATCCATTTACTATCCTGGTGTCGGAACGTGACACTCCGATCCTCATATTCATTCTATCCTGGTACCGGAACGTGGCACCCGATCCATATTCTATCCTGGTGTCGGAACGTGACACTCCGATCCTCATATTCATTCTATCCTGGTACCGGAACGTGGCACCCGATCCATATTCTATCCTGGTGTGGGAACGTGACACTCCGATCCTCATATTCATTCTATCCTGGTACCGGAACGTGGCACCCGATCCCCTAATTCATCAAGCCTTCTTTTACACTAAGGCATCATCATTCCCATTATATAATTTATCAAGCCTTCTTTCATACTAAGGCATCATCAATAACAAGTGAATTAGGGTTCTTTCAAGATTTTGGATTCAATAGCTTCATCATGCTTTGTTAATTCATCACAATTTCATAATCATAATCATGCAAGCATACAATTTAAGCACATAGTAGGGTTTACAATACTATCAACACATATCATTCACTATTGAGAGTTTACTACGAGTAGCATGAAAACCATAACCTACCTCCACCGAAGAATTGATCAAACAAGCTAATCCTCAAGCTGCGTTTTCTCCTCCTTCTCGATTGATCCCTCTCTTTCTCTTTGTTCTTTCTGTTTGTTTTATTCAAACCCTCTTTCCTTTACCCTAGTTATCATATAATTAAGACTAAAAGAGGACAATAGAACCCACTAATTAACTTAAGGTTACCTCTTTTAACCCCCAAGTAATTAGACTTATTAATATTAACCCTCAATCTTTATAATTAAGGAAAGAATAGTCCAAAACGACCCTTAAAACGTGTAGAGGAATCCTATTCTGCCTAGGATTTGCGCAACCTGTGACGGCCCGTCGTGCCTGCGACAGTCCGTCACACAGGTCGTCGCAGCCTCCCAAAATCCAGGTGAACTGTGACGGCCCGTCACACCAGTGACGGTCCGTCCTGCACCTCCGTCCTGACGGTCAGAAACTCGTTTCTTGTACCAAATTCTCAAAAGTTGAAGTGTTTTGCAACGGGAACTCACGACGGTTCGTCGTGGATGTGACGGCACGTCCTGCAGGTCCGTCACAATTTACAGAGAGTCGATTTTCAGTATCCAATTTCAGAATTCTAAGTATGCTGAAACGATGCACCCTCGACGGGCCGTCGTGCCTGTGACGGTCCATCGCAGTGCCCGTGGTCTTGGCCAGTTTTTCCAGAATTAAAATCTGCTGCTCAAAACGACTAAACAGGTCGTTACAGATGGTGATTAGCAAAATAAGTATCTCAACACTTCTTGACATATCTTGAATATTCAAATAGTATATATTAATTTTATGTTCATAACAAAAAAAAAATTATTAGTGACCATAAATAGAAAAAGTAAAAAAGAAAATAATAAAGGCAATCCTTAGATCAATAGAATAGATGACAACTTTTAATTATTGTCTTTCGATTATGACTTAGACAAGCACATTTAAGAGAAGATAAGGAAAAGAGAATAATTTTCAAGTTGCGAGGCTACCATATATAATTATGTAGTATCCTCATAATTATTTCTAACATAAGAAAAAGATACAAACTTACAAAATAAAATATTTTGAATTAGAAAAATTACAAATTCTAAAAATAGTATATTTTTAAAAGGTAATATATAAGTTGAGACAATGCTTTCACTAATGCATCATGAAGCTTCATTAAAATTGTCAACAACTTAATATTATCAAAAATACATTTTTTTAATAATTTAATATTATCAATACACTCTATATATATACTTATATGTTCCTACAGCATGATTGCTTTGTCAACGTCGAGATAAAATTGTAAAATAATTACTTGTTGAATGCCTCCAAAAGATCATTATAGTATCATACAAATAATAACTAAAAAGCATTTTAGCCAAATTTCAAACTAATTTAGCGAATTTAAAATTTTAAAAATATATTTTAACCGATTTCGATATTGCAAAACTGATATGGTTACCCATGTTCTTCTTACCTGCAAAGAAGAATAAAAAGTCATCTAAAATGTCCAAATAATTAGCATGATAACAATGCCGTGGTATATTCCAATAAAATTTGAAATATTCTACTTTCTAATTTCAGTAAAGAGTTACTGTGAATTTTTAATTGTGTGAACACCGTAGAATTAAATGGATCTAATAATTTATTATTATTTATTTACAATTTTGGTTACCTATCATAGAATTAATTGGGTCTAATTTTAATTATTGAAATGCGTTTATATTTAATTAATCAATTATTGATTATTTAAAAATAATTAAATTTTAATATTTAAAATTTTTTGGGTGTTTAGATGTATCGTTTTATTCAAATTAATTACATGTGTCTATATTTATTTAGTTAATTATTAATTATTACTTATTTTAAATGTTCAAAATTTATAGTGTTGACATGTGTCATTTTTTTCATATATATATATATATATATATATATATATATATATATATATACACACACACACATATATGTGTGTGTGTGTCACGACCCTTTTGATCGTTTCGAGTGACCAATTCTTGTGTTTCATAAAATATTTTTTTTATTTTATTTTCAATATTTTTGAAAAGATTCTAATTGGGCATTTTGGACTATTCATAATTATAATTATAAAACTAGTGGGGTAGTATTAATAATTTGTTTAATTAGAGATTAAAGGAAATAGAAATAAATATTAGTGGGTAACTTTTACCATGTATAGTTAGTTTTAAATAATAATTGGAGAGTTAAGATTCTGGAGGAGGAAGAAGGTTTGAGGCGAGTAAAACGGAAGAATTGCACTTCTTATTCATGGTTCTCGGCGCCGTCGACAAAAACTGACATAAAAGATTTAAAGTAAAATCTAATTCTTTATAAAAAAATGTATAGTTTGGTGGATGTTTATTCATGTTAATATTATTTTATACATATTTGTTAATGAGTGGAAGAAGGGATTTATATTCTAATTATATATTGTTACTGTGTTGGTGGTGAAAGAAAAGGAATGGAATACTGGTGCATAGTTGTGAGTATTGAATTGGGAATAAATGTATTGATGACGAACAATTACCAAATCATGGGATAATGATTATTTCTAATCATTGGATCGTGATTAAAATTTCGGTGGATAATTCATATGACTTGAAACATTTAACAATGGACGATTCATTCTCTTAATGTGCCATTGAGTGCTAATTACATTAGATAGGTTTAATTATATATATTTATTATCATATTATAATTAGTTATAATTAGTTGAGATTGATAATTTAATATTAGGTCTAAATTATTTTAATTTCAGTAAAGTTATGCTAATTAACTCCTATGCTAAATAGACGAGTTAAGACTTACCCTTAGATTTGAACTTTAGGAAATTGATTATATGATTAGGCGAGCTTCTGGGTATAGGATAGACACATAATAATCATAGTGTTAATGGTCTTCTGAACTTACACCTTATGTATATATATATTTGATAGATTGGAAGGGTTCGGAGGCAATAAGGAAAGGAAAGAGATTGGAGCAGTAGTTGCTTGACTTCGATTCTTTGGTTGAGGTAGGTTATGATTTATTCCTATTTTATAGATAAACTCTAAATAGCGATTCATAGGCATTGAGTGATATTGTAAAGTCTCCTATGTACTTGATTGTGTGGTTTGTGGTTGGTCTAAAATTATGAGACTGTTGAATTTCCAATCTTTGATCCTCTCTAATAAAATAACGCCTTGAAAAGATAATTGGATCGGAGTGTCACATTCCGACATGATATTATGGGATCGGAGTGTCACGTTCCGACACAATAACATTAAAAGAAAGAAATCTTGAAGTAACTTAATATACTTAACCTCAAAGAACCTATCTTTCCAATGAGTATGGTGTGGAGGCATGAGTTATCATAGGTCTTCTTGATGTTGTGATTGATGGTGTACCTTTTATGGTGTTGTTGTCAATGGTTCATGTGTTTTGTTTCTTGCCATCTGTTAAGTATTGTAGTTGATTTTATATTATTATTCAATACATATTGATTTCTATTTTGAGTTAGCCGATGATACCTACTCAGTACGTGTTCCTTGTATTGACCCCTACTTGTATTTTCTTCTCTATTCTTTTGTGGAGTGCAGCAAGTGTACCATCGACTTTGACTCGCCCTCAACTCTAGCCAGTCTCCAGCACATTAGAGTTCAGTGTGAGCTATTAATTCTAGCTCGTGCTGGATTTTCTCATTCACGTCTTGATGTCTTTGAATTTCGGACATGGACCATCTTTTTGCTTATTTGGTTTCTTAAACACTCTTAGCCTTGGTAATTTGAAAATAGGTGTCCTTGACTTGATGACTATAAGATTTTGGGATGATAAGTATTAAACTTTAAAAACTTATTTAAATTGGTTGTTTAGTATCATTTAGAGCTTCAGCATTATTTATATTATTTATAGTTGAACTATTGGTATATGTTGGGGTTTAGATGTGTTGGTTCGCCCACCTAAGGAGGTAAGCGTGGGTGCCAGTCACGACTCATTTTGGGTCGTGACAAACTTGGTATTAGAGCGTTAGGCTCGTTGGTCTCATCACACAAGGACAAGTCTAGTAGAGTCTTGGGGAACGGTATGAGACGCCTTTACTTTTCTTCGAGAGGCCATAGGACTTTAGGAAAACTCCATTCTTTCTTTCTTTCGTGCTATTACTTGGATACAATTGGTATCTGGGTGATAAAAATTTGTATCGAACCTTCTCACTTTATTTCGCAGATGGTTAGAACTAGAGCAACAACTGTGCCAACAACAACACCAGCAAGACAGGGTGCGTCTGAGCCAATCATTGGGTCTGTAACTCTAGGAGGAGCAGTGGCAAGACGCCGTGGTAGGGGTCGCAGGAGGACACCCACTAGAGGCAGACGACAAACACCTTGTCCATCTAGGAATAGAGTAGTGACTCCTCCACCGACTGATGAGGTAGTGAGAGAGGGTGAAGAACGGGAAAATAAGCAGGTTCAGGATAAGGAAGTACTACCCAAGCCTACCCTAGAGATGATTAATCAGGTTCTTACTTATCTTAGCAGGTTATCTGATCAGGGCCAGACACCTCCTGTGTTTTCTGCACCAACACCTCAGGCTTAGGGAGTACAACATGCAGATGCTATGGCTCCCCGCATGGATGCATCATTGGAAGTAGGCACATTTTCTCGATTGCCTACAGGGTCTACAATGAAAGGGGATTAGCATGAACTTTTCATTAAGTTCTTAAAGTTGAAACCTCCAGTATTCAAGGGTGTTGAATCTGAAGATGCTTATGATTTTCTGGTTGATTGTCATAAGCTGCTACATAAGATGGACATAGTAGAACGATTCAGTGTTGAGTTTGTGACCTACCAATTTCAGGGGATGCCAAAATATGGTGGCGGTCATATGTTGAGTGTCAACCAGCAAAGACGCCACCTATGACTTGGGCATCATTTTCTATCTTATTTATGGAGAAGTATATACCCCGGACTTTGAGGGATAGGAGGAGAGATGAGTTCCTGAGCCTAGAGCATGAAAGGATGTTTGTTGCTGCTTATGAGGCCAAGTTTCGTGCACTATCCAGGTATGCCACTCAGCTTTTCTTCAGTCCACAAGAGAGGATTCGCCGCTTTGTGAAAAATTGAGCTCAGATTTGTAGATTCCAGCCTTACAGGTAGCTGGTGTAGCAAAATCCTTTTAGGAGTGGTTGATTTTGTGATAGAGGTAGAGGGGGTGAAGCCTGACGACGTCATCAAGGCGTCGACATTTAGGAATTTACGTAAGGGAGGTGAATTTAGTGGTTCTTACTTCAGAGGGCAGAGTTCAGGAGGTTACCCAGCCTGTCCTATTCAGTCTTCATCGCAAGCTTCAGCTGGGGGTCCATCACAGACCAGTCAGCCTTTTTCTTAGTGTGGAGGTTATCTCTGAACTTTGTTATTTTCATAAAGACCTATAATTGACTCCAGGAATTGTTATGGATGTGGAGACGCTGGACATATTAGTAAATATTGTCCAAAAATGAGTTACAGAGCCCAGTAGTTAGAGGTAGAGGTAGTCATGGTAGAGGCCGCCATTCTGGAGGACGTGGTGGCCAAGGCAATGGTGGTAACCAGTTCAGTCAGGGTGGCGGGCAAGTTTGAACTACTGCAGCGCAGCTTGGTAGGGGCAATAGACAAAGAGGTGATAGGGCCCATTGTTATGCTTTCCTCAGGAGGTCTGAAGTAGAGACATTTGATGTTGTTATCAGAGGCACTCTTTTGGTGTGTGATTCCATGTCTTCTATATTGTTTGATCCTTGATCCACATTTTCATATGTATTTTCCTAATTTGCTACTGGTCTTGATTTATATTGTGATTTGCTTGACATGCCTATTCATGTCTCTACTCCTGTGGGTGAGTCGGTGATAGTTGAGAAGGTGTATAGGTCTTGCCTTGTGACTGTTGTGGGGAGCAATACTTATGTAGATTTGATTATTCTAGAGATGATTGATTTTGATGTAATTCTAGGTATGACTTGGCTTTCTCCAAATTTTGCAATCTTAGATTGTAATGCTAAAACTGTGACATTGGCCAAGCTTGGGACAAATCCCCTAGTGTGGGAGGGTGACTATATTTTCACTCTAGTTTGTATTATCTCTTTTCTTCGTGCTAAGAGGTTTGTGAGTAAGGGTTTTTTAGCTTTCTTTGCACATTTCAGGGATTATACTTCCAAAGTATCTTCGATTGAGTCTCTTTCGATAGGCCGTGAGTTTGTGGATCAGTTTCCTGCAGACCTTCCTGGTATGCCACCGGATAGGGATATGGATTTTTGTATTGACCTTGAGACGGGTACTTATTCGCTCAAACTTACTTCTCAAATAAGAAGTAAAACTGTAATGTCAAGTAAATAACCCAACTAATGAGGTTGGGATCGTCCCCACGAGGAAAATAGTTTAGACTTAACTATAATCTATTATTACTATTGTTCAGTAAATTACTTTCTTAGAAAGCAAAAATGATAAAAGGGTTTTTTTTTTATTTCTAAATAAATGAAAATAACTAGCGAAATTAAAGGACACAACTAACAGCTTCGAATGTTGGAGTTTAATCAATTAATCAAAGTAATTAGGGTTTATGTGTTCCGTACAGGTTCATAACTATGTGTTCCCCACAGGTTCATGGGGTATGTTGTGTCTTACTTAGACTATGTTTATAAGGAGAACCCTGAAGGAAAGTCTCTTACAAGTACGACGTTATATGTAGGACGGACCATCACAGGTACGACGGTCCGTCGTAGGTGTCCGTAAAAGGACACTTGGAATAAAACATGGAGACCCTTAAGAGAGGGGTCTCTGGCCGTCATAACGGTCATGCTAGACGGACCGCCAAGGGTACGACGGTCCGTCGTAGTTGTCCGTAAGAGGACACTTGGAAAAAGTATGCAGACCCTTAAAAGAGGGGTCTTTGACCGTCATGACGGTTACGCAGGACGAACCATCGTGGGTATGACGGTCCGTCATTTATGTCAGTTGGAGGAGACTTACAAAAAGTGAGAGACCCTTAGAAATAGGGTCTCTGACAACCAGAACGGTTGTGCAGGACGAACCGTTGTGGGAATGACGGTCCGTTGCATGTGTCCGTTGGAGGACACTTAGAAAAAGTGAGAGACCCTTAGAAACAGGGTCTCTAACAACCAGAACGGTTGTGCAGGACGGACCGTCATGGGAACGACGGTCCATATCATGTGTCTGTTGGTGGACAGTTGTAGAAAATTGATTACTGCGGTGTTAGGGCTGTTGGAATGGACCCAATGACGGTCCGTCGTGGGTACAACGGTCTGTCACCGAGGTCTCGTTCTGTAACTCAGTGATAGAACTGGGGATGCCCCATTCATCCCCTATGACGCAAATAGAATTTGTAGTGTTTTAATCTACGTTTGTCTAATCCAAATATCTAGTAAACTAGCAACGCTAAAGAACCTATTTCTAGAGTTTTAACACGGCGATTACGAGGATTTTCATCCTAGGTCAGACAGAATTTTATTAAAGAATGAACCTATCAAGAAGAACTAGGCTAATAGTACTTGATAAACAAAAATGCAATATAAATGAGTAGAAATTAGAGACACATACCTGAGAATTCGAGAAAAACAAGAGATAAAGGTACTTGGTGATCAAGTAGAGACCCACAACGGCAGCTCTGACTAGTAGATAATGAATTTTAGGAATTTAGAGAATTTGGGGAAAATGATCGGTTGTAAGAGAGAGGGGTTATGATCTTTGGAAGTTGAAAAGGGAGGGAAATGGGAGAAAGAGGGAAGGAATGGGGTGAAATGAAAGGGATGGGTTTTTTAAATGTTAAGAATTTTTAAAAACCCCAGCCTAGTCGGGTCGGGTACGAGTCCCCGACGACGGTCCGTCGCATGTGCGATGGTCCGTCTCATGTGCGATGGTCCGTCATTAGTTCGGTCGTGTGTGCACTAGTTTTAAAATAACAGAAAGACGAACCTGGCACGATGAGTTCGTGCGACGGTCCGTCACAAGCACAACGGTCCGTCAATGTATCCGTGACTAACTGCTGCAGAGTGATTTTCTGCATAATTTCCTGGTGATATGCCTGCAAATTTAAAAAACCATTAGTAGAAAATGCTATCATTACTAAAAAGAAAAAAACTATAAGTATTGGGTTGCCTCCCAACAAGCACCTAATTTAACGTCGCAGCACGACTGAGGACACTTGATTACTCAGCCTTTATCAAGATGGTATGCTTGTATCACTTTATTCACCGATGCAGTATGCCCAAAATAGAGTTTTATTTGTTCTCCATTCACCTTTAACCGCACTCCCTCCTTGGTTTCTAACTCAACTTCTCCATGAGGGAATACTTGGGTAATCAAGTAAGGGCCAGTCCGTTTGGACTTGAGCTTGCTCGGAAGCAAATACGACCTAGAACTGTCTAAACCACCAAATCGCCAACCATAAACTATAATTTTTAAATTATTAGTTCATTATCCTTCTTCATCTTTTCTTTGTGGGATATGGAAAATACCAATTGATCTCACCACTCTGCCTCATGGACCTACAAATGTTGAAGGTCGCTTCTTCATTGTTTAACCGAAATTTCATCTGCCCTTTTCCATATCAATTAAGGCTCTAACTGTTGCAATAAATGGCCTCCCAAGAATAATAGGCACTTTAAAATCGACTTCACAATAAAGAATAACAAAATCAGCCGGAAATATGAACGACTCTACTTTTACTAGCAGATTGTGGAGCATCCCTATAGGCCTTTTAACTGTTCGATCAGTCATCAGTAGCCGCATCATAGTGGGCTTTGGGTCACCCAAGCCTAACTTCTTGTAAATCGAGAGGGTCATGATATTTATGCTTACCCCTAGATCACATAATGCTTTCTCAAAATGTAATGATCCGACTGTATAAGGAATAGTGAACGCACCCGGATCTTCTTTCTTTTGTACGAGAGATCTTGTAGCAATAGCACTATAATGTTGCATTCTATCATCATCCTTGAAAGTGGCCGATCTTTTCTTTGTAACCAGATCTTTCATAAACTTGGCATAACCGGGACTTTGTTTTAGAGCTTCTACCAAAGGAACATTGATAGAAAACTGCTTCAACATTGTTATAAAACGCCGATATTTACCATCCTCGGTCTTTTTAACTAATCTCTAAGGAAAGAGAGGGGGGTCTAGGAATGGTAATTACCTTTATAGGGACTTCTGCATCTTTTTCAATGCTATTTTCTGCTTCACCACTACCCTCTACCACCTTATCATTATCCTTTCTCACCTAGTCCTCATTAGACGGCATAGGTGGGTCAATGATTTGCTTACCACCCCGAGTAGTGATTGCCACACAGTGTGCATCATTTTTCAAATTTTGGACAGTGTCGCTAGGAAGAATGCCCAGTTGCCGTGTGTTCATAGTCGCAGATAATTGGGCCATTTGCAACTCTATCTACTTAATCGATATTGCATATTTATCGACTTTTTGCCCAATACCCGCTAAATCACTCCTTAACTCTTTAATGTGCTCATCACTAGCATCGAACCTCCTAATCATTTTGTGCAGCATATCCTCAACTCGCGCCATACTATCTCCACCATCCCTAGGAGTAACTTCACGATTTTGATGAGGGACATAGGGCCCATTCCTATCATTTCTATTACCGTAGTTACCCCTGTTGAAGTTTTTGTCGCCGTTGAGTTTCTGTCTCGGACATATTGACCCTCACGGTTATAGTTACCATAGATCCGACCTTGGTTCCCTTGACCTTGGTGGTAATTATCCTGATTTGAGACTTGGGCACTCGGTCATTTACCGCATACGAATCCTCCGCATAATAGCAGTCATCATTTTGTGGCGGTGGTTTCGAAAAGTAGTTGACTGCATTTATCCTTTCTGCACCCAGTGATATGTTTTAATACCAACTCAAGCTCAGTTCTCATCAGAGCCATTTCTTCACGAATCTCATATGTGGATGGGTTGTGAGGGACTGCACTACGAAGGTATTTCTCCCGGTATCTAACTTCATACTACTCCATGTTTTATTGTTCCGGGAGATTTTCTCTAATTTTTCAGCAATCTCAGCATAAGGACACTCCCCATAAGAACAACCCGCTATAGTATCCAACACCGCTTTATTATTATCATCCTGTCCCCGATAGAAGTATTCCTTCAATGACTCATTATCTATGCGGTGATTGGGTACGCTTCTAAAAAACGAGGTGAATATATCCCAAGAACTACTAAATGACTCTCCTTGTAGTGCCACAAAGTTGTTCACTCTGTCTTTGTGGTTTAGTTTCTTGGAGACCGGGTAGTAGCGTGCTATGAAAACGTCCTTTAGTTTGTTCCAAGTAAAAGTTGAGTTGTAAGGTAGCTCAGTGAACCATATAGCAGCCTCTCCCATCAGTGAGAGAGGAAACAATCTTAGCCCTATTACATCCAAGTCCAAGTAATGCCTCCCTACACAACTTTTACACACTGCCCTCACCTTAGATATATGGGCATGTGAATCCTCAGAAGGTAGCCCTGAAAAAAAAGCTTTGGGAGTGAGCATTTGCATCAGGCTACTAGTTACCACAAAGGTGTGGCCTGATGTTAGAGGGGGCAAGACAAGTGGCCCATGAGAGTATGCTATATTTTCATAGCCTCTATAGTATTCTTGGGGTCGTGGAGCGGGATTTTGTCCCCTCTGTTGGTGTTCACCCGGAGCATCGGGTAACAACTGACCATGAACATCAACCGGAGCTGGGATGTTGTGGTTTGGATCCTCATCATTAATTCCCAAGTTTCGATTCATGTTGCGTAGTGTACGCTCTAATTCGTGATTCTAGGGAAACAAGGGTTATCTTCCTCTCCGTGTATTTGGCATACAAGGAAGATGGATCTGCAAGAACCAAAAACAATAAAACAAAGTAAAATCAAGAAAATATCAACTAAACTATAGTAATAAGTTTAAGGTAATCTAAAAGCTACTTTCCTCGGCAACGGCGCCAAAATTTGATACGCTCAAACTTACTTTTAAAATAACAAGTAAAGCGGTTGTGTCAAGTAAATAACCCAACTAATGAGGTTGGGATCGTCCCACGAGGAAAATAGTTTAGACTTACCTTCAATCTATTATTACTATTGTTAAGTCAATTACTTCCTTGGAAAGCAAAAATTATGAAAGGGGAGTTTTCTATTTCAAAATAAATGAAAATAACTAGAGAAATTAAATGAGACAACTAACAACTTCAAATGCTGGAGTTTAATCAATTAATCAAAGTAACTAGGGTATACGTGTTCCCCACAGGTTCATAACTTGATAATTCTAATTATAACAATTCTTTCCTAGTATCTTGCATGCAATGTGATAAGTTATGTATTTCTAAATCCTTGGTCCGGCATCTAGAAAAATTTACTCCGCACGTTGGTCCAGCTACGTGTGTTGCTATACTTACTCTTATATTTACCTCATATTAAGCATTGTATTTGATATTTGACTTAGTTATTACCTCGTACCAATCAATACTAGCCTATTAGATAGTATACACTAAATCTATGTTGATAATTCTTTTCCTATTATCTACCTCCTTGGTCCGGCAAGTAGCATTAAGGCGAGTTCTCACGTTGGCCATCCGTTACAAAGACTTCTAAGCGAAAGAATTATCAATACATGCAAGACATTATTCTAGAATTGTTATTTTAGTTAGGTTTTACCTCATTATTTACGTATGGTTCCCACAATCCTAGTTATGGAGTTTAGTTACCCATAGTCATAATCACAATATTCAAATATATGGTATAAGAGTTCATGTACTTACTTCAATGAGAAAGAGTAAAATCCGAAAGATCCCTGGATTAATCAACAAAAATCACCAACAACCAATTACAAGAGTCTCAAAATATTCAAGAGTCTCACAAAGGGTCTAAAAACTAATCAAGAGTCTAACAAAGAGTCTAAAAATAATGCAGGGTCTAACCTCAAAAATGAGGTTTTTTCGAACTATTAATAAAAAATAAAAAACTAATTAAATAAGGACTCTATTTGCTGGAAAACTGTCAAAACCCGGCTGGATGACGGACCTCGCGACGGATCGTCGTCACATACTTGTGTAATTTCTTCTTCTGTTCTCTTCATTATCCACGACGACAGGTATGACGGATCGTCACAGGCACAACGGTCCGTCGAGGGTCTCCCTTCCAAAACACTTGAACTCTTGGAATTTGGGTACTAGGACTACTTCTCTGATCTTCATGACAAACCAGCAGGACGTACGGTCATGGCTACGACGGTCCGTCACATACTCCGTAACCCCACACTTGGTCAGAATTCCCACTCTTCCTTCAGCAACATGCACCACGATGCCACCTACGGACTGTCACGATCATGATGGACCGTCACAAGCTCTGTAGGTGCTACTTTTCTGTATTTCTTGCTCAAAAACCTCTGCATTCATCTTTTGGACATATTTCATGCAAGTAAAGAGAATCTTACATAAAAATTAGCACAAAAAGGCTTTTGGACACACTAAACTTAAGGAAAAAGCATTAAAAATACCGTGAAACCACAGTATATCTGGTACTCGCCCTATTTCCATTCCCCTTTATAGAACGGCTCCATCTGAGTTGAGAGAGTTAAAGGCCCAGCTTCCGGAGTTGTTAGGTAAATGTTTTATTAGACCGAGTGTATCCCCTTGGGGTGCCCCTGTTTTATTTGTGAAGAAGAAAGATGGAAATCTTCGGATGTGCATAGACTACAAGAAGTTGAATAAAGTAACTATTAAGCACAAGTATCCCATTCCTCGCATTGATGATTTGTTCGATCAGTTACAAGATTCTTGTGTCTTTAAAATTGATTTGAGATCCGGTTATCATCAATTGAAAATACGGGCAACATATGTGCCAAAGACTACTTTGCGAACGAGGTATGGGCATTATGAATTCGTAGTAATGTCTTTTGGTCTTACGAATGCCCCTGCTGCTTTCATGAGCCTGGTGAACGGGATTTTTAAGCCATATCTGGACCTCTTTGTTATTGTATTTATTGATGATATACTGATATACTCAAAGAGCAGGAAAGAACATGAGGAGCATTTAAGAATTGTATTGGAGTTTTTAAGGGAGAAAAGTCTTTATGCCAAGTTGTCCAAGTGTGAGTTTTTGCTCGATTCAGTGTCCTTCTTGGGACACGTGGTTTCTAAGGATGGAGTGATGGTGGATATTTCTAAGATTGAAGCAGTGAAGAGTTGGATAAGACCTACTAATGTTTCAGAGGTAAAAAGCTTTGTTGATTATCTAGCTTCTACCGTCGATTCGTCAAGGGATTTTATTCTATTGCTTCCCATCTAACAAATTTGATTAAGTAGAATGTTCCATTTGTATGGTCGGACGAATGTGAAGAAATCTTCCAAAAACTCAAGACCTTGTTGACTACTGCACCAATTCTTACCTTGCCAGTGGAAGGTAAGAATTTTATTATTTATTGTGATGCATCTTATTCTGTTTTGGGTGCAATGCTAATACAGGAGAGGAATGTAATTACTTATGCTTTAAGGCAATTGAAAGTGCATGAATGTAACTATCCGACCAATAATTTTGAGTTGGCTGCAGTTGTATTTGTATTAAAGCAATGGAGACATTTTCTATATGGGGTAAACTTTGAAGTTTATACAGATCATTGCAGTTTACAATATGTCTTTACTCAGAAAAAATTAAATTTGAGGCAGAGGAGGTGGATGGATCTATTGAAAGACTATGATATTACTATTTTATATCACCCTGGAAAAGCTAATGTTGTGGCAGATGCTTTAAGTAGAAAAGTAGGGAGCATGGGTAGTTTAGCCCACTTACAGGTTTTTAGACGCCCATTGGCTAGAGAGGTTCAGACTCTGGCTAATGACTTTATAAGGCTGGAAGTACTAGAGAAAGGAGGATTTTTGTCCTGTGTAGAGGCAAGATCTTATTTTCTTGACAATATTACGGGAAATCAGTTTGTTGATGAGAAGCTAAGCCTAATTCAAGATATGGTATTGTGAGGAGAGGCTAAAGAGGCAGTAATTGATGAAGAAGGCATCTTGAGGATTAAGAGAAGGGTATGTGTGCCCCGTGTGGATGATTTTATTCACACTATTCTTACACAGGCTCATAGTTCAAGGTATTCTATACATCCTGGTGCAACCAAGATGTATCGTGATCTAAAGCAACATTTTTAGTGGAGTAGAATGAAGCGTGACATTGTTGATTTTTTTGCCCAATGCCCTAGTTATCAGCAAGTAAAGTATGAATACCAGAGGCTCGGAGGAACACTTCAGAGAATGTCCATTCCTGAATGGAAGTGGGAAAGAATTTCAATGGATTTCATAGTTGGTCTTCCAAAGACATTGGGTAAGTATGATTCAATTTGGGTAATTGTCTAAATGTTAACTAAGTCTTCTCACTTCTTTCCGGTCAAGATGACCTACAATGCAGAGAAGTTAGCAAAAGTCTATATCTCAAAAATTGTTCAGTTTCATGGAGTTCCACTTTCCATCATATCAGATAGAGGTACGCAATTTACTTCTATGTTTTGGAGAACGTTACATGCTTAATTAGGTAGTTGACTGGATCTTAGCACTGCATTTCACCCTTAGACCGATGGTTACTCAGAACGAACGATTCAGGTGTTGGAGGATATGCTTCGTGCATGTGTGATAGAATTTAGTGGTCGTTGGGATAAATTTTTACCTTTAACAGAGTTTACGTACAATAATAGCTATCACTCGAGTATTGATATGGCACTATTTGAGGCATTGTATGGGAAGAGATGTAGGTCTCCCATTGGTTGGTTTGATGCATTTGAGGTTTGACCTTGGGGTACTGATCTTCTGAGGGAATCATTAGAGAAAGTGAAATTTATTCAAGAAAAGTTTTTAGCAGCTCAGATTAGGTAGAAGGAATATATAGATCGAAAGGTTAGGGACTTCGATTTTATGGAGGGTGAACAAGTCTTGCAAAAGGTTTCACCCATTAAAGGTGTGATGCGGTTTGGTAAGTGAGGTAAGCTTAGTCCGAGGTATAGTGGACCATTTGAAGTTCTTAAGCGCGTGGGGGAGGTGGCCTATGAATTGACCATGCATCTAGGGCTGTCAGGAGTGCACCCGGTATTTCAGGTGTCTATGCTGAAAAAATACAATGGTGATGGAAATTATATTATTCGTTGGGATTCAGTTCTTCATGATGAGAATCTGTCTTATGAGGAGGAGCCTATTGCTATTCTAGATAGAGAGGTCCGCAAATTGAGATCAAAAGAGATTGCTTCCATCAAGGTCCAGTGGAAGAATCGTCCAGTTGAAGAGTCCACTTGGGAGAGTGAGGCTGATATGCATGAAAGATATCCACATCTTTTTCTCGAATCAGGTACTCATTCTTTCGGTTGCCTTCCTTTGATTGTTCGAGGACAAACGAAGGGTAAATTCGTATCTATTGTAACGACCCTTCTGATCGTTTCGAGTGACCAATTCTTGTGCTTCATAAAAAAAATTTTTAATTTATTTTTCATTATTTTTGAAAAGATTCTTATTGGGCATTTTGGACTATTCATCATTATAATTATAAAACTAGTGGGTAGTTTTAATAATTTGTTTAGTTAGAGATTAAAGGAAATAAAAATAAATATTTGTGGGTAACTTTTACCATGTATAGTTAGTTTTATATAATAATTGGAGAGTTAAGATTGTGGAGAGGATGAAAAAGGTTTGAGGCAAGTAAAATGGAAGAATTGCACTTTTTATTGCTGGTTCTCGGCGCCGTCGACAAAAACCGACATAAAAGATTCAAGGTAAAATCCTATTCTTTATAAACAATGTATAGTTTGGTGGATGTTTATTCATGTTAATATTATTTTATACATATTAATTAATGTGTGGAAGAAGGGATTTATATTCTTATTATATATTGTTGCTGTGTTGGTGGTGAAAGAAA